>OZ024695.1:12789283-13389283 GCA_964016905.1 Perithous albicinctus | reverse complement strand
GTAATTTCCTCCATTCCTAAATGTGTCCATTCCATATAAACTACTTTCCACATCTCGGTATTCTTTATTTTTATATAAGACTTTAACACACTCTTATAAGGTCGGCCTTTCTCCATTTGAACTTTCGTTAACTTTGAAATTCAAAACTTCAGCCATTCAAAATTTTTGTTTTTCACTATTTTGAACCCCACTCGATTTTACTTGGCCAAAAATTTACACTATCAAAAATGGGATACTACATTTTATATTTAAAAAAATGAAATTGACCTATTGGAGCTACACAGTGGTGGTGAAATTAACACCAAAATAGGTGTTTCTGTAAAGTTTTAAGGTAGTCGTCTCGGTTCAGTCCGGCTAAACGTGGGATTCTAAGAGAATTTCAAACACTTCTCAATGACATAAAAATCTGAAAAAAATTAGATATATTGAAGGTGGTGCAAAGATTGGTTTTGCATAGTAATAATATTAAAATGTTATTAATGAATTAACGAAAAAACGAATTGTTTAACGAATTACCCGGCAAACCAACTTTTAAAAAAAATTAAAATGATTCCTTAATTTTTATGAATACCTATGAATGTTTTCAGAATTTTGTCTAATTTTTTTTTAATTCCGTTTATTTTAAACAAAATGAACAGTGAAATCCGCAATTTCAAAAAAATAGACAAAACTGTCTAACTGTCTAATCTGTCCTTCATTTTTCTGAATACGTATGAATTTTTTCAGAATTTTGTCTAATTTTTTTTTTTATTCTGTTTATTTTAGACAATATGAACAAAATGACAATCTCAAAAAATTCGACAAAACCCTGGAAAAATTCATACGTATTCAGAAAAATTGGTTATAAAATTATAAAATTATATTAATTAATCATTTTCATTTTTTTTTAAAGTTGGGTTGCCGGTTAATTTGTTGAACAATTAATTGTTTCATTAATTTGTTAATAACATTTTGATATTATTATTATGGAAAATCAATCGTTGTAAGTACCTTCACTATGCCTCATTTTTTTCAGATTTTTATGTCATGGAGAGAGGTGTTCGAAATTTTCGTAGAATCCTAAGTTTAGCCGAAGTCGAGACTACCTTTTGAGGAGAGGGGGAGGGGGGGTGTCGATCCAATAGCTATCCAATAGCTAACGTCGAGAGAGTTAGCTATTTTTTTAGATTTTTTTTTTTTTTTAGATTCTAAAAATCTAAAAAAAAATCACCTAAAAAAATCACGAAAAAAAGAATAATGATTTTTGAGACTGACATGAAAATCTCCGAAATTTTTTTTTTCGCGACAACAAAACTTCCTCTATGAGGAAGCAAAAAGCAAAAAATGCCGTTTTTATTCAGTAATCTGTAAAAAAAAAAAGTCTTGATCGTTCCACAAATCGTAATTTCATGTCGACAACAGCGCGAAAATAAAAATGTAGGACAATTAAACGAGTGAGATTACAAAAAAAAATCTCAAAAAAACTTGTGAAAAAAGTTAACCATTTTTATTTTTCTCAAAATATTATTTGAGAAAATAAGTCCAAATTATTTTAAAAAACACAAAAAAAATTTATAAAAAATGTTATTGCTTTTCTATTTTTTATTAAAAATTAAAAAACCAGCTTATGATAATCCTGTACATATAAAATAAGTAAAGGAAAAAAAATTGTCCCCACATTTCTGGCACTTTTGTGGAAAAAATCCAAATATTTAGTTTAAAAACTTGACTGTGACATCACTTCACATAGCACAGGATGGATAGAGAAAAAAATAATAATTATGCTAACTCATGTAGAAAAAAAAAAATTTCTCAAAGGGCGTTTATTCCCTCAAGACCTAATTCTTATTTTACCTTCGCGCCATTCAGCAGCAATTGCTGACAGTATTGAAAACCAATGCCATTAGCACCTCCGGTGACGATCGCTGTTTTGCCTCGTACAGTAGTCATCCTACTTTTATTTTACTGTCTAATCTGTGCAAAACACTTCTCACGACTGAGTTTCGTACTGCTCTCAGGATCCTTCTAATAATTATCGTGGTGACTTTCGCTGATTTATATAGGAGGCTTCACAACGATAAGAGACATTTTGTCACACAGATATATCGCTATCTCTCAATGGTGAAAATTATATAGATTTAGCATTTACACTTCACTCAGAAGACTGTTCCAAGAATTTCTCTTTTCAGTTCGTTACGTTTTCTTGCTGCAGTGTTCGTCGCGAATATCGGTTACAACACTTATTTCTAATATGCAGCGATGCAACCGAACTTTGATAACTCTGTCTTCATAACTTTCCGAAGAAATTGAGAAGATGGAGGCAATCCGAAAGGAAATAAACATGGAAGGTCAGAGAGGTCAACCAAAAGTCGTTAATTTTAACGAAACGCAGTTCTTTTACACACATATCTCATCAAGTGATACAAGAGGCAGCATTGATAATAGCGAAAACATGTGGAATCACGTTATTTGCCAATGATTTCGATTTAAGATCTACATATACATTTTCCATGTGTGACGTGTGACCCTCATCCAAATAGCTTTTTTTTTTCTTGCAGTTTTTGAGAATGCTCTTTCCAACACCATTGTTTTTGTCTCAAAGTAATATTGGTGTTGTTGTTGTTGTTTTACAATATATTTTCTATTCAGCAATGTAACTGTTATGAAAAACCCTTGTTAGGTTGGAGTTACGTTACTGAGCAGAAAATTGTAATACAACAATAACATCAATCTACATTGTGTTTACTGGGACGTTATGATTCGGAAAAAAGTAGACATAGACTCTGCCTCGTGGTACTGTGGTTGTGTTTTTATTTATTCTCCAATCATCACGTTAATTAGCATTACCAACACAATTCTTACTTCCTTTTTTTCCAGATTTTCACGTCAGGGTGGTCAGAATATTGTAAGAGTCGAGAAAGTGGTTAAAAATAAGCATCACGAAATGGAGGCCTTGAAAAAAAATGCTTTTATTCTCACTTCATGAGGTACAGTTTCAACTGTATTTGAATGCTCGACGGTACTAGACGAAGCTAAAACGGAGAAAAGAAGAATGTTTCAACCTTATTGACTTCGCGCGTGAAATCAACTAGCGCAAATGCTTCGAGTTTTGGACATTCCAAAACCATAGGCTGTATATCTGTATACACGTGTTTACTGTACATATATATATGTATATATGGGGCATTCTATGACATCTCGTTCAAGCTCTGACGATGACATCTCAGATCGGCTACGTAATTTTTCATACAAAAGTACTTGTCGAAAAACACGTGGCAAGTTTTTTTTAGATTTTTTTAACACTTTTTACCTGAGATATAATTTTTTGAAATTTTTGAAAAACCTACGTTTTTAAAAATCTGAAAATATTCTGAAAAATCTTATAAAATATAACAAAATTTTTGAGCCCTATGCGAAGATGGAGATTTCACAACTGCCAAAGATAATTTTGAAAAAGAACATAAAAGATTAGAATGCATTTTTGGGATGAAAATGAACAAAAAAAATTCTTTATAATATAGATCAAAAAAGTGATATTATCAAAATGGCGGTATGAAGGCTATATTAAAATAATAATATCAGGTGCAGTCCATATGACATCTGGATCAGGATCTGGCGATGATTGTCTGAGACAGATTGACTCCGTTATTTTGTTTTTAAGAACGTACTTGTCGAAAAACACGTGCCAAATTTTTTTAGATTTTTTTAAACACTTCATTTGAGATTCAATTTTTCGAAAGTTTTTTGTCCAGGTGAAAAGTGTTAAAAAAATCAAAAAAATATTTGGCACGTATTTTACGACAAGTACTTTCGTATAAAAAATTGACGGAGTCGATCTGAGACATCATTGCCAGATCCTGATCCAGATGTGATGGAATGCTCCATATATATGGGGCATTCTATGCCGATCCAACCTGGGTCTGACACTCAATCTCTCGGATTTGATCCACATTTTTTATGTTACTGCTCCACCTCTAAAAGGCAGTCAGCATTTTTATTAAAGCTTTTTTTTTTAACATTTGATATAATTATGATTATTTAAAATCTACATATTGTTAGACCGAATTTAAAAATCTGAGAACATTTGGCAAAGTTGGTCGTGACTCGCTTCTATTTTTTTACAAATTTTTTGCAAAAAGAGAATTGAAAAAAGTTAGATGCATAAAAATAATAACACTGCGGACTGTTGCTTGAATATTTTTATATATGTTAGGACTTCGGAGAATTTTTTCAGATTTTTTCAAAGCGATTTCTTAAATAAAAAAAATGTGTAGGTAGTTGGACAGAGTTGGACGTTGGACGGATTATAAAAATTTGTATAAAATTCGCCGATTACATGAAAACATTGTATTTAATAAAATCTAGCCATTTAACTATCTAAAAAAAAATCTTTTTTGAGACAGTCTAATAAACAGGGAATATTTTTGTAAAAAAGTTAAGCTAAGTAATATTATAGTATAATATATGTTAGACTGTGGACATAGCATGAATTGTTCGTTTTTCTTCTCTAAAAATGATAGGCGTTTTTTTTAAGCTTGTTGCAACAGATTAATGTGCATTAAGTTATTTATCAGTAAATTCATTGTCACACTTTAAAAAAAATATATTAAGTAAAAATTCTTTAATCCAGATTCACCTTCTCTTTCACATTCATTGGTTTTTTAAACTGTTACAGATAATCTTTGAAATTTTGGTACTCGATATGAATGTGACTGTGGATGAGCAAAAGGTCCTACATTAAACATTCAAAGTATACGCATATGGTTCTAATCAATGAAATTATTCATGTAATATGCGCTTATTTTGTAATCATTATCAAACGAAAGTAACCGCTGCCTCGAAGTGCTGATGTAATCGAAGACCCCCGAATTGGAGCATTTGAGGTATATAGATTATTTTATTAAGACGTGGCAAGCAGCATGTGGAAGTAAGATAATATATTAATCCTGGTGTTCGTGTTTGTCGTACGCTTATCAGTGTCTGTGTGTGCCTGTGTGTGATTTCAATTTCTTGGCTACCAAGCATTTTTTCATCGAAATAATACCAGTGGCACTGCTTAGTTGTACATTGATCACGAAACTAGCTGTCGTAAATCTCTTCACGTGCCATTATTGCCTGAACAAAAAAAAAAAGAAAAAAAGACAAGTAATATGTTTCTCTTATCATTGATAT
Organism: Perithous albicinctus; assembly: GCA_964016905.1. NCBI lineage: Eukaryota > Metazoa > Arthropoda > Insecta > Hymenoptera > Ichneumonidae > Perithous > Perithous albicinctus. The sequence goes on along the minus strand of OZ024695.1, from coordinate 13,384,132 downwards.
TAAAATATATTCTCTAAGTGTATATTTTGTATAATCAAAACTAACTTTCTACTACAATTTCACTAGAATGTGGTGCTGCAATCAAATTATCCTGATGGCCATTGCTCTTTTATTGGCCGAATCAGTTTTAACATCAGCTAACGAAGATCCGATATTGGAAGATGGAGATGCTGATGCGATTTTAACGGAATCACCGGATATTGAGAATAGAAATATTCCTGGAATTGACGCTCCAATGCCAACGCGTGAACAACTTCTTGAAATGTTGGACTCGTTGGCTGGACTCTCGAAGGAAGAAAAGGAGAACTTGCGCGCTGATCTATTGAACAATATTCAACAAAAGCACACGAACAATCACACCACGTTGAACAATAATAATTTTCCCACACAAGCTCTATTGCTGTTCTCTTTCCTCGGAATACTTTCACTCATGTTCGGTAAAGTATTTTATCTTACGATTGCTTATCTGCGGATTGTTGATTAAGACGATTTTTGTTGCCCTCTCCGCTAATACTCGCGCGCTATCGTTGCACTTTTTAAGGGCTTCAGCTTGAAAAAATATTAATCTAAAGCTCTAGGGATTTTTTTTTTTAGAAATTGTCAGAATTTTACTCATTATTTGTCGTTGCTTAAATTGATGAGCCACTCTGAAGAATTACTCCGTTTTTTTTTTTTTTAAATGCATATTTTCACCTAATTTATCAAATCTTCCCCCTTCGGGACAATATTTTCTCAGACAATAATTTTTTCATTACAATTTTGCTCGTAATTCTTATACAATTCCATATGAAATTCAAAGCATATGAAAAAAAGAATGCAAAGTAGAAGCTTGCATATGCTTCCACAATATTTTTTACTGTTTTGCAAAGTCGTCTCTTTGGGGAAATAAATTTCAATCGATTTCGACTTCTTCACAAAGGAAGTTTTGTAAAATAGTTAAAAAATGTGAGGAAAAAATTGCAAGGTTTTACTTTCCATCCTTATTTTTTGCAAATCTTTGCACTCATAAATATAAAAATGTATTATTCTATAAAATTCCGACACCACTGACTATTTTCACCTTTTAATTAATTATTTTTTAAGTGTATATTTATTTTTTAATTTTGTAGTTATGTGTAGAATAAGAAATTATTTTCAGAAATTAACAATTATTCATCGTTGCTAATATTTCATATGGTTTATCGGTAAAAGAGATCGGATTTTTTGTAGCATTTTTAAGCACAAAAGATTAAATAATGCTGTAATCCGAAGTGTTAGATTTCGTTATTTTTAAAAGATTCTACGAGTAAAGGTTACAGAGATATTCTGTTGTCAGAATAAAAGAATATAGCTTTTAAAAAAAGTTTGGTCCTTTTAGGACATGAAACTAATTTTTGTAATTTGTACTATTTTTTGCGTACAACATTCTTATTCCTACTTTTTTAAACTGCCTACTTAAAAAATCTCAAATGAATTAAAAACTGTCTAATGAATACTATCAATGTTTCCGAAGTAGTCTACTATTTACAGTTCAATCCACTTAAAATTCGCATAAAAACTCGTAGAGACAAATAGGCACGAAAACCGTTGATTCAAGACAATAAACGCAATCGTAGTATCATGTTGTAAATATTTAATTACCTGCAATAGACTTATCTTTCTGAGCGCATCAGCTTTTGATCCTCGTCTTGTCATTTTACGACGCGGCTCGTTGTCAGAATAACGTTTGTTTTCATTTACTATTAAATAAGTAAGGTAAAGTACAAATTTTCTAATTCGGTCTATATAAAAGCTCATTTTATTCTCTTCGAAGTGGTCAAGTTTTGAATCAAATAAAATCGAAATCGTACGGTCAATACCGCTTAAATTTTGAGATTACGTCAATAAAGTGTTTTTCTAAATAAATTAAAAGAAAATTACAGCCCAAAATTTAAACCTTGTTTAATAGACGAACCTACGTAAATTAAGTATAAACAATTTACTAACCAACGATTTTTTCTCTTATTGTCTGTTTCAGTTTTCATCATCAATAAACTGTACAAGAGCGACACGTTGAGAGAACGCAAACTTCAAGAGAAGAGGCAACAGAAAAAGTCGAAAAAGAATAAGAAAATCGAATAAATGAGAGAAGCATCGTATTACGTATGCGAAATACTCGACTATATTTTTGCTTAATAAAATTCAGTAAAGCACTGCGTCGCGTATATTATTCAGAATAATTTTTATTACACAATACAATAAACAATAATAACGTATATATTCAACGTCTGCGTAATGCCTACCAAAATTTTTTGGTAGATTGCGCGACTATTGAAAAATATTCAGCATGTCTGCCACTTGTCATTCTGGAAGAAATGAAGATAATAATCTAATAATACATATATAATAGCAATAATCTCAATAACAATAACAAAGAGCTGCTCTACAGCATAATTCGCCGAAAATACAAAAAAATTACTCTTTGCGGCATACTCGCGATAACCACAAAATCAAAAGTGCCAATAAACAAATATCGAAATAATGTATAAACTATATGATGACAGAGATAATTAAAAATAACGAAAATTTGTCTTTAAGAGAAATTAGGCTCGTTCGAGGCCTACAACAATAATAAAATAAATATAAAGTTACAACTCCTTCGGTACGATAACAGCAAAAGAGTATGTGGAAAAAAAGATAACTTTTCAAAAACACATACCTTATATTAATTTACTGATGCGCTAAAACGTTGACAATATATTTTTTCACTTGGATTAATTGTTATTAGCTTATTGCATCAATTTCTACTTAAGATATAATGTGATTGTCGAATAGGTTCAATTACAATATGCATGGAGTTCATATAAATTATATAAATTAATATAAGGTATGTGAAAATCGAAACGCGATTTTACGTTTGATAAGAAAAGGTTGCTCTATAGTTCTTCGACAAGACAAGATTCTTTGCTCTGATTGATTTCATTAATCAACGTGGCGGCTGCGGCGGCGGTGACGGTGATGTTGATGGCTTCAAAAGTAGTTTATATCGGTCACTCGCACAGTCTAATAACGGCAGAGAGAAAGACAGATTTTATTAAATACCCAGTTTCATAATGCACTAAATCCAGTAAGGCTCCATTGGTATCTTCGAATGAAGTAGCATTTAGAGAGTCAGGTCATTCAGGTACCAGGTTTTCGAAAACTTAACGGATTTTCAAAAGGAAAATTAAAGCATGTAAAAACCGACATTATGGATTTCTGCGTAAAGTTTTAAAAATCTAATAATTCACAGAAAAAATAATCATTATACGCCAAGACAACATTTTTAAAATATTTAAAAATTTTTTTTTTTTCAGAATTCAAATTTATCAATTCGTATTGTAAATTCTACCGAATTGATAATATCGAGTATTATTGAAAAGTAAAAATAAATCTCGATATCTCGGCGCTTTGTGATTTACTTGAATATGATGTTTTTGGTAAAATAATATTTACAAATTTCTCTCAATAAAAGTCGGATGAATTAAGGGGACTGAGTCAGCCAGAAAAAAATTATTTTCATAGAGTTATATTTTTTATTCGGAAATTGTTTGAAACTTTCTTATATGGGAATGTCGATAACATCAGAATCTTCGACACCGATATCTCAGAGCTAAGTATGACGTGTCGAAAATGTCATGTATCGAGAGAAGAGGTCGAAATCGACGAAGCTTAATTAAATAATGTTATTGATAAGCGACCACAGTCTAACAAAAATATGTTTATAATTTTTATTATACCAATTTGGACAACCAAATTGATTCTTGTGAAGCAAATTTGAGCTCTTTGAACTCTGCGCGTGATTTAGAATTGGCTACTCAAAGGATTTCACACTATCATCTCTCATTTTGCTTGTAAGAATATCGTACACCGGCTTAGCGGAGAAATTTTTTAAAAAATGATTCTCAGTTCAGTTTTCCACTTGTTGGCATTTAGAAGCATGTACCTCTTAAAGTGTGAACATTCTTTAATATTTGCACCGCTCAGCCGGTGTAGAATGATGTTACAATCAAAATGAGACATCATAGAGTGATGTCCACTGAGCAGTTTTCACCAAAATACGCGCAAAGTTGAAATGCCCAAATCTGGTTTACAAGAGAACCGGTTAACGAAATTGATTTTAACACAGGCAGAAAAATTCTTCATTCCAATTCGTAAACGATAGTCGAAATTTATATATATCGGTTGACTGGAATACAAAATGAAACTCGTTGAAAATAACTTTTATCTAGCTAACTCGGTTACCTTAAATTGATATTTTATAAAGCGAAGAAGTTAAGAACGGTTTTTTTTTTTAGAAAATCACGTACCTTTGATTATTTCGACCAAGTACATGCTTTCATCCTTGATGTTTGCAACGAGTTCATTAGAAACCAAAACGTGAACCCCTTGAGGTCCTTGAATAAGAACAGACTGAAGACGATCAGGCGGTAAATTCAACGTGGCTGTAAGCTTTGAAGCGAAAAGATTACTGTTGAGATTCTCCAAGTAGATGACTCTCCAGGGTACGGCGGTATTGCCCTCCATTGCAAAATAAAGTGTGAGCTTCGGTGTTGGTGCTTTCGAGTGAAGAGCGTTGAACAGCCGAATTCCATCGGCGAGACCGCATATTTGAATCAAATCGTCGCGGGACAAACGCAATATATCACCGGCGGAGAAGCTTGCGAAAGTAGCTTGAAACGGCTGAAAGCGACGTGCTCGTAGCCAAGCATTTGTCTGCGCTACATTTGCGTCAGCTGCTAATTCGAAATTTCTACCTTCAGTGTCATTTACATCGCCATTATCTGATGCTATTACAGCAGCGTTCGTTACAACTGATGCAGGTAAACGCGGTACAAGTGCTGTCGCTGCTATTGTCGACGTTGCTGTACTCGATATTGTACAGACGTTGTTGCTCTCTGTATTTGAACATCTGTCGTCTCGCTCCTTTCCACGTTCAAGAGTATTTATGAATGGTACCACTGAAGAGCCACCTAATGACAGTGGAATCCCTGCTTGTACAACTGTTGACGGTGTTCCATTGTCAACGTTATCGTCATCGCCTCCAGCAACGCCTCCACCGATGACAACAGCGGCGCGGCTTTCACGGGGCGAGCTAAAATCAAAAATATTAATCAATTTAGTATTGAAACCTTAATTATAATAAAATAATACAAATTTGTATTTGTATTGTTACAATTAACCTTTTGATTGCATTTCTTTTTTTTTAATAATACAGCTAGAGATGAGAAATTTGAAGTTGGTTAAACTTAGTATTTTTATATGTTATTTATTTTCTTAAAAATTTGATGCCATCAAAAATATAATATATATTGCATTAAATAGTTCATTGAAAAGAAGATCTCAGATGTACCTTAATGGGCCTTTCTCTGTAAATTTGTTTTTTTTTTACTCAGCAAGAATGTCGAGTTCTTCGATGCCAATATTTTAATACGTTCTCAACACAGCCAAATTTATCCTGTAAAATCTACAGCGAGATTAAAGGTGTCGCATTGAAAGAAGAAACGTATTTTTCATTTCTTTTCTCTGAAAATAGCCTTTTTGAAGCCATCAACAATATAATGTATGTTGCATCAAATAGTTAATGGAAAAACAATTTTGTTTTTGTTTTTACATTTTCATGCCTCACTTCAATCTTCGAAAAAAAAAAAACCCATTTCCGAAACGGAAGAATTTTAAAAATCTGAAAAAATTCATAAAGTTAAAAAATTTCTTTAAGTAGTACTTCTATATGGTCAACAATGGAACAGACCCGAGAAGGTAAAAAAAAAAGTGGTCACGTTGGTAGAGAACGCCTCATATTTTCTTATTTTACGAGAACAATTCTACAATCGGTAAAAATACCGATTTTTGTTTACCGATCGCGTACCTAAGTATTTTGTACTTAGATAGATCTAAGTATTTTCTACATAAACCGTTTGGTGAGCATGACTAGAGAAACGGATACCCGATCTTACGATGTCATTTTCTGGCGCCGTTGAAAATTATCGTTCCGGAAGAGGCGTGATGGCATTTGAAATTTTACACAGTGAAAATTAGCATTGTCGATTGCTGAACACGTGCTAATTCTTCTTTTCATTCTTCCTGCAGGTCTTCTTCTAAAGAGAAGGCTGACATCAAGTTGCATAGCGGAACGCGTGTGGGATCCAAGATAAAAGAAGCGCGCTGCATTATACGGCCCAAGTTTGGAATGGCATCTAAAACGGGACGATTTTGGTTCGTTCGCCAATCCCATTTCAATCCGTGTCTTTTCCCAAAACAACGGTGAGTAATTTGCCTGTTCCAATTTCATCACAATTTCAATTTCCCAAAAATCATCGGAACCGATCAGAGCCAACGTATTCCATCCAAGAATATATATTTTGAAGATTCTTTCATTTCTACAACTTCTCACCGTTGATCGACTATCATTTTTTCTATTACCCTGTAAATTGCCATTTGACAAATCCTTTCTCATTTCTACTGTTTTATTATTTCTTTTTACTGGTTGATGAGCCCTGGTCGGTTATTCTCGACCTCTCGTTATTACTTTCTCTCGTCTCTTTCTTGTTTTTCGTTTATCTCGGAATTGAAGGCTTTCCGGTAGCCAAAATGCTCGTCATCTTACGAAAAATAAATCATTCCATTGGCGCAACACCGAGAGCAGGTCTTTCATCTCAAATGAAATCTTCTTAAGTGAAACTGAAGTGACGTTGATGGCACGATTGGACGTTAACGATTCAGCGCGATTATGAAGCAAGTGGATCGACAAGATTCGCCGAGAGATGATATGCTCTGCTAATGAGCGCACAATTATCGCTGAAGATAAAACGGAAGACGTCATTCCAGAATCGTTTCTTCTAATAACGATACACTTAAGGATTGTAGTCCGAGACCAGCGCTTTAAATTCTCAAATCACGATTCTTGCAAGCTAAACTTTTGCAGCCAACTACAAAATTTTCGCACTGTACACAAACTTTCTTAATTTAAACAAAACTCGTGCACACGTTACACTAATATCGACGCGTTGAAAAATAATCGATACAATGCAAACAACAACGCACAACATAAATATTGATAACTTTTTTTTCTCGTATTATCAGATAAAACGCTTGGAGACGTAACAACAATTAAGCACGCTTAAATGAACAATTTTGTAAAAAAAAAAAAAATGTTTCAACAGCTCAAGTAACGAGAACACTAGCGATTTATCATGGTTGCCCGGTGTTGTCGATATCTCGAAAGGTGAAAATCTTCGAATGTGCCGATCCTCTTAAAATCCTAAAACGCATACAAAGTTCAATCGAATTATTACGTATAATTATTATATTTAAAAAAATAAAAAATGTTACTTCTGCGCTATTAAATGTATCGTACAATGTGTGTATAATCCGTTTAATAAATCACCAGAATCGCGAAATGACGGCGCTCGACTGAATGTCTCGACGTCGGCTCGTTCAGCCTAGCTAACTCGACTCGTTTTCAGAGGCGCATTCGAATACGTAATCAACGAAGCGGCTCGCGGTGGTAGAACGTCGCGGCACCGTTGTCGGGGCTTGTCCTATGTGGTACCGCTTGCGACTCCTCACTCTCTATCTCGCGCCCACTATCACTCCTACATCTCTCGCCACTCTTATTCACGCTCGCTCTCTCGCTCTCTTTCTCTCGATCTCTCTTTTTTTCCCTCTCCTCGCGAATAATACATTGCCAGCTTGTGCCAGTTGAAGCCAGTTTTGTCGGCCTGAACCGAACATTGCACCTTGCCTAGAATGCATGTATACACTCGCGATACTGTGATATGCAGTATGCGTTAGTAATCCGCGGTTCCTCGCGGGCTGTGCACCTACAGCCGCTACTACTAATACCAGAGATGAGCTAATACTACTACTAGTACGGCTACTACTACTACTTTAATGCGGCTCTCCTCACATCCAACCCAAACTCGTTTTACTGAACGCCCTCGACTTGCTAACAAAATCAGGCAGCGTTGCCTCCTCTTCGCAATGTACACTAGTACCACTAGTATGTTCAGGATAAGTTGACATTATCAGAATTGTGTGATGATTCGATGATTAGTCTTAACGACGTTTATATTTATACGCCTAAGTACTATTACCGAGCGAGGTAATGACGAGTATTGTCGAGTATAATGACTGATGTAACTCATTCAATTGAAGAAATAGCTGGTAGCCGCTGGTTCTCTCGTTTGTATAGTCCTTCCTGAGATTGTTCAGATTCCACTGGCGAAAACTGCATGTAAATCGAATTAGCGTTTGTCCCACGACGATTTTAATTAGTTTACAGAGTTCGTGCTGACGGACTTTAGATTTTTTTTTTTTACTCTGTGGAAATAGATAAAACAATTGTGGAGAAACTTTGCTCTTTGCTTTTTGATTATCTTCCTTTTTTTTGACAAAGCCACCTCTTTGAGGTGATTAATTTTGGTTATCTGATAGAGGAGGGTTTGTGAAAAGCGGATAATAATCAGGAAGCGGTGAGAAGCTTTTGCTTTACATTTTTAGTTTAAGAATGGTAGAAACTTGCGCGTTGCTTCTTCGTTATTTTCCATTTTTCACAGAGTCACCTCTATGAGGGTTGATTCATTTTTAAAAGGGGACAATGGGCAAGGTACTACTTTGTATCTAGGTTTTAAAAATGTTAGAAAATGAAGTACGACCGAAATAACGTTGCTTTTTGGTTACTTTCCATTTTTTACAATGACATCTCTATGAGGAAGTACGTTTTGATTATATTTGACTAACACATCATTTGTGAAGGGCGAAAATATAAAGAAGCTATGGGCAATTTTTTACTTTACATTTTTTTTTTATAAATGGTAGAAACTTGATTAATTTCTGCTTCCATTTGTTTTAAAAATTGTGGTAATATGATTAATTTTTGCTTTGGTCAATTATTCTAGATAGTTTTAAATTTCCTTTTATGTGTGCAAGTTTCGACAATCGTCAATATTGAAATACCATAAACTATAAATTTCATAGTAGTAGTAGTACAAGTAATTTATTGGCTGAAGTATATACATGTTGGGTTACTGTTATCAATCCTTGATTAATTAATTTTGGCAAATATATTTTCAACCAATAGGCCATCGACCGGAGTCCTTCAGCCCGAAAAATTGTCATATTACTGTCGATTTTCATTAAGTTTGTTACTAAATATTTTCGGACACGATTTTACTTGCGGCTTGAAGTTTAATTCGTTTTGTCAAACGATTCGAAAGTAAATAAAGGTTCAAAATGTAAAAAATCAAATTGTTATAAAATCCGAACCTATGTAGAATTACAAAGAATCATTTGATTCGAAAGCGCATATTTTATGAAAGTTACGGCATGCAAGCAGTTTATTTGAGAAGTAAAAAAATTCCATGACATCTGAAATTATTCAGAAGTTTGTGCGAGAAAGGCATCAAATAAATAATGCCAAAACTAAACGCACTGTTTCCATACTCGACAACGAACATAATATTTTTTTTTAAAACTCGTCCCGTTAATAAAATAAAAAATGAAAAAATATGTCAGATTCCATTGGCGAAAATCGAATTCATTCAATTCATCCGTTCTCGAGTTCACCGCGTTTTTATAAAGAGGCAGGCGTTTCAATGTGTAATTCTATGTAGAAAAGAGATGAAGACGTTAAAGCTCAGAAGAATCTGATATGCTGACGGCAAAATAATGTAACTTAGAATGGAAAGAAAAAAATAAATACACATCGTTATGTTAGAAAATTAAAATATCAGAAAATAGGAGGTTTAACTCACATCGGATCAGTTGATTTAAAGAGATTCCCCTCGTTTTGATTAATTGGACTCGGCGGTGATAACGAGTCGAGCGGTATCTGTAAAAACATAGGATATTTAAATTACACTCTCAGAGGTCTTCTGTAAATATACAAGCAAATATATGGCGTAAACCATGAAGTTCCGGTCGATTAATTAAATTCTAACTCATGTATCCGAAATATTTTATTCGTGACCACATGCCTACAGTTAATATTACGATCAAATATCAGGCATTCCATAACAATTCAGCCACAAACAAAAAGAAATTCTCAAAGAATTTCTACAAATCAGGTTCAGTGTTTCAACAGCTTCACGTCAACATTTTTTGACATTTTTTTTTGCTGTTTAACGACAAAATAATTTTTCAATTATTTTTTGCTATAACATTCCGAAGATTGTGTTTCCTATAAATCGGCATTTATCCAAAATATTGGTCTGTACGCGAAACACGGTGAAACAATTGATATTGCTAATAATGAATGTCCTGACATTGAAAAATGGATATTTATTTGAAAAAAGCTGCTGTAACTTATAAACATTTGGGAACCCATGAAAAAAAAATATTCAAAATTCGGCGATAACTTACAGAATTTGAGACAATTTTTTCGATGATGATATCGGAAGTCCTTTCCGTAAAAAAAAATATTTTTTTTGATTTTGATATAAAATGTGGTCTGAAATTACGCAATTAATTCTGAACATATTATTTTGTTCTTATGGGTCATGAAAAAACTCATATTTTTGTTTTTTAGAGATGCCGATACGAATAATCGTTTCGGAGATATTGCAGATTAGATGAAAAATAAAAAAATTAACATAACTCGACAGCATTTTTTTTTAAATTTGAAATTTGGTGTATCTATTGATTTTTAGAAACATTTTGAGAATTGTTTTCTTTCTGGGTGGCTGAATTGGTATGGAATGCTTCATATGTATCTCAACATCACTGTAATGATGCATCAGTTTCGAAAGAATTTTAAAAAATGTCGATTAAAAAGGGAATTGGGTTTGTATGAAATACCCCAAGGATTTCGCAAAAGGAAAGACTTAGAAATCGCGTGGAGTTGTTTATACGTTACTTGTAGGTATAAAATTGAATTGTTGAAAGTAAATCGAGCTATCGTAAAGGGGCTGAAAAATGAGAGAGAGAAATTGTGAGTATTAGTATTTTAGGAAAGAAAACGGAGAAGCTAATTTGAAAAAGTTCGAAAATGTATGGGAGTAAATACAATGTATGTGGCATTCTTTATCAACTGGGCCACTATAAAACGCTTACAAACATTTTTTTATCCATGCAAATATGCTTTGTTCACTCTGCTAATTTTTCTATAGGTTCTCAACATACTGCTGCGAATTATATAAAATTAAGAGCAAAACAAAAAGTGTGGAAGTTAGTGAAAAAAATATAATTAGAAAAAAAAGTAACCCAATTGATAAAGAGTGCCTCATATCAGAGATTTAAGTAGTAATCATTCGGCGACGTGATTTTGCAGTCCTCAAGGCTTCCTTTTCCAAAAGAGAACAGAAAATAAATTATAAAACATAAGTTTCAAAGAGTTAGCGTTGGTTTTCGCAGAGATCGTAATAAATTATTTAATTGTAATTTAGTGTACGTTTCAAATAAACTTGTCACCAAGATATAATTTTTTTTTTAAACTTACGTCCGATAGAACGGTACAATCGTAGCTCGGTTGATATTTGTCTTGCTCATGTGGAGGTCGTCTCAATATCTTGTCTCGATCTTGCTTGTGCTTTCGATCAGCTCCTTTTAGTTTGAAAACTTTGACTTGGCAAGACGCGGCGTGAAGACGCGGTCCACCTGGAAGACGGGTTTCCACGAGAATTCGAAATGGAACACCTTTTTCACCACCGTGTTTTTTCGGTGTAAACTCGGTGCTTATGCAGTTTACCTATAAAAGTAAAAAAAAACAAAAGAACATATATATAAACTAGAAAATTAAAACGTTGCGATTAGAAAAATATTTGCAATTACAACACTTACCTTAATGTAAATGCCAACTTCTTTGGTGGGATCCCACATAAATTCAATGCTGTTTTTCGAAGCGGAAAGTTGAGAAACATCAAGCATACCGTAACTCAGCGGTACGTCAACTTCGAGTAAACGTTCGCCCGGTCGTGTTCGTTGCCAGGCTAACATCTGTTCGCGTTCTGTGTACTGCAAACGCCTCTCATGGAAACATATTCGAATGCTCGACTAAAACATAAAATCTGATTAGGAAACTTATACATCAAATCGGCGAAAAAAATGGTAATGAAAAATCGAAAAATCTCATTTCCGTAGCATTAATGTTTACTTTCGAGTTAAGCAAAACTACTTTTCAACATCCCTGGAATTGTTTTAGTAATCCTTTAAACACTATTTTTTGTTATCGGATATTTAGTTGCAAAATTACTAAACGGTTGGTGACTTTAACGATCTTTTTTTGTTAAATTGTGAAAACCTTGTGAAACACCCTAACTATACATGTGCCAAGACCAGAGAAGACTCGACTTTACACTACCTTGAGTATTTTGCCACGATACGCGGAAAGATCGCCAAGCTTCTTCAGCTTGATCTCATAGGATTGACCCTGGTTCAAATAAGTGAGAGTTTCCTCGTTGAGTTTAGTCGCGATACTCGTTGCCGCTGCCAGCACATATTGGAAGCTACAGAAAAAAAAACCATTAAATAAGATACTTTATTTATCCCTTCAATTTCTAAACTTTTGTTCGTTAAAAAAATAAAAATTATTCTCAACTACAGGAAACTGTTCTGAATCAAAATAGTAAGAAATATGAATTTTCATACTTTTACACTTAAATACATGGTTTAGAAAATTTAATACAAATATAGGATGCATCTCTAATGAAATCCGACTATTCGCCGAATCTTTCTTGAATTATCAAAATAAAAATTCAAGATGTCCAAAAAAGTTGTTCTCCAATGTAGGAAATGTTCTACCATTGGCACTAAAGATTTGATCAATAAATATTGTTTTTAACTACCTAAACAAGTATTATTAATTGTTCTTACCGACTGTCCTCGTTAAATTCATTGCCCTGTTGAGATGAAGATACGTGAGGATTGCCCGACGACGAGTTGACTGGATAATCATCGCCGTTCGAATACAACAACTGATGAAGATTTCCTGCACCTGTTTGCCCGTTGTTTCTGCTTCCGTGATTGTTGTTCCTGTGATTTGGCTGATTTACGGTTGTTACTGCAGCGGAAGTGACAATACTCGCCCTCGGTTGACTATTGCCATTGGTTGTTATCGTAGCTGTGCTTCCACCGTTGATACTTGATATAAGATTGGCAACACCACCGTTACCTCCACTTGTAGTCCTATTAGAACCGCGTTGTTCATTATTGTGGCTCGTATTGTTGTTATTGTTGCTATCCGCTTCATTTCCCGAAGTGCCACATACACCTCCGTTGCTCTGGTTTTGCGGCGTATTTCTTTGCGCGACGTGATTCAAACTGCAAACAAAATAGACACAATTTTTCATATCCTCGATAGTAGTTATGATGAAATAATCTGTCGTCTTATTTATTTCATCTACCAGATGAATCGAAGCTCTTACTTTGAATTGGTGGCTTGATTCTCCGGAGAAGGAGCTTCTTGCTTAAAAACCGTCAACGACGGCAACGCCAGGAGAGCTTCGCTATAACAATTAAGTCAATTTTAGCTTAAGTTTTGGGTATACTTGCATTGGTAATGTGGAATGAGATTTTTATAGCCCTTTGTACAGTGTAATTTGTAGACATTGTGTGTGTTAAAAAAAATGCTACGAGCAGGTTTGACGAGTTTCCCTGTATTTTAAAATATCCGCACCATACATTTTAGGTATTCGTCTGATGAAGTAAGCAGTTGATCCAACCAAAATGATTCTACTGATGCATTAATGATGCTACTTAAGATGCGCCGAATTCCTGGCACTAACCCAATCAGTGCTAAATTGTTGTAATTATTTGTTAAATTTGATGTATTAAATAACATTAATGGAGAGTGATTTTGTAAGAGAGTTTGCACCTGTTTTCAATTCAGAGAAACATTAATAAAAATTTTACCAATTTTTTATAGCTGTAACTTCCGAAAATCTTGAAACAGTGATGTAAACTTTTTGTTTGGATCATCGTTTCAAGTTTTCTAATAGCATCAAGGATTGTTTGGTAAAAGACTTCTACAATAAGAATCACTTGCGCAGTACAGGTACAATTTGTTATGCAAATAAAATGGTAAAAATTTCATACTAGTTTCAATTTCCCTTAAAATAAATATAATTCGGTCATTTTTTATTGAAACTTTAAAATAAGCTCGACAAAAACAAGTTGCAACGTAAAACCTTGTACATAGCTTTCTCATAATTTTTCATTTTACACAAAGCTTCCTCTATGAGGAAACCAAAATTGATCGATGCACTTCTTCATAAAGGAGACTTTGTGTAAGATGAAAAATTATGAGGAAGCCATATACATCTTTCCACTTTGCAACTTTTTTTTTTTATTACTGCAGAGTTTTGATAAATTGAAAGCTTTACACAACTCGTAATTAAACAAAATATATTTTATTACGCAATAAAATAGGCTACATACTTTATAGTGATAACCGTTTAAAAAATTATAGATTATTCTTGGATAAAACTGAACATATATAAATCGTTCGTAAAGCTTTGAAAAAATAATTAAGAAGTATACTTAGTAATGTTTTGGCATTTCTCCATAATTTACGATATCTCAAAAACTAAACAGTGAATTATTCTCTATTTTTTTAAGCATATTCCTGTTATGCATTTCCAAAATATTATCGTTTGTTGTATAAATTTAATTTTTTTAAATCGATTCTTAGATGATTTACTTGTAAATCATGTCAAGTTCATGTGTAAATATCTCGACTCAGAGACTTAAATAAGATTTATATCATATTTAACTCGTAGAAATGTTTAGATAATATAATTAATAATATCTACGCCAATTTTTGCTACAAATTCTTTTTTAAATTTTAAATTGATCAAAAGACGCGTGACGAGGATCTTTACTGCACTGTACTATCTGTAACAATTGCAAGAACGTAACTTATAAAGAATGCAGAAGATGGTGATGTGAGAAAAAAATCGTCGTTGGCTTTTACCTCATGTTGTAAGAGGCAACAGCGTTGGCGAGATCGGATGCGGCGAGGGCCGATAATGGACCATCAAAGTCTGCAGCCAGATGTTCCGCGAGTTCTTCAACCTGCGTTGACCAACCACCATGTCCGGAAGAGCCATTGCTTCCTACAGAACCTGTAATATACGAGGAAGATATAGAAACACTTCACTTAATTGAAATTTTATCAAGTATATAACATTAAGACGACGTGAAACAGACACAGTCGGCAACAGAAACTGTGATGAATGTCATTCAAAGTAAAGTTCATAATTCGGTGTCCCGATTATACTTGGCGTTTACCGCGCTATCAACTTTTAAATAACGTATAGCTTGGAATGATGCAATGCTCTGTTATCGCATTTATGAATCTTCCACATCGTCTTAAGGGAATCCAGATAGATTCTAACAACAGAAAATCGGATAAAATTCTAAAATAAATATTAAGAACTAATATTGAGGGATTTCAGGACGAATTTGATTATTTTTCATTTTTTTCATGGCGTTTCTGCTTGTGAATTCAACATCCACAGATGAACCAATGATATTAAAAAAAAGTAATTATAATAATCATAGCCAAAAATTAAAAATTATTCTAATTTTAACATCGTTCTTTTTACACATTTTGGGTTCAATCTTTAGAGGTATAACTCACGGACATGATGCCATCAAGAAACTGAAGAAATTTAAAAAAGTTCACCAGGAATAATGCGTCAAGAATGAAGTAACGCGCTGTTACCTTCAACCCATAATAATTAATAATTCTCTGTTAATAATTAATATTTTTAAATTTTACACAGCATCAAATTTTTATGTAGTTGTATTAAATAGACAGAATTTCGGCGTATTCCACAGTTTTTTTGTTGTCAAATTGGAAAAGTTGCATAAAGAGAAAATTGGAGAGTTTACAAATATTTTTATGTAACATTGAAAGTGACACAAAAAAATGTATCAAACTGACACATCTAGGATTTGAAGTAATATAAATATTATGTAAATTTATCGAATTGACAGAAAACAATACTTTTTATGTCAAAACAAGATCAAATATTTCGTAAAATGAAAATACACAATTTTTACCACATTATTTTTATACGTTTTCTATAAAGCTAAAGATTGACAGAAAAATTGCTGAACGTTAATTTCTGTGGGCATCTTGCAGTCTTTTTCTTAAAGGTACAAAATATTCATTTTTTTTTGTGAACCACCTGATTTTGTTTGTCAAAAAAATATACTTAAAAATATGGCAAAACAAATAGTGAATTTTTATTAATTTGTTGACAAATACCATTTGAATTTCATCCGATTTTCGGTCCGATAAAACCAATTCCCCTTAAGAGGTTTGACCTTTGGTCTTCCGATAGCGCTAATCGCGACTCTCAACCGTACCTCCTCAGTAGCAGTCGAGGGATTCTGTGTGCTCTTTATCACTATACTAGCTGCTTATTCTACTCTGTAACAATCTTGTTATATATTACAGAAAGGAGGCAGGCAAGCAGCAGATTTAGCAATGGTGAGGCGGGTGTAGGAAAAATAAAACTTACTCTAGTCGGACGAGATCCCTTTTGCTGCATGTGCAAGAGGAAGCGAGCAATTTTCATTAGTCGAAACGAGACCGGGTTGAGCAGCAGGACGTGAGTGTCCCGATCGCCTCACCACCATCACGGTGAATAATCGAGCCACTTGATATTATTTGTCCGAGAGACACGAGTGTGTATGGGCTCTACTAGGCAGAGGCAGCCTTGATGTTTAGCCGCGCTTGTTCTCATTGCAAAAGACTAACGACTTATTTGCTCCCGAGTTTGCAAAAATATTATGCCAGAATAGCAAAAAAATATGGTAGCAGCATACTTGGTACGAGGGATGGGCACAATATAGATAAAAGTAAAAATGTGTTCAAGATACTTTTCAGTTTGAATAATGATAAATAATTTCACAAAGAGCAATAAAAAAAATTATTAACGTTAATTATCACAAATTAAATTTAAATTAATTAAAAATGTATAAAATAAAAATTACTTTTTTTCAATTGCACTAATGAGTAATTGTAGTTTAAATATAACAGTAATTACTCACTGATATTGAAACCAAGAAGTATTTTGAATACATTATCATTCGAAAAACACGCTTTAACACTAACGAATACACGGACAGAAAAACCGAGAAAGGTTTTAAAAATCCCGTTTAATAGTCCTGCGATCCCGAATCAACATCCCTATCCTATTTGATGTATTTTTTCCCCACTGATTCAGAAATCACCGGGTTTTTGAGATTTGAAACACCAGAATTTATGATATACCCATAAGAAGAAAATAATTTGAAGCTTAGTTCCCAAAAAAAAAAACCTTTATAAAAAGGTGTGTACCGACATTTTTATAAGCATTAAAGCAGTAAAATAATAATATATGACACTCATCCAGCGTTTCAAATATGAATGAGCAACTCGTTAATCCCAAGACATTTCATTTCTTTTTTTTTTTATTCATCTTAATGTGATACATATTAGTATTTGGGCAATGCGTTAGATGAGCGGGAGAGAAAGTGAAGGAGAAAAAAAATATACAGACCGTCCCTTCTCGCGTGTTTCCTCTCCAACAATTCAGTCATCTGCTGATGAGACTCATTGGTAGCTCGTCGTTTCATTCCATTTGTCGATGCTTGATGAAAACTCGGCGCAGAGTGTTTTGTACCCGAAGATTCGTCTCTGTTGTTGGAGCGTAACTGACCGAGATTTCCATCTGGTGAATGCTTTGGTGAATCGCGCTTCTCATGCCATAACACACCATGGCAAGTTGACTCGTGAAATCCCATGCTCGCCTGATACAACCAGAATTTCAGTGATGTCTCGTCATCAAGCTCCTCGGGGGAAATTAGCATTTGTTACAATCATATCCCTCGTTGAGGAATATTTATTTTCTTTTAAATAATATCATTTTTTAAATGTACCTGTTGGACTGGCAGCGCTCATGGTGTCAAAATATTGCATTTTTTTATGGACTTTTATAGGTTTTAGATGTATACGTTTTGAGGATCTTGCATTTACATTATTTTTGTGTGCGAGGATTTTATTGTCGCTAACAAATGATTCTTTGTAGGGAATAATTGTGTTACAGAAAAGTCGATAGTACTTATTTTACGAAGAATAATTTATGATCAACATTGAAAGTTTTACTTTAACTTTTCTATAGGTTCTGTACACGTTATACAAAATTAAGAGCAATATAAAAAGTGTGGAAAAAGCAGCGAATAAAAATATGACAATAAAAAATTTGTAGAGATTTGTATTTATTTGTAAAAATATTATGTAAAGAGTCCATCAAAAAACGCAATGTTTGACCGCGCGTGGCGTCGCTTGTCTTAACACACTGTACGAATATTAATATTGTAGAGGCTAATAGTTCTGCTTACTTGTTGAGCCGAAACTATGATACCGCCGCTAGCGCGTTCATCCTGTCGATTCGGCGATAAACGATGATAAGGCGGTGGTGGAACTGATGGTGTTTGAGGAGACGAACCCGGTGAATGGCCAAGCCACATGGACGCGCCACCACCGTTTAAAGTCCCCGAGCCTGGATCCATCATCATTTGCATTTGGAGCTCCATTCGAATGAATCTACCGCGAATCACTTGCTTCTTCTCTTTACTTCCCTTTTTTGACGTCTTCCTCTTGTTTCACGTGCCAAATTTCTTAGTCAAATAATAAACGATCCAATAGCCAGCGTTTGAACGAAGTAATCTCTCGAATTTTTCAAACTTTCTTACTCAACGAAATCTTTCTAGACACGCCAATCTTATATAATGCTCTCGAAATTTTGGACTTTGAGTTGTGGTTCGAAGTTCTCTAAAGTTCATAGTGACGAATATAACGAATTAAGCTGGTTTTAGTTTCATATACTCTCTCCGCGAGATTCGTACTCTTATATATTTCTTTTCACTCGTTTTTCTTTTTGTCCTTTGCCGAAATGAATTACTTGCCGAGAATAGATGAATGAGCGGGAATGATTGTGACACGAAGGTATCTCGCCTCCAATTGATTTTGGAATGCGAGGACACGTAAATCAAGAGGAAAGAAATGTATTAAAATATCACGGAAGGAAAAAGAGGGACAATCGACATCCTAATGAGACTAGGAAAGCGAAATTAGGTTTTCTTTTTCTAATAGAAGAAACGAAACCACTGTATTACGAGAAACGCGTACTCTACAAAAAGTTGTAACAACTTACGAAGGAACACGACACGAATTCCCGATGTTTACTTTTTCTTAGAACATCACGAAGAAGCTGTTGTACAATTTCTTGATACCAGTAGTTTCCCGCTGTCTATGTGTCTCCAATAATGCGCAGCCCCGTGATTTGAGAGACAGGAAACGCGAAAATACAATGAACGCGTCCTCAAACACCATTGCAATGCCTCGGCTGAAAAGCATTTTGGCGGGCTCACGACTCTTCTTTGCCCCGTTTTCTCGTTTTCCGGGTTTTAAATCAGTGTGCTCGCGATTTTTCGCTACTCGTTCTTCCTCCGTGATTCCGGCGTGATCTCGCTGTGTAGATCTTCGTTAATCTCACGAAATTTCTGCGCTTATTCCACCACTTTATTCGTAGGTAAAATCGCAGTCTATGCGCGATTACAAATCGATAATTTTTTATTTCTCCTTTTATTTATATCTTCTGTAGAACGAACTTGAAATTTTTAATTCAAGTTTTAAATCGTTGCTAATATTCGTTTTTTTTTTTTTTTAAGTTTTTCTCTCTCTAGTTCAGCTTTGTTGTCAGAGTTGAGTTTGTCCTACGCGACTAAGGCTCACACACACTTTTTAGTGTCTTGATCGAGGATGGCCAACGGCCGCTTCACGTAGTCACCACATTTTCAAGATCCTTCGCTCCATGGCGCTTGATAAAATCAACGTTTAAAAAAAAATTTCTTCGCTAGATTCTAGTGCGCGACAGTAGCAGCAATTTGTTGCTTTCAATTAGAAGCAAATATCACTATTTTCGCACCCAACACTCAATAAACTTTGACGAATGTATCCTTTTATTGCCAATAGCTTCTCTCGAAGAGCAAAAGCCTGTAGAATTGTGCCATTCGCGTCGCAGATCTCAAGAATGAATAGCAAATATCTGCCAATTGCCACTGTTGGTTTGTGTGATGACCAAACGTATCCCGAGGCAAAAACCTCTGATTGCAATTACGTGAGAATCGAGCCAGGAGGAAATCAGAAGCTTTTCATTCGAAAAGCTTAATTGACGGTCAGCCTGTTGAACAAAGCTTCACGCTCGGGATTTCTTCTATCAGGCGCGTTCGCGTTATTCATATATTATTCTGATATTTGCCACACCAGGCAACTTTGGTTAAAGAGCGTTGAACAAGTCTTGTCGAACGAATGAAGACCAAGTGAAAGACGAGGAAGCTTGTAGTTGATGTTTCGTCGAGTGAGGACCAAACAAGATGACGCGAAAGACTGTTCTAATGGCACTTCTGTCTACTGAGGAGTCAGGGGATTAAAAGGCTGACCAATGAGAGTAGATTTCAGCGAAGCTTCAATTGGAACGAATCTCGATGATACTCCGTGAGTTGCTGAGAGAGACGAGTTGTTAAACACATACACGCTTTTATCTGTCCTCGTGTGCACTTTTGTTTCCCTCTATTCTTGTCCTATCATCTTGCTATTTTTTTTTCTTTTTCAGTATCTCGAAGGATACTCTTGGGACTGATGATATTGTTGCTGGTGAAAACTGATGAAGGAAGCGGTTGCTCTTTTACCAATCAATCTTGATTCAATCTGCAACATGACAGCAATCAAACAAGCATTAATACAATTATTTTATATATTTTGTATATTAATGGAAGTTAGGTTTGTTCTCTGTCTGCCCGAGGCTGTGTCTTTTTTTTTAACTGGCGCATATAATATCAATTTTATGTACATTTATTTATCCAAACGGTAGGAAATTGGTTTCTCTTCATTTAGGATTTTTGAACATGCGACCTGACTTGAAGTAAGTCCAGGGGATTTAAAAAAATACTATTTCGCAAACCCATTTATAAATTCTATGAACCTATTGATTTGAGTGTAAAAACAAGTTCTGAGCAAAAAAAAACAAACATGCAATGGTTTTTTTTTCTATTTTAGCAATATTTTGTATTTTTTTATAAGTCAGATGTTTTTGAAACTTATGAAAAAAATATTTAGAAATATTCTATACAAAGATTCCAATGAAACGTTTTTTTAATATTCCAGAAGTATACTCGTATCTTCAACATTTCTAAAAGATAAAGAGCAAATATTTTGAAACATTTAGTCTTTCGGTAAGATGCAAATATTTCTAAATCACTGTTAAATATTTACAAAAATGTCCGCTAGATGGCGAACGCTCGAAGAATTTCTTGAACGCAATTTATCGCTGCAGTCTTTATATTACTGAAAAAATATTAGCCATCTGGATTAACATAGGCGTACTCTATTTCTCAAAAATATTTTCCGAAATTTTGAAAATGTTTGGTCAATAATTAAAAATATATTTAAGACATTTACTTTGAATCGTGAAAAAAGTTTTGTCATACATTTCTAAAATATTTAAATCCAAGATCTATGAGCGGACAAAAATAAATCTTGAAATCCTCTTCAGAACATACGACATCTTCAACTATTCATGAAATGTCTCCGATATTTCAGGAAAGTGTTTTAAAAACGATTCAAAATTATTTTCGTGCTGTTTGGGGAAATAATAAAACTGTATAGAATAAATTTTTCTTTATTTTCCACCGATATAAGAAAATAGAGAGCAGTCTCAGAATACAAATGTACATATCAGTCAAGAGTGTGACGAAAGCGAAGAAATATCAGTCTGCATCCTGAGGGATATTTCCTTGAAAGTTTTCCAACATTTTTCTTCCCGAATTCCGCTCCAAACGCGATAGCGATGATTGAGACCCGGCGTTGTGTGCAACAGAGCCCGACTTCCTAAAACACCGCGATGTTCATTCGGTATACCGTAAAATACATTTGAAACTCGGGAATGAAGTAGAGCCATGGCACACAGTGGGCAAGGTTCCCTTAGCAAAAATATCCAATAGTCAGTGCATAAATAGCCCGTCGCCGTTGTTTTTTCGCAAAATCTTGTCGACCCAACTGGGCCGGAAACAGTCGAGAATTGCAACGCGTATCGATGAGCAATATCAACGAGATCAGTTGGATAAGCCACAGGTTGCTCATTCTCATCCATTGAATATTTTCGTTTCCGAGTTTGGCATTCGGTTACGACATCGAGACTTTTTCCTTTGGACTCATTCCCCAACGCGGTTAATTCGTAAGCATGAGTTTTTGAACCGCTGAGACTAGCAACAAGGCTTTTTTCTTCCGTTGATTCATTACATGGAATTGTTAAATCATATGCGCCAGCTTTTGAACCGCCTAGACTAGCAACAAGATCTATGACGAGCATAGCAGCGTGCCACATAGGATGACGATCGATCCTTGATGCCGCAATAGCAATTATTCTATTCTCAATTGGATCGAATGCAATCGCACTACCGTTGCACTCTTTATTTCCGTGAGCTTGACGAGCTGCAGCTTCTATGCAAGCTTCCATGCATTGCTCGATTATGTCAAGATCCCCAGAATTGAACCAACAACCATTTAAAATGCGCTCAACTAATGGATCAGGATGAAAATTAATTGGCCAAATTTCCGAAGCTATGCTTGCTTGTGCTTTGGTTTTTTGTGGAAATGCTGGTACGCTTACAATCTCAAAATCCTCGTGAAAGATTGACAAATCAAGGCCATTGTTTGTGAGTAACTCTTCGAGATCTTGACGCACCGAGTAGTGTCGGTCGGAATTATGTCCAGTTTCGTCCGGAGCTGCAAATGCAAGGATCAAACGCTTGCCGGAGCATCGTTTAAGATGCGACATTCCTGGCAGGATGTTGCTCACGGTTTTCATCGCAGACGAAATATCTCGTTTCTCTCTCAACGTTCCGACCCACGCATTTCGCAATGATACATGATGCGACGTAAGTTCCGGAGCGACGACGGCTCTTGGTAGTTGCCTCTTGTTTGCGCTTTCGGACACGCTGGTATCTTTCATTATTTTACTTGATGATGCTGATGATAGAGTCCTTTTGTCCTTCCCCTCCAAGTCCATCTAATCCTTGGTTGGGCAGCTCATCTATGTAAGTCCTGAAAACAACCTCTCTTCGTACTCTTTCTCAATCGTATTTTCTTCTTCTCAATTACTTAATTCTCAGACTTCATACACACCAGATTACCTTAGGATCGGTTACGTATCGGTGTTTTACAGTAAAAATATCATAAAATTACTAAACACTTTTATCGCTCAAACGCGTTTAGCAGCGTATGGATCAAATCGCAAAAATGCTATTCAATACTTCGAATTGTTTCTGCACATCGATTTTTTTAAAACAGGGAACAAATACAAAAAAAAGTATTTGTAAAGAAAAAAAAATTCGCTTGTAAATATATGATTTTCTTGCGAAATGAGAAATTGGGATTGCATTTTTTTTAAATTTTGATGAAACAATCACGAATATTCAGGAGAAAAATATTCAGGCTTCCCCCTGAAGACCAGTTTCCTTTTCTGAATTTCGCAATCGTCGAACATCGTAAATTCCACATAAATCTAAAATATTTCCAGGATATTTTATAGACATGCAAAATTTCCAGTGATTTTCAGGACTTCTAGGCACCATGTTACCTTCTTTCACTTCATTCACCATGCTTGCCTTCTTTTCGTAAATATGTTTTTGGACTTTTTTTAAGTAACAGAAGCCTGACAGTCACTCTTTTCTTTTCATCCAGATTCACCACTCCTGTTTACTCCACAGCATCAATACTTCACGGTCATTTTCATTCGTATATCGAATGTACACGCTCTTTCCATCACATTTCGATTCTACGCAGTAGCACTGACAACAGGAAAAACCTGTGTCATATTGCGTAGCTGTAAGTTGTAGAATCGAAAAGTTGTGGAAAGCGAATAGGTACATTCAACGTCTAGGAAAATGACTGTGTAGGCCTGGACTAGTGTTGAAAGCAATGTACATGATCGTTATGTGGTTGAATTGAATTGATTTAATCAGATAGATAATTAGATAGATGTAGGAAAAGTACTGTGGAAACCTGGTTTCGTGTTGAAAGCTAATTAAATAACAGTAATGTGGTGGAAAAAGAGTGTGTAGATTCGATACGTGTAGGAAAATGATCTCATAATATCGGCTTTACGTTGCAATGAATTTACATGAATCTAATGTGAAGGAAAGAGTGTGTGTATTCGACATATGTAGGGAAATGTCTGTATTGAACACAAATGAGCATGACTGCAATGTGTAGAATCCGAATGTGATGGAAAAAGAGTGTGTACATTCGATATGTGTAGGAAAATGTCTAAGTTGAACACAAATGAGCATGACTGCAATGTGTAGAATCCGAATGTGGTGGAAAAAGAGTGTGTAGATTCAATAGGTATAGAAAAATTATTGTGCAGGACCGGATTCATGTTGAATCTAATATCCATGACAATAACGTGTACAATCGAAATGTGTAAAATGTATAAAAAGTAGAAAGCCTATTTCAATGTGACAATACATTGAAAAATTGTTCGAGAGTATTAAAGATAGTGGAGGAAGCTTTGAAGACAAAAAGACTCGGGACAAGATGCTTAGCAGAGTGCACGAGTGCTTCAACGTTTTATGGTTGGACGACGTCGACGTCGTCACCGACGACCAACGACAACGGTAGGATGGAACAGAGTCTGAGACGAATCTTTATTGCTGTCAAGTTGGGCCACGGTCGAATCGTTTGTCGGAGTTAGGCCCAATTGTTCGCCACTACTCTTGAGAATGAGCTCTGGGCCATGCGCGGAAACTTTTGTCCCGTTGCTACTTCGTCACAAGACTCCTACTGCCGCGCTTCTAGTCACACAATAATAATAAGATTAATAATAACAATAATATTACTATAGACACGTGCCAGTTAGTCAGGACCTTACATAATGAAAAACTACTATTGAGCGCCCGTAGGATTATTAGTGCAGTAAATGACGCCTCGACAAAAACTCAGAAGTCTCACATACTTCCAATCCTGTATTGGCAAATAAACGAACGTTAAGTCAATTAATAAATTTCATTTTCAGGACACTGTTAGTTAATTAAAAGTTAATTAAAAAATGAATCCTCAAATTAATTGGGATTGTTAGTGATATGAATTAATAAGCAAGTGAAAATTCAATAAAAATGAATAAAAATTTTGAATAAAGATTCAAGATGAAGCTCATAATGTTTACCAATTGTGGTGATTAACAAAAATAACACTAATTTTAATTTAAAATAACACTAATTAGAATTTAGTACTCAATTTTTTTCTAAGTTTCTGTCAGGTCATAAGTACAGTTACAAATTTTTTCAGATTTTTTTGATGGAATCTTTTAGAGTTACAATTTTTTTTTAGATCAATTTTTTGAAAGTTACGTTTTTTAGAGGAGGCGTACCGCAAATTTTGTCGATACAATGAAAAATGTAACGGAACAAAAATATTCGCATTGAATCGAAGTTTCAGGAATAAATTATTTTACAAAATTATCAACTCAGCAATATTAATATTTTCGTTATTCGACTTGAAAAATCGATTTTTCGTAAAGTGTGTCTTGATTTTTTTTCATTCTCAATTTTTCTATAAAAAAAAGTATCCGTTACGGACTTTTTAAGACCTGTGTCATGATTCCCGGAATTTACGATTACGAGTTATGATTTTTTTTGTCAGCATACATAGTCGCGTCTTTTCGTTTTTCAACTAAAAAAAATCCATTTTTGTCGGATGTCTTATAATTGTTTTAGTTCCGGGAATTTAGTTGAATAAAAAAAGCTCTATTTAAATCAAATAAAATTTATTTGCTTCAAATAAAACTTTTTTTTTTTTTTTTAATAAAATAACTATTTTTTGGAAATCGTTGTCATTTCAAACGCTTTCTTGAACTTCGGTAAAATCGGCAAGTTATTAGAAACTGAGATTTTTTTAACATAAAAATGTTTCTTTTTTTTTACTTTTTTGTTACATAATAGAATATATTTTTTTCAAATATCTGCACAATGGTTGCAAATTTATTGGCGTTCAGCAAAGAAATAAAGTAATATTTTTTTCAAAAGAAATAAACCCATTTCGAAAAAAAAAAACCATTTCCCCGTTTTTCAGAGTATATTTAGTAAATAAAAGTGTATGTATATAATTTTATTACCATGTAAAACAAGGAGTCTACAAAAATATTAAAAACCATGAATGAAGATATTCTTTTTTCTTCTATGCCATAAAAATATTTTTCTTTACATTTTGGGGCTTTCATTGCTTTTTTTTTTTTTTTTTTTTTTTTTGTATAATAATAATAATAATTTTTTTGTATAGTAATAATTTTTTTCAAATTTCTGTCAATCAGCAATATGACAATTACGACGGTGAGATTTTTTTCACACAAAGAATGTAATCCACTTTTTTGTACGTAATAACATTCATAAAAATTGGTCGAAAAATACTTTAAGATATCCTTATTCATTTTTGTAAAATAACATCTGCGATTTTATTGAAATATCTTGAATTGTTAAATATTGGCACATTTATCTATTTTGTATATTTTTTGTATAAAATCCGTCTAATAAATGAAGATCAAATAAAAAAACTTTCAAGTTAAGCGCTGGCGCATGTCGGTGCAAGATTGTATTACTCGAGATAGAATATCGTATAGTTAACATATCGACATTAGATGGCAGGTCAGTCGCTCATTCTTCAGTTTGTGTTCAAAGTCCAGTCACGTTTCTATCTCGGGATGTCTCTCGCTAATATTTCGTATGTAGCATTATACGTGGATAATTCTATACATGCGTAATAGAAATGTATGAGTATTGAAGCGGAACGAGTTATCGGTCAGGAGTCACTAGACTGGAGAATCGACTATGCTCTATAGACTAGCCGTGTAAGAGCGTCGCTATCTGAAAAGCGGTAGTGCTTATGTATCAACAAGAAGATAGTCAATGATAATGGCATACGCATAGTTTCTTACCTAATATTATATACGTGAATAAACGACGAGACTCGATGAATATAGCTGAATATAGTCCAGCTGATGAATATATCCTCTGATGATGAGAGTTGGATCGATCGAGAGTCACAAACTCTTTTGTAGCACACTCTACTTTTGCTTTTCCTCAAACAGCGATCAGAGAGAGAGAGACAGAAGGAGAGAGAAATGTAGAGATTACGAAAATTCAATGATACAATTGCATTGAACGTGTTCCTGACACACACATACACACACGAATATTTCACTGTAGTAATCTTTCTTCAGAAATGAATAACACGTGAATGTAGAGATGCACGGGACAAGTACAACCTATGTCGATATGCCTAGTACTTTTACGACTGAGGTTATCATATGTAGTATGCACACTAAAAGTCTCTAGAGAGATAACCAGGCTGTATGGAGGGGAGTGAGCGAGAGCTACTGGGCAAAAACAGGAATCAACAACCTGCTACTCGGTGTCTCGAATCTCAACTTACCTTGTTTACTTATTACATCTTGCGCGTCAGAGGTGAATGTATGCGGTAAAAGCGAAAGGAATATTTTTGTAGGTTCAACAGAAATCCATTGTTCACTAACGTTCGTGATTTTGTTGGTGTTAATTTTAGAAAAAAAGGATTTTGTAAGTTTTTAGCTTCGGTATGAAATGTATTAATAAAAAAATGGTAATTTTAGAAAGGAAAAAAAAATTTTTATATTTTCCGATACGTCGGAGGTGAATGTACACAGTAAAAGCGAAAGTAATATTTTTGTAGAATCAACAGAAACCTTTTGTTTACTAGCGTTCGTGATTTTGTTGGTGTTAATTTTACAAAAAAAAAGGAGTTTGTAAATTTTGGCGTTAGAATCAAAAGAATAATAATAAGAAATAAAAATGTTAACATTACGGTACCGTTTTGCATACTCCAATTTATTAATATATTTTTGGCATTGTTATTTAAAAAATCAACGTCCTTGCTCTCTTCAACCTCGCTGATGATGATCTCCAGATTTTTCTCTCATCCCCAGAAATTAAAATTGTAGTTCTAAACTTTTGGTTTAGGAATGCACTTATTAATTAACTTATTAATGCATCTATAGATCCACCAAGAATTTCAAGAATTTCCGTATTCAGATCTTTTGTGGTCTTCTACCCCAACCTGACTCAACGTAACTAATCTTAAGAGGCAGACAAAAAAACCTGACTTGAATTTTTATACAAGTAGTACACACGAAGCGCCATATCGGTGAAGCGAATAAACCTAACATTTCTCGCGAATTCAGCGCGTCATATATATTGTAAATAATCATTTAAAAAAACTGCAATTTCTCATCGATCACCAACTATAATACTTTTCGTCGCAATGAGCATCCTACTGCGTCTTATGCGCAATCCTTTTCCCCTGCTGTAAAATGATCATTGTTATTGCATTTGTTGGTTAAAAACAAAACGAGATGGATCGAGATTTGAAATAGTGCTTATAGTACGTTTGTGTACCAACAACACTACCAACCAATAAAAATCGTTCGCGATTCAACTTTGATGTGTCATACACAAAACTTATTGGCACAAAAGTATTTAGGTTTTTTTTTCAATACTTGAACAGCTTCTCGCGTCTTATCAATACATGTTAATAAATATGTTATAGAGGTATTTTCGTCTTGACCTTGAATGAAAACCTTGAAAAAGCCGATACAGCCCTTTTGTTAGTAAACAAAAACGTTTAATAGCTGTCACTATATATCTTAAGATTCGTAACTTATTTGTTAAGTCACTCTTATCCGCAATCCTTTTTCCCTGCTATAAAGTCAACGTTGTTAATTTTTATATTTGTTGGTTAGGAACAAAACGAGGTGCATCGAGATTCGAGATAGCGCTTGGTGCGCTTTGTATACCAACCAATAAAATCGTTCGCGATTCACTTCGATGTGTCATACATAAAACTTATTGGCACAAAAGTGTGTTTAAGTTTTTTTTTTAATACTTGAACAACTTGTCGCATTTATTAATACATTATAATAACTACATATACATTGTAGAGGTGTTTTCGTTAACGCCGTGACCTTGAAAACCTTGGAAACCTTGAAAAAGCTGAATTCAGCCCTTTGGTACCTGTGACAATATATCTTAAGATTTGTAACTTAATTGTTAAGTTAACAGTTTCAGAGCTTAGTTTTTGTTCCATTGCGTCGTTGACGAAAGTTTTCTATCTCTCTCCCTCTCTCTTTTCTCTCTCTCTCTCTCTCTCTCCTTCGCGACCCCTCCCACTTCCTCTTCCTCTTTCCCTTCGGCGTTTTCCCTCCGCGAACGACGACGACGACGACGACAACGACGACGAGGAGGAGTAACACTTTCATCAAAGTAGTGTGACAGTGAGATGGCGAAGAAAACATACGATCTGCTTTTCAAGCTATTGCTCATCGGTGATTCCGGTGTTGGAAAAACTTGTATATTATTTAGATTCTCCGACGACGCATTCTCAACAACCTTCATTTCTACAATAGGTAAGAATACGATTTTGATGTTATACTCATTCGGCTCAATATCGCACCCCCGCCCTCAAACTTTTAGGGTAATATAGCAGAAAGAAAAAAGAAAGAAAAAAAGGTGTTTGCAATCGACCGGTGAACATGATAATGGCAATGAATAAATGATGGTGTAATCTGCAACAGTTGATTAGGGCTTTCGATATTTTCAAGCTTTCTTTTCTGCCTCGAAAGCTCAAAGTTGGACTACTCCTATTTATTAATATCTTTTTGAGACGCGGCAATAAAGCGAACGAGAAGCGAGAATCTGATTCCATTCTACTGGTCAGAGGGACATTTTAGCTTAGGTTATGATAACTCTTTGACATTGAAATATCTTCGAGTGCTATTTCTTATCCAATCAGATGTTGCGCTTTTTTTTTCTTTGGCAATGTTCTATACAAAATGGACATTTTAAATTTGTGCTTGATATCATCACAGGGAAAATGCAAGTGACCATTAAAAAATGGTTAAATGAGTCATGATTTTTTTTCCTCTAGTTGAAGACTTTTAAAAAAAGCTAGACATAATGTTTTTTTTTACAGTGATGCAGGAAGCGATAACAAAAATAAGGATAGTTAAATGATACCTGACTTAATTTATGTAGTAGTGGAAATTCAGATTGCACTTTTTTTAGATTACTTTAATAGATTAGATTACTTTTTTAGATTTGCAATCAGGAATGTTCATCTATGAAAGAGTGTCAGGTATATAATGATACAAAATGCAGGATGAAAATTAAACGTTTTTATTAGTAAACATTTGATTCTTGTAGCTCAGTTCATTGGTACAAATATTCCATTTATAACTTGTACAGTTTAGGTTACGTCAATGGCTGAGATTGGTTTTGCAAGGTCTCACTCTATTTGTAGGATGACTGTTCAATCTGAGTATAGGAATTTCCATTGGAATTGTTTTTCCATAGAATTTACAAGGAAATATGGTCCAAGAAAATTGCTATGTACAGAAAGCTTGTTACAAAAAAGTGAGTGTATCCTATGTACAAGAAATTCAAATAGAAATTCTTATACTTGAACTGGATTGTGTAGTTTTACAAAGAGAGTACATTCTTGCAAACAAAATTTGGTTCATCAATGCAACTGGAACTCCTAATTTAATATCTAATTTAATTTAAGTAGCGGTCAAGAACTTTTAATGCCTTGTAAACAAAACATGGATTCCACATCATATAGTATTGGCTTCAGGAATTATTTTTTATTTTTTTCAGAATATTATCTATGAGTGAACACCACATTTAATGATTTTAAATGTAAAATAAAAATGAGAAGTAAAGTTAAAAGTTTTCACAACTAAACATTTATTTCTTGTATATCAATTCATTGGTGCAAATATTTGTAACTTGTTGTACAGTTTAGATTACATGAATGGACAAAATTTGTTTTGCAAGGTCTCATTCTATCTGTAGGCTGATTCTGTCCAGTCTGAATATAGGAATTCCCCTCTGAAGTTCCTTTCTAGAAAGGAAATACAAGGAATATATCCTTGTATTCCTTCATTTCATTCTATACAAGGAAATGTGGTAAATAAAACGTTGCTGTGCAAAGAAAATTTACCACAAAAGTGTGTATATCTTTTGTGCAAGAAATTCTTATACTCAAACTGGATAGTGTATTTTTACAAAGAAAGTAAATCCTGCCTATCAAAGGATGATCCATCAATGGAATTTGAACTCCATGAGAAGTTGAAAATGGAGAAAAATATTTGTGACCATAAAATGAGAAAAAAATATTTGATTAGTAATTTTTATTTACATTGTACGATAATAGAATTTGGGTTTAAAATAAAAGTATATTAATATTGTAAACATTTTTAACAGTGTACTTTTCTGTAAATATGTGCAAGTTCATCACAACATTATTTATCTAACTTTTAGGAATCTCATCTCCCCTCATTTTCTCATTATTCTTACAGAATTTGAAAAGCATGGGATCATTGAGAGACTCATTGATATCATATTTACATATTTTAGCCACATTTGGTAGGGAATTAAAAAATGATCTGAGAAATCAGGAAAAAATTGGCAGGAATATGAGTGGCGTTACAAAAAGAAAAAAAAGCACATTTTCCTTTGTAAAAAAGTAAAATTTAAAGAATAATTATTGTAGAATAGATGGAGAATATATTTTTAAATTCAAATTAATTTGAAACTTCATTAATTATTTTTTTATATTGGGACTATTAGCTTGAACTTTAAATAGGGAGAAATTAGAATGTTTCAGAGAATTCTAAGAAAAGTTAAAGAATTTTTTGTTTCATTGATTTTAGTGATAATTATGTTATACAAAAATTGTATTTTAACCCAATGCATCCTTTTTCCTCTCTACTTTAATTCTCATTGTGTATAATCATCCAAGTGAAAAAAAAAGACAAAAAAGTATTTTTTCCATTCGTAGGAATTGATTTCAAAATCAAGACAGTAGAATTGAGGGGTAAAAAAATCAAGTTACAGATATGGTAAGAACAATTATATCAAGCCACAATAGCACTGGGCTTCTTTGGTAAATAACAAATGTTTTTTTAGGGACACTGCTGGTCAAGAGCGTTTCCACACGATAACAACGTCCTACTACAGAGGAGCAATGGGTATAATGCTCGTTTATGATATAACTAACGAAAAAACGTTTGAAAACATCGTCAAGTGGTTGAGAAATATTGATGAGGTGAGTTACTTACGAAAGTCTGTACAAGCACTTGAATTAAGACTTAGAATTCAAATTAATGAATTTACATGGACAATTGACAAAGTGAAACAGCAATCAAGCAATCTTATGTGATCTTGATCATCAAATTTTTTAAAAAAATTGAAAAATGGCAGATAAGCTATAATTTCACTTTCTATAAATAATAATAATAACAATAATTTACTAATTCTAGCATGCAAATGAAGATGTGGAAAAGATGATATTGGGAAATAAAAGCGATATGGAGGAGAGACGTGTGGTTAGCACCGAAAAGGGTGAAGCGGTATGTATACCAGATATACACATATATATATATATGAGGTATTCCTGGCCAACTTGGTAAACCTTTGACCCTGATTACCAATCTGCTCCAATATGTATCTGCTCAAAGAAATACTCTGACTTTATTTTTTTTCTTTTCAATGTCCAACATCATTGTATAAATTTTAAAATTACAGCTTTTTTCTTTTCTTAATTTTAAACTGGAAAAAATTGTATAATATTGAGTTAAAAATAAAACAGAAAACAACATTTTTGAGCCTATTCAAAAAGTGAGCAGAGATTTTTTTAAATCAGTTTTAGTGCCGTTTTCTTGTATGAATTACGAAATTCCAACTTTTATGAATCGATTATAAAAAAGAAAACAATATTTTTGAGCCTATACAAGAAAATGGGTGGAGACTTTTATGTTGGCTTCGTGACAGTATCAATTTTTCAAAAATGTATCATAAGTACTTTAACTCGAGCACTGAAGCTAAAACAATATTTATAAATGTGCTGAATAAACAATAAATAATTGTGATTGCCCATTTGACCGAGAATAATTAAAAGCGTTAGAAGTGATGCTGTATCAATTACAGATTAAAAATCAGATTCCTGACTTTTTTTTAAACCGGTAATAAAAAAATGTATTAAAAAATCCTTAATGGATTTTTTATACTGTTTTTTTAACACGTTTATACGTTTTTTTATTGATTATTATTCACGAAATTCTGTAGAAGAAATTCAATTTTTTTTTGTATCATTTTAAAAATTATTTTCTGCTTTGTAAAAAATGGATTTCCAACAATTTTGTACGATACGGATCAGGGCATTTTTGTATGTACGATGTACGTTCTTTATTACCGATGAAATGATCAAACACTTTATTTTCGCTTAAAATTAGTACAGCCCACCTTCAAATGCGTATATAACTATTCTCGGATGAATTGTAAATACTTTCTTTAAATGTTAATATGCATGTAAACTTTAAGCTCCAAAGCTCAAAAATTGAAACCGTCTAAAATCGATCTAAAAGTGTTTGCCCATTTCTCGCAAGGACTTGAAAATTTTGTTAACTCACATCTGATTTTATGAAGAATTTTCAAATTTTTAAACCCGGGCTGTTTTTTTAAAATGTTTACATTTGAAAATTCTTAATTTTTTTTTGTTCATGAGATTTAAAAATAAAAATCTAGGAATACCTCATACCTATATTCTAACAATTATTCCATGAAACTAATAAGTTTGATGATTGTAGATTGCCAGGGAGCACGGAATTAGGTTTATGGAAACGTCGGCAAAAGCAAATATCAATATCGACCGAGCGTTTAGCGAATTGGCGGAAGCGATTCTAGACAAAACGCATGGAAAAGAGCCCCAAGATGCACCCGATCGTGTGACGGTCGATCGCAGAGTAGAAAGAAGTTCGAATCGATGCTGCTAACTCTCCATTATTTATTTTGACAGCGCATAATAAACCATATTTAAACTCTCGTGCCAGTTTAATTAGATTCTCGTGATTAGGCTTAGAGCATTACGTGTCATCTTTTGTTTGCTAACTTTTTGCTAACACACATCTCCGCGAGTCACTGCCCTTCTCTCCTTTTTTTTTTTTTCCATTATAGAGAAACGCGTTTACCAACTAATCACGGTATTTTATGTTTTCCTCAAACAACTACAGCTACTGTTCCTGTCACTGTTGAAAATATTTCGAAAATTAATATAATTGTATAGAAAAGTTTTTGATGCAAAAACCGCGTATATTAAATATTATATACAAAGCAATATTAAAGTACTTTGATATTAAACGTGACTTCGTTTTAACGTGTTTCGTATAGGGTAGATTAAATTTACATCACATTCTTATATTAAGTTTAAAATACGCGATTTTTTGGATAAACCTTTAATATACAAGTATATTCATTTTTTGTAAAGTAATTTTTTTACAATGATATGATAACTATGACGAAGATATATGGATGGCTCGTATATGTCTCATCTAGTCCCATGCGCTCGGAAAAGTGGTCATATAAATTTTTCGCTGATAAGATCATCGAGTTGCACAAAACTTTAAAGTCTGGTACTATTTTTACGGGCCACTAAAGAGCTTATTAAAAGAGACCTCCCCTCCCCCCAAATCTTGCAAGCTAATGAAAACACTTAAATATAAACGTAGTACTCGCGCGCACCTCAAAGAGTGATGTTTTGATGAAGCTTGTTGTGTGGTGGCTTGTTTTTATACATGTATTATGACAGTATCAAAAGAAAATGTAACATTTTTGAGACACGAGAATTTTTTCGTGAAAAAAGAAAAGAAAAAAAGAAACGATAATATAAATGCTCGATCTCTCGAGTATTCCAATACGAGATCTTCTGTCCTATCAGCTGTAATAAAAATAATTTACTATATAAATGTACACAGATTTCGTCATAAACACCGGCAATCGTATTTCTTGATCCACTCGTCGTCTCGTGATTATCCCTTCTAGATCGGATTGATAAAAATGGCTTTATTTTTAGATTGCATTGCTCACCGAGATTCTTGTACTTTGACGCTAAATAATAACACACGCGAAAGGAGCGTCGTGTCAAAATTTGCCTCTCAAAGGTACAAAAGTGTTTTTTTTTTTCAATTTATTTAAAGAATTGGCATTTTCAAACATATTCAAAATGTAGGTGTCGAAAAACTGTACCGTGGTTCGTTGTTTAAGAGGGAAATAAAGTTTTTGTAAAATCCTCTAAGATGCAATTATTTTAGCACCGTTTTAGAAACATCAAAGTATCGTAGATTTCTAGCATTTTTTAATCTCAAATACACAAATGTTTGGCAGTTTTTCAAGAATATTGTTTGTATTCATAATTTTTTATTTTGAAGAATACGTGGGGAACAAAATTAGAAATGTATATTCGCTTAAATTTGAGATGAATTATTGTACGAACTTGGCCATTATATTGCTGAATATGATTTTAGTGAAAAACTCATAGTTATTTAAACTTTACCGCGATTGAAATATTTTCAACAAGATAATGGCCACAGTTTTATAAGATACCGCATGATTTTGATTTTTTTTTGCGCCGGAATCGGATC
This sequence comes from Perithous albicinctus, assembly GCA_964016905.1. NCBI lineage: Eukaryota > Metazoa > Arthropoda > Insecta > Hymenoptera > Ichneumonidae > Perithous > Perithous albicinctus. The sequence continues at coordinate 13,348,580 of OZ024695.1, read as the reverse complement.
TGTACACAGACTTGAAGATTCTGTCAGTTTTACATCAAAATAAAGGTGTTTTTTTTTTTAAAGAACAAATAGTCTTCAAATATTTAATAGAATTGCAACGTTATTAGACCAATAAAATTATTTGAGAAATTTAATGGACATACAGTAACGTTGACTGAAGATAAGACGCATGTAACGGCCGATAAAAAATATTTTAAAACTTTCAGAGTCGAAAAAGTGTCCCAACATATTTTTTTTAAAGTTGCAAAAGTCGATCGCTGTAGATTACTTCCTCTTATTTCTTACTCTGTAGTACACAAAACTTTCTCTATGGGGAAGCCAAAAATGAGCGACGTACTTTTTCACATAGGAAAAAAAAGGTGCAGTAGAACTTAGCACATCGCCTCCTCATTATTTTTTTAATATTTACAAGGTACCTCTATAAGGAAATATGTTGATCAATTTCGACTTCTTGATAGATGAAGCTTTGTGCAAGATGAAAAATTATAAGGAAGCTAAATTGCAAGTTTTTTAAAAACATTTAAGGGGCCGATTCTTCTGTATTTTTGACATGTTTTATTCCAAAGTTTTAATTTCAATAAAAATAGGAACGGTTCACATATATTTTAAGGGAAATTGCGATAGATAACAAGTTTTCACTGTTTTTCTGTTTTATTTCCATACCAAATGGTAGTTGTATTGCTCAAGTGATTCTTAATGTAGAAATCTTTTTTTTTTTGACAATAATATAAAGATTCTTAGCTTGAATATAATAAAACATTTAAAACCCTTTTATTGATTTTGATGGAATTTTGTGTCGAGCATTCCTTAATGTTATTAGGTGTGTGCAAAAAAAAAATTTGCTCATTCTTTCAATATTTTCGAAAGTTCAAACTGTAAAAAATTGAAAAATTTGAATCCTAAAATCTGAATCACGTTACAGATTGTGACTAAAATATATATCAATCATCGGCGAATAGTCGTTTTCGTTCATGTAGAAAATTTGGGCTCACCAGCTTAAATTTTGTGAAAATGAGTGCAATTACGTAAATTTTTTTTAAACATTTAGTGTCATGAAATTTAAAGCACTTTACTGATTTTGGTCAAATTCAATACCAAACAACCTCGAAATTATATGCACTTATGAAGAACTATTTAGAACAATAGCCAAAGCTTTACGAAAGTTAGAGCGACTACGCTCTTTTTTTTTTTTTAAATATAAGAAGAGGTAAATTTTGAATGACTGCATATTTTTGTCAAGAATCGTAAAATTCAAAGAGGGATAACTGTACTTCAGTTTGCGTGTCAAGTTTCAGTCCTATAGCTCTAACGATTACTGAATAATAGGCGATTGATTTTTTCAAGCCCTGCACACACACACACACACACACACACGTATATTTTGTCTAAACCATTTTTATTGACATTTTGGACCATTCTGAGTATATCCTGACATGGAAATCTCTCTACGAGAAAACGAAAAAAAATAATGGAGATTGGGTAACTAGAGCATGAATAGCATGTAGACCATATTCTACATTGCAACTATTTTTAATTACATTCTTTAATTTGAAGCTTCGAGTGGCAGTAGTCAAAAATGTTGTAGAGAACATATTTTGCGTAAGCTATCGTTTTGAATAAAAAATACAAGAGAATCTCGATGAACCAGAAAATCTAAAAATAGATCCTTTTTTTAACGAGGCTATTTCCTATAGAATCCAGTCAATGGAACACTGCAGGATAATGTTTATATTTTTATTACGATAAATATGAACACAAAAAAAATATATATAACATCATTTGGATTAAATAGTACACTGTGTAGTAAGTAGAAGACAATATACTTAAATCATCCGACTTATTAAATTTAAGGATTATCGGATCATTCGGTAATCTTGACAGCATATCGAGATAGCAAATACAATGGCTATTCCATTCATAATATAAAAATCGCTTGCAATTTTCTTTTTTCTTTAAATACATTTAATTATATCCTGTATAATAATGCTGCCAATAACAATCTACACGTCAAATAAAGTATTAAACATTTGGTATTAAAGAAACCCGTAAAAAAAAAACAAAACATATTTCTAATACTAAAATAAATTGGGAGAGAGGAAAACAAAAAAAAGGCCCATTATGGGTAGATGAAAGCTCTTGGCTTTAGAATATATACTTGTACACAAATAACCATTATTAAAAAACTAAACTATATCCTACAATAATATATCGGTGTACTTCAGTTTCCCTGATCAATCGATGAATTGAGACAATTGTAGGAAAGCAACTTTCATGAAGTTTAACGGACAGTAAAATACTTGGGACTTGAAGTCTATCAATGTGCCGAAAACTTCTTTATTAAGCCACAGTGTAAGAGCTGTACGTCGATTATTTATTAATTTATTCATTTTTTATGCAATGCGAGCAAAGCCTATAACTCTATATCCAGCTGCTTAGAAACTAAAAACTTGCGTGGCAAAACAAGCTTTCGGCTTCATTGCGACATTATGGTTATTTTTTTTTTAATTTAGTCGCGAGACGCGCCTATGATCGTTAGAATGTAAATAAAGATGTTTACGACGTCGAGATATAGATTCAGAGCAGCGAAAATATACTCTTCCGGTGAAATGGAATACTTGTGCTTTCCGCCGACCATCATCTGTGTGTCGTATATCAAGTACATCGAGAAAACGAAAGCACCCAGGGAAGCGTAAATGAGGGTCATGGTTCTTCCATGAATGAATATTGTAAGGAATCCGAAAAGAATGAGAATCAATAATGCGACGAAGAGAACGCTGTGCATCCCGGTAAAATCCCATTTGGTTTGGAAGGCGAATATAGTGAGACCGAAACAAACCGCTGCCGTGATTCCCACAGCCATAAGGACCTGTAAAAAAAGAAGTTCATTATGCATGCCACTGTGGAAATTAAGGCAAATTTTAGAATTTTTTGGGAATATTTGGATGATTGATTTTCATGAAAATTTGCGACAAACGCAAATATTCATAAATTTATGGTAACCTACCTACAATAGTTACATACTGTTGTCACAGGCCAAAATATTAATTGTTTTTATAGTCAACATATATTTTCTCTTATCAATTTAAAATTTTTAAAAATTTATTTTAACTGTAGTTTACCTTAAGGGCACTGTTTCACAAAAAAAAAACACAGCAAAACTTTTTTTTTTGTAGTACTGTTGATTTTTTTTTAAATTGGCGCTTTTAGCTGAAGGCCACTACGCATTGTCTAACTTTCCAGGTTGAAACTTAGATCAAGTACGAATAAAACACTTGATTTCAAATAAAAAAAATTAGGTTAATTTTAAATAGATGGATTCAAATTTTGATTCTGATTATGAATAAAAATGTTATCTTGAGTTTAAGCTGTAGTTTTAAATCAATTTTAGCTCCATGTTTTCAATTTAAATGTTATCTTCAGTTTCGAATTGAAATTTAAACTCGAGGGTTTTAGCTAAACCGAGTCTAAGTAAACTGTTCTCTGAAGAAATCTATCATGTTACAGAATGATGAATTTTGTGTAATTCGACTTGGATCTTCAAATAATATCCACCATCTGCGAGAATGTAAGAAGCGCGAATAAACGCGGACTGAGTTAGAGCAGAAATATCTTGTGATAAGAGTGGAAATATTAACCTCCTCGGATTCGTATCTGGATGACACGGTCGCCAGTAGGAATCCTTCCGCGAGAGTGAAGATGAAGAGGAATATGAAGTTCATCGGTGCCTTGCGTCGAACATTTGTACAGCAGGCCATGCAGATCAAGAGGACGATCGTTATCCCTAAGCATATCCACACCATCTCTCCATGTCTTTGAACCCATCTTTGAGTGGGGGCATGATAGAGGAAAAGAGCTATCATCGATACAGTGATGAGTAATTGACACATGAGTATCATGTAGACCTTCCTGTTGGCAAGATAATAATCAAAAACATTAACCACTGCTAATAGAACGCTCTCCGAGAGAACATTGAATTGCTTTAGATGAAAAGGAACATATTTCACTATTAGCACTCCGGAAGGTATAAGTACATTTCAACAGCGTACATTTTTCTGACTAAAATTTTTCATAATTGATGTGGCAGTACTAAATATCGTCCGAGAGACTTCCTCCTTTGTACCAACTCCTGTTATTATCGTAATAAAAAAGAAAATCAATGAGGCAGACAGTACTTTTTAAAAAAATATTCTAAAAATCATGTTTGCGCTTAAACTTTGATATCGATGCGGTAGTACTATAAATATCAATACCAGGCCCGGGCTTTGCGGTAATATAGCTTGAAAATGCGTATTTTTCAATAACCCTAATTAAGGCCACTTCTAACGGCTGTAACTCCTGAAGTACTTTGAATTTCGGAATGGGGAAGTGCTTAAAATATTCTCAAAAGTATGTCGAATTTTTTAATCGAAAAGAAATTCGATTTTTTTTTTCAGGGTGATGATAAGCCTTAAGGATACAGAAAAAGCATCGGAGGAACTAAAAAAGTTTAATGAAAGTGTTCGAGAAATAATAATTTCAACATCCTGATGGGATCTCATTGCTTCGATATATTTTAACACCGAAACGCAATTAATAATAAAAATTACCACATAACTGTTGCGACAAATTTTATATCAATCGGTCAAGTCACTAACGAGTTACAGATATTTTTCCTTACAAGCCTCGACAATCGCGAATATAAAGATTCGTCGTTCAATAAAATTAAAACGACGTCGATCGATCTTCACGAAATTCTTCACCAAGTATTTCAGATCGTTATTACAAAAGTGCTTAAAGCCTCATCTCGTTTCGTCAAAATATATAAAAAGTAAAAGCCATTACAAATTTATTAATTCAAATGGCTATAAAATTCGAACTCTTCTACCGATCTTCATCAAATCGAATATCTACCACCGTTTATCAATAGCTCTTTTGTGAAAACAAAAAAATTGAGTTTATCTGTGGACTAGATTATAAAAGTTTCGTCAGTAAAAAGAAAGTTACTGTGGAAGATATTGCGAGAGTTACGATACAATGAAAAAATTAACTTAAGCCCCCGATCCTTGAACTCTAATCTTACCTGATAAATCCATTTCGTATGGATTTGTCAGAGAACTCAAAACCCTTGATGCCTTCATCGTCGTGCATTGCGTCCTCAGCGCTTCCTGCTCCTTGGTAATGAGCTCCGTACATGCCTGGTTGTTGTGGCTCGCCGTATGGAACACCTCCGGGAGGCGGCGGTCCTTGTCCGTAAGGTGGATATCCGGGAGGGACACCTTGTCCGTACGGCGGTACTCCTTGCCCGTAAGGTGCGTTGGCACCGGGTAATATGAAACCAGGACCTGATGTAGTAAAAACTATTATTTCCCCATACTCCCATCGATTCAATCTTATTATGAAGGTAAAACTGCAGAATACGATTCCCTAGTAATGTTAACTCGAATAAATACACGAATTTAAATGAAAATTAAGTAAGAATATCGGCCAAATATAGCACCTGTTGCAAAGTTACTGTTTCTAATGAAAAATATTTTTTTATAACGATACACAAGTGGTCACTTTATTTCAGGAAATAAAATCCTGGACATTTCAAACTGCTTACTGTATCTAATATTGCAATCGATCAATCAATCAATATCCTCAATTGTGCATTACATAAAGTCATTTTTTACCGTATTTATGATAGTATTTAATACAACGCTAAGAAACATGAATTAAGAGGAGGGAGGTGTTTAAGTGTATTAAGTGGCCGGTAGTATTATTTGAAAAAAATATGCACAATCGAAACCTATTAAATAAAGAATTTGTTGCCAGGTGAAATAACCATGTGGGTAATGCGGGTTACGTGCAAGAATTTTTGTTTTGTTTTTACATTCTGCAGTTTGGAAAGAAAATCAATAGGCTAAATATTCCCAAATAATTTTCCGTTAAGGTTGAGATAAACCGTTACAACATGAGTGTAGCTTGTTACTGTTTTTTTGTTGTTGTGAAAATTGGCAAAGTTGTAATTTATTTAAGAAAATTAATTTTTAAGTAAGTATTGAAAACTACGGTCTCGCATTAATTTCACGTCTATCTTAGATCGCTACACTCATAATCTCAAGCACAAGTAAGAATTATTTAGGAATATTTCCCGTACTGGTTCTCTTTCAAAAGCACGCAGAGTGTGAAAACGAAAAACAAAGATGTTGTAGGTGACCCATGTTGCCCGCATGATTTTGTTATCTGGCAAAAAAAAATCTTTATTTGATAGGTCATTCGTACATGTTTTTAAAGATAATACTGGTGGTCACGTAAGTAATACATTAGTGTTTGAATAGTCGTAAATTTGAACTGACTCCCTCCACTTAAAAAAAAAATTAGGTTCAGCAGAAGTGAAACTTCTTAGCTATGATGGCAGGGTCCCACGTAGTAAATTTCCAGTCAAGAACCTCCGCAAGAATTTTTTAATCCAGCAAAGAATCTGGAAGAATCATTCCGATATTCTGGATAAATACTGGGATGAAATTTTCATTAAATCTAGCAAAGGCACCAGCTTAATTTTTTTCTGCAAAGTTCATGCGCGAATCTCACATGAATTGTGCAGAAAAACTTGTCCCAAGATTTTTAAGTTTCGAATCCATTCGCGAATCTTCGAAACTCTTTCCAAGATTTCAGCTCTGAAATGAAACTAATAGGTTTATAGATTACATTTAACAGTGGGTATTAATAATTTAAGCTATTTGAAGTAATTCTCAAGTATGAGCAATTCTTTGTCAATTTATAGAGATATAACAATTGCTAAATTGCTGATTGTAGATTAACCAAGATAAAGGAAATTCAGTATAATATTTCGTGATGAATTTTGCTCTCATATTCCCGAGTCATACTTGAAGTAATTTTACCCTAATGCTAGATTTTCATACTCGAGACATGCGACATGTACGAAAAAAATAAATCTTTATCTTTTATCTTTCTGTATCACAACCATAGCTTGTCGTATGAAAACTTGGCATTACGCGACTAAAAGTTTCACTTAAAAATATTTCAGAAGCTCAAGACTAAATATAAATGAATGCTTATAATAAAAAAAAACAATTATAAATGAACACTAAAAGGATATCGGAAATTATTGCACAATTTTTGAATTTTTTTTAATAAATAAAAATGGCTACAAACCAAAGTTTTCTTTACATTCAAGAGATTATCGAAAAATCATTTCTATTTCACAATTTATAAAATTAATTAAACGTGACTTGTTCCATAATTTTTGTACTTGTAACATTCTTTTAAGCAATAACGACTTGGTTTCGAAACTTTATCCATGTAATATAGATTATAAAGCAAACGTAGAAGAACTCAACAACTGCCTCTAGAAATAACTAAATTGGGCTTAACAAGATTAGTACTTTGAGAAGTATATCAATGTTACAGTTGACAACTCAATATAATGGATATAGTTATTTTTTTTATACACTTTTCGGTACACACAGCAGTGTAATTTGAATTGTTATAGTTAAATGATATACAAATTATAACAAAGCATGTGTTAATGTTTTCTTGTTCCTAAACTTGAGATTCTCTGATATTTCTCTTACTACTTTTTTTTCTTACAATCCTCAGTTTTCCCTGATAATGTCCAGCCAATAATAAAAAAAGATCACAATTTAGTGCAAGTCTGTTCACATTCCTTTAAAAAAACAATACACAGTTAACATCAACGTGGTATCATATTCTGCAGTTTAGATGTTAGAAATGCTGTCTTCCAATTTTCTACAGCTCCAACAGTAAGTTATTAATTTAGCCTGAAATTGCTAATTGTTTATAGATTCGGTTATAGTGCCCAACCATACACAATAGCATAAATGTTCTAATTCTTGTCTATATTTTTGAACAGTGATGTTTATGTATATTAGTGTGTACACACGCAATGAGACAAGATTAGTATTCATGACAAATGAGAAGATGCTGTGCCAAGCTCATAATGAAAATAGTCGCAGCAAAAGGCTAAATCCTGCTCAGCCTTTCTAATTGTGCATCTTTTATGATTGTCTTGTGTCGTACAATTGATATGATTTAAGTAAGGGTCGACAACCTGGTGGACCTTGATTGTATCCTGGACCGGGGCCGTTCTGCCAGGTCGACATCTTTCTCGTTTGATTTGGCTGAAAATTAAGAACCTAACATTACTAAATACGACTCGTAACGGCAATAGCTGACTGCAAAAATCAATTTTTATTCAATCAACTAGCATTGTTAGATTCAAATAGATTCAAGAGTTAATATCTTGCTCAACAAAATCGTAATTAATTGCGTCAAACAAAAAAATTAATATACAGAAGTGTGATATATATACCCAGGACTTTTTTTTCTGCCGAGCGATGCTTTCAACAGATATATTTTAAAATGTCTTCTCCATACTACATAATAGTATATTATGCAACAAGTGCGTAAACGTACGCACTAGTTGCAGTTACACTATTTTATGCCATGTGGTGAAATAATAGTGTATTACGAGACGAGTGCGATCAAACTTTTTCTTGACGAGTGTTGCAATCACACGTGTTGAGAAAAAGTTTCTCGCACGAGTTTCGTATGGAACTTTTTGTCACTCGGTGCGTAAAGTGTAGTTTTACGCACGCTTCGCGTTCGTAAAACCCCTCTTTCGCACCTTGTGAAGTAAAATTTTGTACAATACTCGTGCGAAAAACGTTTTCTTAACTCGTGTGTTTGCAACACTCACATTCGGCTCGTGCTGCAAACTCACACTCGACAGAAAAAGTTTTATCGCACTAGTATCGTAATGTACTATTATCGCACTAGTGCGAGAAGTAGGTACTTCTCACACCGCGTGGCATAATAGTATATTAGGATACGAATTCGATTAAAAAAAATTCTCGTACAAGTTTCGTATACGCGTTTATCGCACTCTTCGCTAATATCGAGATTCTTTTATTTTCCCCGACGAATATTCAAATCATCCGGACATGTTCTGAAACGATTTTCCAATCTTATCTGGAAGGATAACCGTATATAATGAATTCAGCAAACAAAAGTCTGATAAAAGGAAAATCCACCAGGAGGAATTTCAATCAACCAATGACGATTTTCGTTTTTCCCAGAGTGTTCTTTTTTTAGACTATTTTTTCCTAAATTTTTTCCGGAACTCGTTTTTAAAATGGTACGTAAAATGGTACTTTTATTTTACATAAAAAAAACTCATTTAATCGCATGAGTTAAGAAAAAGTTTTTCGCACGAGTATCGTACAAAATTTGACTTCACAAGTTTTGAAAAAGGTGGTTTTACGCACGCGAACTGTGCGTAAAATTGGTTTATTGATAATAAGGTTTGTTAAAATTGTTTATTTTTGAATATATAAATATTTATTATCCCTAAAAAAGTACACTTCTGAATCCAATCACTAAGGTTAAAGAGGGTGTATGCCACCTGCTTGATTTTCAGAAAATAATTTTAAAATTAAATTTTTCTTTAAAATGAGAAAATTCATCATATTGGCAGCAATTAATTTTTATTCAAATTTTGGTTACAAATTGATTGTATAGTTAAAATACTTTTTTTTTTTTTTGTAAAAATGCCTGGATGTAGGACATCAGGGTGGTTCTTTCTCAACTGTAATTTTTTTTTTTTCATTCCTTCACAAAGAAGTATCAACAAAAAGAAAATCCTTGAAAATCATTGGTATGTAAAAAAAAATATTTAAAGTTTGCCACTGAATCGTGAAAGGGAAAAAAATAATTTTCATTATTTAGGTGGGAGCGAACAAAATAGATCCACATTCAGTCTCCTAATAGGAGACCCAATGTACCTTTTTGGACTTATTATTATTGTTATTTACAATATTTACAAATGAATTAATTTACTTATAAAAGTAATAAATAACGATAATAACGATAATAATATTTCTGTTACTTTTATAAACTTTTTTTATGACAGTTTATGTATTTATATATTTATAATGTCACTAGAAATAATCAAAGACACAAGTAATTTAATATGATATATATGTTGCAGCGAAAAACTTATATTTTGTTGAAATAAAAAGGTCCTATTCTCATTCTTCCAAATAATAATAATACTTGAGGCAAGCTGTACCAACATTTTTTTTCATCAAGAGTATTTTCATTAAAATAAATTCAAGAAAAGATTGTGGAATTTTTGAATTCTTTCCGATAACAGAGTTAGAAAAAAGAATTATTGGAAATTCCGTCTTTAATCGTCCTTCTCGTATTGCAGACCAATCAACGGAAATTTCTGCATTGTTATTATTTATGAAATCTTGATTGAAGTCGAAACCGATGTCTCTCGATGCCGAATTTCAAACACCGAGTGTACCGTTAACAATTGGACTCGTAAATGTACCATTTTAGGGTTAAGCAAGGACAAGAGAAAGGACCTTAAATATGTTTCATGAACTTATGAAACTGTAGCCTTCTGATAAACGTCTTATCACTGTGTCACACGTTGTATATAATCAGAGCCTTTAACTTTGAAAACGAGACTTATATAAAGTGATGTAGGTTCTTTATTTTACTTTTTTTTTCTATTAGAATCAAGTCGTTTGTATAATATTAGCGGTAAACTAGATATATGTATTTTCAGATGCAAATCCCAAGTACGAAAGTTGGCGTAAAATACGGCGCCAGTGATGCGTCACCGCCCGGTACGTTAGTACTTTCTGGAAGTATCTGACAATCGATAAAAAGCGAAGTTTCTATTTTCTACGTCATACGTAAAACTCACGTTAATTATTCAGCGCCAATAACAGTGAAATCCAATTACGGCAAGTGCAATAAGATACAATTGAACTACCAACACCGTTGGACTAGCTGCCCCGAATGGGTACACAACGTTTTTGTATAGACTTGATAAACACTGAGAGGAGCGTTACGCCCTCGGCGAGTTCACTGTATAATACTGTCTATATTCTGGATCACGGTGTTACGAAGTAAAATCTGTACGCGTAGGTGGTAACGGTGGGGACGAAAAATATTCTCGTTGTTCTGGTTTCGGCTCGTTGTTCGGTCGTCATCGGCTATCGTCGACGACCACAAACTATAGCGTATCGAGATGGATGAAGTGTTGCGAACGACATCTCACTTATCAGATATTTCGCACGAAGTGCGCCGCTGTTTCGAGATGTGACAATGGAAAGTTCAACATTTTTTTAAGATCGGTATAGAAATGTGTAAAATATATACAAATTATTACAGTTTTTTTTTTTAAATTTTATATTTCACCTAGAATTAAAAACCAATTTTTTTGTTTTTGTGTGTTTCAGAAATCCTTTGCGATTTTAAAATTAAGATGATGTATTATTACTGGTGTATAAGGATGAGATCTGTAGAAGGCAAAGTCGCTATGCAATGAAAATAAATTATCTTCTATTCCTGTGTTTTTTTTCGATTTACTGTATATAAAAAACGATCTATTGTACAAACAAAATGTTTTTTTTTTAACATAAAATGATGGTCTTTAAATGTAGGTTCTACTGAAAAATTTACATAGCTGCGCAGATTAATCGTCATACATTGTTGAGAGATATAAAGTTTTTTTTTTTTTTTAAATGTACGGTCTTGATTTTGCTCTAAATTTGACAAAATTATTGTTATTATGTATACAAACGACAAAAAAGTTGCCATGATGGTACATTCATACTTATATTCGTCAGGTTTAGTTGCGGGTTAATCGCTAAAAAAGTTAAGTCGATCTAATAATGATGATCATAAAAACAGCTCTCCTGCATCTCACGTGTAGATTGTCAGAACATTTTATCTAAAGCCTTTCTTGTTTGCTCTAAAGTCCCAGCATCATAATTTAGGCCCTGTTTATGTGGATAGAATGGAGTAGAATTGAATAGAATGGAATAGAACGGAATAGAATGGATTGTAGGTAAAAACCTATTAAAAATATTAGGGTTATATGCTTACTTGTTTTCAACCAGCACGTGCTCAACACTATATACCGTTTTCTTACATTATTCCGCACTAATGTCGTTAGTGAAACACAGTAATTGAAAAATGCAATTGATGTGACGTAATCAGTATACACGCTGTGTGAACCACAATAGCCATCAGTTGAAATTGATATCGTATCTAGCTACGGTTTCCTATCGTTAACTCTTCGTCTGTAAACCTGTGGGTCGTTCATGTCCGAGCCAAAACGGTTTCGGTTAATAATTTGCTTCGTTTATTAGACAAAAAATGTATGAACAAATTTATTTTTCTACATTTTTATGATCGAAATATCAAGTTTAAGGTTTCGAACAGTAGCATGAATTTTTTCAGATTTTTTTGAGTGTATTATAATTAACAGGGCGAAAAAACGGCCGGACATGAACAGAGCCGGGTTTATAGAGGGGAGGTGCCAAAAAAACCTTTACAGACAGAAAATAGTAACAGGTTATATCGTGTTACGTCGTTTTTCATTTTTTACCCCAACTGCGGGGGCAACAAGACGGGAGTTATGCGTTGTTATAGCTAGGTTTCGCACTCAGATATTTCATATCACATGAACATGTGTGCGAGCGAGATAGCTACAATTCTTTTATCCATATTTTCGCTGAGACTTGAGATTCGGAAGAAAAAGAAAAGCGTCATGTTACGCATGAGTAGACGAAGAACATGACGTTTCATTTTTGTTCCAATTCCAAATCAACAACGTCCTTTAGAGAATACAATTAGTTTTCGTTACCGACTGATTAAGTGCTACATGTATGAGTGCGAGAGAGAATAATAATCATGCACTCCTGAATTTCTCCGCAGTCGTTGATTTTTTTGATAAAAAACAAGACAGCCACCCTGCAGAATCATTAGACAAAGCACCACTTTCTCATCTTTTATTGAAAAGACCAGCCGGGACGGAAACAATTGGATTACAGATTTAATTACCGACCAAGTAGTTTCCGAAAATTGCTCACTGGATAACTGTAGACACTAGGATCGAGACATCGGTATTCATTTCGATAAAAAGAAAAATGTCACCTCATGCAGAACTTAATTCTGCGTCCGGTAAACACTTCGCTTTTCCCAAACGTAACAATAGTTACACATTGTTCGAAGTCGGTAATTTGAACCCAGTGTCACTCTCCCACTCGTATTTCTTATCTAACAACTGATCAACCATAGCAGAAAAAATTTGAATGACATATTATTCGAGTAAAAGTTACCCCGCCTTAATATTTTTCTAACACGATATTACGAAATATGCACGTCTTCTTATCACTTTATCTTAATACCAACAACTGGTTTTCCCAATAGTTAATAATGAAAAAAAAACCCAGTTTGATAAATCGAAAAATCTCGAATCCACAGATGTTAGATCTCTTGGTATAGATCGCTGTTGTGTTGTTATTGTTTGTTGTGACGCAAGAGACTAAATGATGGCGCTCACAGCGGAGTGAGAGAGAAACACTCTGAGAAAATATGTTTGACATCGGCAACAAGAGCCAGCAGTGGTGGTGAAGGAAGGAGAGCTCAAATTGACAATGATGGCGGTGTCGGATCTCTGCGTGAATACGTCGTTCTAAATGAGTCAGTAGCTAGGCGGAGGATTTGTATTATTTCAAGTGGTGTTGCGCTAATTGTCGATTGAAAGTCACAAAAATCACGGCTGTTATTTAACCGGTTAAGTGGTTAACGTATTAACAGGTACAAGTGACAGCAGCCGACGATCCACGTACTTGACACACGAATTGTAGAATTCAATAGTTAAGAAAGAAAAGAAAGGAAAAAAAAAACAAAGTTAAAGACAACATCGCGGAGATCGACAAGAGGGTGACAATAATGGGAGACGGAAAAGAGGGAGAGCGTCAACCGCTCCTGAAAAACGATAATGTCACTTACAGCTCGCACACGAGCGACTCAATCGGTTTGTTATAAATTTTATAAACTTTCGTTTGACGTATCACACACACAACCAGTGTGTCTTATTCACTGATTATTAGTTTCTAAACCACCATTTTTCATAGACGGCACACAGTCAAATGTCAACACAGTTTCTCCAATCGGCCCGGATGAACTGCCACCGCCTTTTCAATCGGCGAATCAGAGTGGATTCCCAATGGTGACATGCAGAGTTTGTCAAGCTATGATCGATATATCTGGCAAGAAAGATCAACATGTTGTCAAATGTGGTCAATGCAATGAAGCAACGGTATGCTCTGTTATTGGGTCTAGCTGTCCTTCAGGTTCTTGAACCGCCCTTGAAAATCCTGGAAATATACTTGAATCTTTTTTTTGGTCCTTTTTGCTGTGCTGTACATGAAGCCTTGTTTACGTGCTGTTTCGCTTCACATTTTATATGTACATATTTTCTAGAAAAAATATTATTTGAAAAATTATTATCACTTTTTGTATAATAACAAACTGTGATTTTCTATATATATAAACTAATATCGAACCATGATTGGTATTGAATTTGGTGAGAATCAAACAAGAGGTATCAATTTTTTTTTTCAACTGTCAGCAATCATTAAAATTTCTGAGCTATCTTGCCATAATTTTTCATGTAAATTCATAATAATTGATTATCAATGATGAATTTAGTCTAAGGAATGGCTGCTGTGTTGGTCAACTCTGATTTTACTCTAGAAAACCGGGAAACATTGCTGTTGCAAAGAGTAAACTTCAAACATTTTTTGCATATTTTGATAATATTTTTGTTCATTATTCTAGAAAAAGGATTGAGTACAAATCAGTCAAGCAGTAACAATTTGATGGCATTTTTAATTTTTTAAAATATGTCGTTCACGCACTAACTAGAGATAATTATGTGATATCTGGTTGAAATGATCTATATAAATGGATTATGATTGGTACAATATTTGTAGAGAATAGAGAGTGGTTGAAATTTTTTACAGACTCTATATTTCCGTATTTTTCTTTTGACTGTTTATTAACGTCTTTGCACAATTATTATGTCGATAAACTAGTGTATGTACTATTTAAATAAGTCTACAAAGTAGAACCTTGCAAATTGCTTCCTCATTATTTTACTCCTGTGTGCACGCTTCCTGTATGATGAAGCCAAAATTAATTAGTTTTGTCAAATGTATTAAATAGTGAGTAATTCAGTTGCCATCTACCTTGTAGATTTTTATAACATTTTCAAAAATTGGGTATAAATATATTCAAAATTAGTATTATTCTTTAAAAAAAATTAATTAAAGAATAATAATGTATATTACGAAGCATTCATATTCATAAAAAATATCTTTATTCTTATTGTTATTTATGACGTCATATGTACGTTGGTTTAAATTTGGTTTGCTGGGGTTGCAAGGCAATAAAGTAAAATACCTATTTACACAGTAAAAAATGTATAATTTATTATGTAAGAAATTCATATCATTATTCATATTATGTAAAAAAAAAATTATAAATACGTTCTATGTAAAGAAGTCTCAGTTTTCTCGTAACGATATTGCTGATTTGATGAAAATTCAAGAATGTAATAAAAATCTCAAAAAAATACGAAATTTACATAAAACTAGTATCATAAAAATCTATCGTCATTTGTCTTATCGAAAGCCTTTGTCTTATTGCAGCCAATACGAAATGCTCCACCAGGGAAGAAATACGTCCGATGCCCTTGCAACTGTCTCCTCATATGCAAAAGCTCTTCGCAACGCATTGCGTGTCCGCGACCAAATTGCAAGAGAATAATTAATCTTGCACCCAGCCCGGTTACACCGCCGGTACTTTCCATGCCGGGAATGTGCCGAGTCTGCTGCGCTCATTGTCATGACACATTCCTCGTAAGAAAATCAATTGTTATATAACTCTAGCCAAATATCATCAAACTTTCTGTATTGTAAACTATTTTTTTTTCTTCTTTTTTGCAGTTTAATACCCTAAACAATGCTCTAGCCAGATGTCCGCATTGCCGTAAAGTATCTTCCGTAGGTCCGGATTTTGCGAAAGGACGCGGTATAGCCTTTATTATATCTGGAATTATAGCACTGATTCTCGGGATTGCTGTTACGGTACGTCTTCTAGTTGATTTTGTTCACTTTGTAAATGAGCGATCTGTATTTTGAGTATTTATTATAATCGGTAGGTCGGGACATATTCGCTCGTGGGAACAAACGGCGGAATATACGTGGCTTATGCCGGTAAGTCACAAATATCGAGGCTTGAAAAAGAAAAAAAATGTTTCTTACTGTCGTTGGAACGTAAAATTGTTATAAAAGTGTGGTCCGTTTATTGATTCTGAGAAAAGTAACGGTTTTAAAAAAAAAAAAAAATACTAACTAAAGTCTGAATACATATTCTTCTACTATTTATTTATTAATTCTTTATTGTTAACAGAACGGTTCCTTATCCTCAATCTCGTTAATTTCCCTTCGAATATATTTAAAAAGAAAGATTAAGTTTCTAAACGAGCAGTCGCTCATTGGAGAATTTCAAAGTGTTTAATGCGAAATTTGTACTTTGTCGCGAGTAGAAAAAATAAATAGAATTAGAATAAATAGCGCTACATTAAATTTATCATAAAGAATACGTAAATTAAACAATTTCTGCCGCAAATGCAAGCGAATTCTATTAAGAATATAAAAATATTTTATTTGAATGACAACTTGTATTCAAACATCTTGTACAAGTATCGCGCGTATCAAATTGTTATCTAAAAATATGAAGAAATTGTGTTTGAATTGCTAATACCTTACATCTTCACTCAGTTCTCAGTTTAAAAGCAACGAAGGCTCATGTTTTTCATTCCCTCTTCAAACAAAAAGATGTGGATTTGTTTTGGTTGCTTAAAAACTATTCACGAATATAAATTTGTTAATGCTATAACCATTAAATCTAGAAGGCCATATCGTATCGTATTTTGTATTGTACGACAGATTTTTCTCCCGATGAAGAACGCAATGTTTCTTAAAATATTAAGTTTTTTATTCTCCTAGGAACTGGTTTCCCGTTTACAATTACTCTACGTTTCCACAGTGTTAAGACTGTTTTTACAAAACTGGTATGAAGTGAGCAATATGTTTTTCAACATATTTTTTGATTTTGTATTTTTTTTTTAATTCGAATCTTTGGAACGTAGAGAGTGATTGAACAAAAACAGAAAACGGTTCCTGGAAGAATTAAAAAAATGAATATCTCAAGAATCGTTACGTTTTCCATCATGCTTCAAATTCGTTCTCAAATTGACAAACGTAAGATTGAAAATATGAGTCGAATAGCGACTGGCTTTCTTTATTAAACAGTATTAATAATTATCTTTAAACAGACTTTTAACAACCGAAAAAGTATCCCTGCAAGTAACTGTTGATGCTAGATGTCGTCGATAGAAAAAAATTGTTAACACTATTTTTTTAAAGGACATAAAAATTCATTTAATTTTTATAGCGTGACTTAGAAAATTTCGGTCGCTAAACTATCGTACAATTTTTTACAAACAATTTCATATATGAATTTCTACCCAAAAACTTCCTCATACAAGTATGTTTATTTTCCAAATGTTTTTAACTGTGAATACTAGTTGCACACAGTCTTGTAGCGTAACTCGGGTAATCGCTGGTACTCCACACATATCACTTTCAATTGCTACTAATACCGCTCATCATTTCATCCGCCGTCCTTGCCATATACTTTATTCATCTAAGCAAATTCAACTTGATCGCTTTAATTTACCATACTGTAGCCATCTTACAGTATAATGATCGACACATGTGTGATAAGATTAAAATTCCAATTTTTTTTACACAC
The DNA here is from genome assembly GCA_964016905.1 of Perithous albicinctus. Classification (NCBI taxonomy): domain Eukaryota; kingdom Metazoa; phylum Arthropoda; class Insecta; order Hymenoptera; family Ichneumonidae; genus Perithous; species Perithous albicinctus. The sequence goes on along the minus strand of OZ024695.1, from coordinate 13,330,886 downwards.
AGGTGCATTCCTCGTGGCTCTTCTTTGTCTCGGACGGAGTATCTACTATTGTACAATGAAGATCAGTCTCATAGAGGGTCCTATGTAAAATCAGCGCGACATTCGTCGCAATTACGAGAAAAAAAAAAGAGAAACACAGCGAAAGAGCGACGCAATGAGTAAAGCGAACGTAATATTAATTTTAAACGCCAATCTCTTATAACCGTGGAAGAAACGTAGAATTGATAAACGTTTATCATAATCTCAATATTCCAAAGGCCCTTGCAAAAAAAAAAAAAAAGAACGAATACCATTTGTAGCTTTTTGATTAGCTAGAGTGATTCTGGCGTCGGACAGCCAACTTGATTTTAGTTTTTATTAGTAGAAGTGAGAGGCAATTCGAGTACGCAGCTATGTTGTATAATTTGCGTCGCGGTGACGGTACCTCTGGAAAATTATTGCAAAATTCTTGGCTCACGATTCATTCCACTCTCCCCTATATAAATATTACTATTGCCGATTGGTTGGAAAGAAACTAGATTTACTAACAACGTACCGCAGTAACAGGTCTGTTAGTTTTCACGGCAAATCGGAACCGCCGGAAAATCCAACATAGAAAAGACTTAATTTTTGTGTTCGTTTAAAAGCTTGAGATTGCACTTTGCCGTGAAAACGAACACACGAACTGCCCATAAGTATCGAGCAAATGTGACGAAAACCTTTCTTTTTTTCGCTCTTTTCTTTTAAACCCCTCTACCACGACATTTAACGTATACTCTATATATGCTATACACAAATCTCTGTATCTAAAATATATATTAAGACTATATATATAAATATATATTATATGAAATAAAACATTTTACTCGATGCTCGAAATCAACAGAAAATCATACATCTTTTTTATTTATTTATATAATTTACATATTATATACATAGATATCAGGTTATATCATAATAATTTTTCGAAAACTGAAAATACAATAGTTCGCAACTTAAAAGAGGATAAAGACATAAATTTACTCTAAATCGGTAATAGAAAATTAAGTAAATTAATTCGTTGAAAATGACTGGATCTAATTTTTCTCGATCGGATTATAACTTTAAAATACGTTAATGCTATCAATTTTTTTCAGGTTTTTTTACCGAATTTTTTTCCGAATCTTCATCGTTCGAAAATTACAACCATTTATTTACGAAAATTGACGCAAAACTAAAATAGTTTTTTCTTTTAAATTAAAACTTGTTAATTTAACGTTGAGTTTACATACTTTATTGGGAAAAATGTGACTGTTAATGCCGAAACAATTTACCACAATAAATTTAAAAATAAATAATTTGACTTGATTGTATGTACCGCAAAAACGACTACGTTAGGTTCATACAAGTAGGAGAAAAAACTTAATCCAAACTCTAGTTGATGATTTAAATCTTGTATAAGGAATTACAAGATATGTAGATGACATAGCAACAGATTTCAAAATTCGTGTTCATGATGGTAAAATATTGCGGCAATGTGTTCAGTTGTGAGAAATTTTTCAATTATTTTTTTTTAAATAAAAAATCTTATAACGTTTCCAAACACCAATGTTTGATGCATTTGGTAAGACTCATAATGAAGTAGACTGAAATAAATTTAGTTAAAAAATGAGTGATATTTTTTTATTTTTTTGTAGCAAGCTTATAATTATAATTAAAAAAACGTTATTTTTAATTATGCTTGTGAATATATTCCAATGTAAATGATACAAAAGTGAAAATTAAAATTTCTGAAGAGGACCCGAAAAAGGACTGAAACGTTAAAAGAAGTTTTTAAATTTAATACAAAAAAAAATTAAAAACATATCATCATCAACAAGAGAGGGAATAAGCTCTACAAAAATGTTGGAAAAAGTTCTTCATGCTATACAGATGTATTAGTTTTTTAAACCGGATCAACCTTAATTTACTCTAGTTTCTCCTTAAAAACGGGTAGAAAAAAGAATTTTTGAAATTTTAGCTCATTTGACTTGATTAGTGGACGGTAAATTACCACTTAAGCAATCGGATACTGAACTGGTTGGTGGTTATTTATAATAATTTACCGGAAGTTATTTATTCTACCGTGGGCATTACTCTGAACGGTCATTATTTAAAAATTTTCAAGTTGAAAAAACAACTTTTTATTCTTGGATTAACATATTTTTTTGTTTAGAAAAAAAAAATTCAGTCGGTAACAAAAACGTTTTGCCAGTTTTCTCAGAGCCGATTGATTTTTTTTTAGACACAAATCAATCAACATGGTATAACGACTCGGCAGTTGCCTGTTCTCAATTTTTTTTCCCGAATTATCAAGAAACTTTGAGAAAACTGGTTAAACCATTTTTGTTACCGACAGCATATTGCAAAAACGACTACGTTAGGCACGTTGCGACGACTACGCCATCTGAAACCACAATGCTTATAATACACGTTTCGGTTTTCTAACAGTGCATATGTATTTCTTATCTCTAATCTTCATGCCTATATGAATGACAGCTTCAGCGCCATAACATTTTGTCACTTCGTATGGGAAAGCTTGAGAGTTTATCGAGTGTGTAAGTTTACTTGTATTTTTAATTATATTTTAACATGCTGTCAGCTATCGTTAAAGAGCATCAAGGAAAGCAGGCGGCGAGGAAAGAACGACAAGGTAATATTTATTTGTATGGCTGGGACGTAAAAAATATATTTGATCATTTATCTATTCAAGGAGGCTTCCACAGATCATTTCAGTACCAAACTTTCGAGAATTCTACACATTAAAAAAACAACTGGTAATAAAGTTTTGGAAACAAAATTTATGGATTTCTGCTTAAAGTTTAAAAAACATATAATAATAATTTTATAAAAACAAATAACTTAGTTTACTTTAAGAATCCATAACAAAAATTTTCAAGTCAATTTTATAACATTAATTCTATCTGGATAAATGACAGCTCATTTTGCTCATTGAATGCTGTTTCAGGTATTCACAGAGTACATTTTTTCGTTTCATTTCTAAATTACAAGAAAAGTTTTGTTATTTCCATAGCTTCAGATTTTAAAAAACAAACAAATGGCTTTAAATTATAAACAGCGAATATTATAAAAATATTTGTCAGTGAATTCATAGTGCCTCTTTTATCAAACAAAATGAGCTCTCACTTGTCCAGATGCAACAAAAATTACATATTTGACTTCTATAAAACTGCATAAAAAAATCATCTCACAGATTTTCATCTTAATCTAAGATTTAATTCTCTAAATTGTATTGTATACATTTTTTAGAATTTACACAGGATTTCATAAATTTAGGTTCATCTATTTCAATACCAGTTTCTGTTTGAAACAGTGTACATTTTTGGAAATTTTGGTACACAAATTATTGGACTGTGTCTCCAAAGCTTTCTTAACTCCAGATTAATGATTAATGACAAGTATGTGTAAACAGAACAGAAACGCAAGGAAGCAGTGCAAGCAGCAAACAACTTAACCCAAGCTCTAGTCGATCATTTAAATGTTGGGTAAGCAATTATGCTGTTTTTGGCCTCTAACAAAAGACTGATATTTAACTATACATGCATGGACTTTTCATGTTATAAAGATTGCAAGCATTAAGATGTATTAATTTACAGAGTTGCGCAAGCATACTTAAATCAGAAGAAACTCGACGCTGAAGCAAAGCAGCTTCAGCACAGTGCAACAAATTTTGCAAAGCAGACTCAATCCTGGTTGACTTTGGTAGAATCATTCTCAAGCGCTTTGAAGGAAATTGGTGATGCTGAAAATTGGGCAAGAAGTATAGAGGGTGACATGAGAACTATTGCCACTGCTTTGGAATACTCGTACAAAGGTAAATTTTATGGTTGAAAATTAACAGTGGTGTCTGAACAGAAATTAGGAATTTATTACTTTTACATGTTAGTCAAAATATTATGTAAGTATATAATAAACATGTTAACCAATTGTTTCAGCCACCCAAGAAACGCAAGGTAGCAGTATTTCCACAGCCCATCAAAACTGAAAAATCTATCTTTTCATTGTAATTATCTTAACTATAATAACTATTATAAAACTGTTACTGTATTATAATATACAATTGATGAAATGAATTACAGATAGTACCATTTATCGTAAAGCTTATATAGTGGGAAAAAAAAAAATGGTAGAAACATGACGAACATATTTAGCCTTTTATTTGAATTATTCAATTTAAAAGACATCAATTTTGGTCAGAATATTGTATGGGTTAGCTTATAAAATTGTATGTTTCTACATAGAGCAATTGTGAAATATATAAAATAATGAGAAAACAATATGGAAGGTTCTACTTTGCAGGCCTTTTATTTGTTTAAAATTTGTTATAGTCAGCATATCAAATATTTTAAAAAGCTTGAAAAGGAGAATTTTTCAAATTGCTTTCTCATTATTTTATACCTTTGACCTGCCTTCCTCCTATGAGGAAGTGATCGATAGGCGTCAGATTCTCGAAACTTCGGCCAAATTCTGTCCTACTTCCGGTGGAATATCTCATCTGTATTTTTAAAAAACCTTAAATTGCTAGATAAACTTTTTGGCTTTTTTCCCATCTTTCTTTTTCCGTTGACTTTTATTTCTTCAATATTTTTTTTCCTGATACAAACGATTGGATACATCTTCACAAGAAAACTGACATTAAAGCAGGTGAAACAGAATTTATGGATTTCTGTTTAAAGTTCAAAGAATGTATATTAATAAGTTTACAGAAAAATAACTGAGCTCACGCTCCGAACCCGTATGAGACATATATGTTTACGGAGTTTTGTAGAACTCTATTTTGTAATTTTTGTTAGAAATACAATGGTGTAATGCATGTGAATTAACGCTCGCTGGAAGACGCAAAACGCGTTTGAACTTGTCCGATTTTCGCAATACCGCAACGCTCAACAATGTGGTCTATATTTTTTACGACAACGTTCGAGTTACTGATTGTTCACATAGGCGAATCATGATTCAGATCAAATGTAAATTTCAAATCAAGCTTCACAGTGGCTAGCAATAAATTTTCTCGCAACAAAAAAATTTATGAATTTTTACAAAAACAATTCGGTACGTTTCTAGTTTTAGAAAAAAAATGTACAAAAAAAATTTGTCATGAATTTGTATTTTCATTTTACAACACAAACAAATTATAAATTTGTACATTAATGTGCGAAATACTTTTGTAAATCAACTTTTTTTCGTTTATGAATATTACCTAGTGTCCTATCCTCCCTTTAAATCGATTCAATTTAAAGCGAGCGTTAAATTGAATCGCAATAAGCTTACATATTTGAACAAATTTACAGTCTGCAAAAAGTCTGAAAAAAGTAATACAGAATGCGCGTAGCGCGCGCGTTTTTGCTAGTAAGTAAATATAACTCGTCTATAAACTCTTTTTGAGCTACCAGAGTTTGTTAGTTAAACGATTTGCAATTTTAGGAATTTAAATTGACATTTGTATTTTGTGTATTGGTAGCACCGTGTTTACCAAATTTACCGGTAAACTTATCGGTAAAAATGTTAAATAACATCGTTGACCGGTAAATTCTCAACACTAGCTGTGACAGGGATAGAACTAAATTTAAAATAAAAGAAAGAAGAAGAAGGCGCCTGCGTGTCAGCGATGACGCACGTGTACGTCATACGAGTACCTGCGGCCTCTTGTTGTTGTTGCGTTTCATAGTGCAATATAAACAGTCTTTCGATCACTTTCAATAGGATTTATTCATTTTCGTCAAAAAGTGTTAATATGGATAACTGTGAAAGTAGCGATACCGTGACACTGGTATTACGAGATCATCGTCTCGAAGCGAATAAAGATAAACTCACTCGTTATAGCCTATATTTTGCATCTTTATTCTCCGAAAAATTTAGGGATCATCGGGAAAAAGAATTTGCAATTAATTTTGAAGTGTCGCTGGAAACACTACAGGTTTGTAGTTCTTTTGTTCAATTGACCATGAATTTATGAGACTGACAGCTGATGTGTATTATTATTATGACATCTATAGTAACGATGACGTCGTTGCCTACAGTGACTAAAGAGGGAAGCCAAAAACATTACTTTTAAAATACAAAAACTGTGTTAAAAACTACACTAATTTGTAGATTTTTTCGCAATTTGGTTTGCTCACAATCATCAAAAATGTTGATTACTAAAAAAAAAAATCTATGTTGATTAAAAATGTTACAACTAGTTTTATTTGTTTAATTTTCCATTTTCAATATTCGTGTTTTTTTTTCTCTATCACTTATTCAGAAGCATGGTTTTGCCAATTTTTAATTCATTTGAAAATTTAATAAATATTTTGTTAATAACTCCAAATTCCATAATGTAACTTGTGCAGTAAAAATAAAAAAACAACAATTTGAAATTCGAAGTTGAGAATTACTGAAATAAAAAATGTAGACTAAAACTGTTCCTCTGTGACTCAAAATTTCAGCTCAATAGGGTAGAGTCACCAATAAATGAACAGTTAAGCAGAATGATTTGTTAATCATGACTTTTTTAAAAATGTAATATTTCCAGACTATCTGATATTTTAACAGACGCCCAGAATATTGAAATAAGTGAAGCAGTTAAAAAAAATATCGTATTTCCATCGCGAGGTATATCAAAGTAAATACTAAATGCAAAAAATAAAAAAAAACACCAGTAAATGAACGGACCAATCTAACCTATACTTTTTGTCGAAAAACTGTATTTTACGCACTGAGTGAAATAATAATATATTACGATACGAGTGTGAGTTTGCAGCACGAGCCGAAAGTGAGTGTTGCAATCACACGAGTTGAGAAAATGTTTCCCGGACGAGTCTCGTATAAAACTTTATTTCACCCTTTTACGCACTGCGTGTGTAAAACCCCCATTTTCGGACCTTGTGCAATAAAATTTCGTACAAAACTCGTGGGAAACACTTTTTCTAACGAATGTGAGTTTGTAGTACGAGCCGAAGGGGAGTGTTACAATCACACGAGTTACAAACTCGCACTCGTTCGATGACGATAATCATTCATTTCTCACCAGGGTTTCGTCGACTGGACCAATCATGAGGAGAATGATTTCAATTCCATTGATTCCGTGAAATATAATTTCACCGTGAAGAAATCACTACAGAAGTTTCTCGTTGGAAAACTCTCGGAATTGGTAGAGTTGTTGGAGCTCAGCGTTGTTTTCATAGCTGAGAAATTGGTGGAGGACATTACGGAGATGATAATGTGTATGCGTCTTTCACCCGACGACATGTTGGAGATATGGCTGCTGGCCGAAAATCTCGGCTTGAAATCACTTGCAAACGCAGCCATGGCGATCTGTTTAGATAGATTTGACGAATTAAGAGTAGCCTCTCTTCTGGATTTGTCACTGGAACATTTTACCAAACTCCTGTGTAACGTTAATGTCAGAAGTTCACCAGAACGGCTGATGAACGTACGTGAAGCTTGGATAGAGCGTAACGGCCTTCCCACTGATATGCCTGATTATTCCTCGCGGGTACTATGTTAAAACTTTTTTTTTTCCTCAATACGAAACCACAAATCCTTGGCCCATTTACGGAAGAAAATAAAGCTCAATAATTTGTAATCTGTTCTAGTTCATAAAGGGGGAGACAGATGATGTTATAACAGCATTAAAGGAAGCAAAGCCACATAATATGCAATGTGTGGTAGGTCACAAGTTAAACAAAGCTCAATGCATTTACTCTTGGAATGGCGAGACCCTGCAGGAACTTGCGGAGATTGGGACTGAAATAATAGGCAGGCAAGTTGCGGCCAGAGGCGAGTATCTGTAAACTCTCCATTGACGAGGTATACTTTTCATTGTAATAAAGCACATATTTTCCGTTGACTTTAGGCTTCAATATTTACGTGGTTGGTCGTAAACAGGGAGCAAATTTTGGACATTTCAATACAGCTATTTGGCGTTATTGCATTTTCACGAAAAAGTGGTACACGGAAACTATGTAAGTACGATTGTTGTCAGTATTCAGTAGTCTTTGGAGATAATCACAATTTTCTTTACTCCTCAACAGATTGCCACGGCGACGACAGAACATGGCACTAGCTTTTCTGGAAAACAAATTGTATCTCTTCGGTGGAACTGACTACACGAAAAAGACGATCTCCACCGTGGACGTCTACAATGTTCACACCGGTAACATCACTATACACACATCCTTTTATTTCTCACTTTCGGGCGTAAATAATTATTTTGTGAGAAGACTTGAGGGACTTTCATTTGTTAAAATATCATTCCTTTTAGTATTTTGTAAACTGGTAAAAGGAAATGTCCATACTAATTTTACACAAAAAAAATGTAGGAGTAAAGGCTCCTGTTCTGAATTTTTTAATATATTTTTTCTATCTTTATTTTAGGCTAGTCTTCGGAGAAGCGGTAATAAATTATTTTTTAAAAAACTGCTGTAAAAAATATAACAAAAATGAATTACGTAGTTTTGTTCAGAAATTAAACTCCTTTGGTGAATGTGACCAAATCAATTTTTTTTTAAATCTAAAAACATGTGTAGAGCATTTTTTTATACCGCCTTCAAAGGTGCAAGAAGGAAATATATAAATGAATAAGAAACACAGTGTTACAAACCTGACGTTTTTTAAGCCTGGTGTGCTTTATACCTTATTTTTATTAATTTCAATCTGCGATTGATACTTTTTTTTTGTCAATGTTGAGACGCTGTCGTGTCTCTCGGTAATACAAGCGAAAAAATGTTACGTTGCAGGTGTTTGGTCGCAAGCCGCGAAAATTCCGGAATCCAACAGATTAACAGAAGTGCGTTCAACGTGTGTAGCTAATGGGGAAATTTTCTATCGGAAATCACGGACCCACGCCTACGACCCACATACCAATAAATGGAAATCTTACTTTGTGTCGGCTCCGCCGTTAACACGCAATGTACGCGGGGAATTTGCGAACATTTCATTATTGATAGGGTCGTACAAGCAGCCAAATATAGATGTGCCAGTGGTATACGTACGAAGTGAGTAATTCTCGATAATAACTGATAACACAAAAACATTAGATCACACAAAATTTGGATGCATAACTATAATATTGTGTTACTTGATTCGTATACGAAGAATTACTATAATTAAACGTGTAATTAAACGCTAAAACGTAATTAAAAAACGGTGTTACGCTAATTCTTATTATTATTATTTATTCGTTTATTAACAATTATTTTATTCGTTTATTTTTTTATCTTTTTTGTAATTCCAGATTGGCGTCCGCAGTCAAAACGCACGAATTTGGGAACGTTTTGCTTGGGTAACAAACGTTGCTTTAATATAGATCTCGCTTACGATTGGGATAAAACGAGTATTGATCAGCAAGTCTTAAATGGACCTTATCTCGTTAGCTTCGGTTATCGCAATAGACACGTCTATGTTGAAGTTGGAAAAGTGTGTCAGTTGAACCAAAAAGCAACCTATCAGTCTTTAAAGAGATATTGTCAAGAGCTGCATGATGTTCCTGCGAACTGTTTCCAACTTGATATGGGATGCTTCAACTTAATCGAACCGGAAACCCTGCGTAAAACGATTTCTATACCAGTAAAATTTCTTCTTCATTAAAAATAATTTAATTTTCACGCCAAATAATTGATGTATACGTAATACTCTAAATTGGACTCAAATCCAATTTCATTTTTGTACCTTTTTTTTTTTCTAGGAAACTATCAATATCAGCAACGAATTTACAGCCGTACAACGAAAACGAAAGACGAAGAATCTCGAGAATTTCCAATCGTTGGATTAAACATAATTCGTTGTCGTATTTTTTGCACAGATCTATTGTTAATATTTCTTATAAGTTTAATAAATGTTTCATATTGGCATTGGGTCTTACATTTTTATTTGCAGTTGAGTTTAAGAGGGAAGTCTAGTTAATGTCGATTTAAAAAAATCGATCTTTTTGTTGATTTAATAAATAGCATTCCATGTAAAAAATTATTTTTTTAAAGTTACGGAATTCGAAACAATCTTTTCGGTACAATCTACCAACAATAGACCGCATATCGTAAAACTTTTATTAAAAAAGTTGTTAAACAATTTATTTTTGCAGTAATAATATAAACTTTTTTGGTCAAAACAGCAACTTTTTAAAACCTACCATCGTCCTTTCACTGCTGTACTTTTTTTCGTTTTTTAGGTTCATTGATAATGTAACATAAGAAATAAAAAAATTTTTGTTAATTTTTCGAGCCAAGAATTAGAGACTCCGAATTTCTCGCAAACTTGCAATAATAAAAATAAATCAAACATTATACTTCAAATGCTTTGAAATTCTTTTTTCAAAACTCACAAAAGTCATATTATTTGCAGCGTCTTAAATGAAGCACCTCCCTTTAAATCTTAAGGTAGTACTTTTAATTAGGAATATTGTAAAGAATCGTATGTATTTAAAATATGTTGCTGTATTTACAAAAATCGAATTACTAAAAAAAAATTCAGTTCCTTTCATTGATTTTCACCAAATCGAATATCTAGCCCTGCTGAACAATTAGTTTGTTCCTTGTTCAAAATTTGAGACTCAAAGAGACTAAAACTGACTTGATTTAGAGCGACAACGTCAATTGTTTGAAATATTCAAAATCGTATAAAATCGAAACCTCTTTATAGTCTGTTTCGTACTGAAATTCAAGATTTACATTTTTCCTGATTTTAGAATCTGATGCACTATAAACACTTCGCATTTGTTAACATGAAATTTTACGCGCGTTAGGCATTTCTTTCATACCAGTTGCTCAGTCGGTGACTATGTTTCGTTAACGAAGCATGCATATGCGTCATATACGAGTGTCTGCTGCAAAGTTCAACGTAATATTGCAATATAGTATAGTCCAATTGAAACAGTATTTGAAGTGGAATTATTTAGTTTAATCGGGTAGTGTTATTATGGATAACGAAAGCTGTGAAAGTAGCGCTAACGTGACGCTAGTGTTAAGAGATTGTCGCGTAAAAGCGAATAAAGATGATCTTACTCGTAATAGCCTGTATTTTGCATCGTTATTCTCAGAACAATTTAATGACCATCGTCAAAAAGAATTTGTCATAAATTATGAAATATCGATAGGGACATTACAGGTTGGTAACACATGCTATTGACAGCTATTGAACAGTAGCGACTCAGAGAGGTGTGACGTCAGAGGAGTTACGTCATCTTTAAAATTTTCTTTAATACTTTTGTCATCGAGTCACTACTGCGACTCTTGATTACGCTGCGATCTAAGATGCGTCTCTTATTGTTACTTGCGAATCAAATATGCGACTGACAATGAAATAAATTACATGCAGCTATCCAGAATTAATTCCAATATAGGTATTTAAAATTATGAATAAAAAAAAATTATTAAAAAAATTATTATATAATATTATATTAGAATATTGTTTCTATATAATTATATGTGGTTATATATATATATATATATAATCTATATGGTTAAATATATATAAATCAGTAGTAAAAATTCGAATTATTATTAAAATGAATGAAATAGAAAACTTTTGTTAACGTGCCCATGACCTTGAAATTTTCTGCATCTGCAAAAAATGTACTTTAGCAAGGTGTAGCGCCTAAACTATTAACTTGAGAAAAAAAAGTCTCGGGATTTTTCTTTTCCTTTTTCATTTATCTTTCAACGGATTTTTTGAAAAAAAATTTTTAGACTGTTTTTCGAAAAAGTAGAGTCAATTTTTCGGTTTCACACGCGGTTACATCTTAGATATTGCTTGAAAAACAACATTTTATAAGACTTTTTTGTTTCTTTTTCGATTACCTAACAACGGATTTTTCGAAATATTTTTTCCGAATTTTACTAGAGCTTGCTGAAAAGTTTATTAATAAATAACTTAAAAACTAAATAATGAGAAATTATCAGAGAAATTTATTTTCCGTCGTATGAAATATTGGTTTCCCATCAGGCTTTCATTGACTGGGCCAACAACGAGGGAAAACACTCCAATTCCATTGATTCCAAAATTCACAATTTCATCGTGAAGAAATCGCTGCAAAAATTTCTCGGTGGAAATCACACAGAATTGTTGGAGTTGTTAGAACTCAGCGTTCTTTTTATGGCTGAGAAACTAACGGACGATATTACGGACATGATAATATCTATGCGTTTTACACCCAACGAAATGTTGGAGGTATGGCTGATGGCAGATAATCTCGGTCTGAAAGTACTTGAAAACGTAGCCCTGGCAATCTGTTTGGACAGATTTGACGATCTTATGCTGACGTCGCTTGTGGATTTGGATTTGAGACATTTTTCCAAACTCCTGTGTAATGTGAACGTTAGGAGTTCACAAGAACGGCTAATGAATGTTCGAGAAGCTTGGACAGAGCGTAACTGCCGACCCACCGATACATCTGATTCCTTCGTTCGAGTATTACAAAAAACCTCTTAACGCTCTGGTGAAAATAATTCTTCAAAATTTTGCTTCCTCATAGAAGAATATTCATGACACTTTTTTTCGAGATGTCAGTGTATACTCAAAATGAGTCAAAAGGTCGACAAAAGCGACTTTTGTTAATGCGTGCTTTCAGTTTTCGTAGAAATTCGCATTCTCATAATTTCATTGAAATATGGGACAATGTTTGAAAAATATCGTACTTTTCAATCGCAGTCCCAAAAATTCTGAGAAAGTTCCCTAAAACATAAGAAAGAACAGAGAAGAATTATATCTGAGAAGATCTGAAAAATATTTTCACCACAACCTTTATTCTATTTACAGAAGAAGATTAAACTTAACTAGTTCTGTAACTTCTAGTTCCTTAATGGCGAGCCAGAAAATGCCATTGCAGCTTTTAAGAAAGCAAAGCCACGTTATATCCAATGTATAGTAGGTCGGAAGTTAAACCAATCTCAAACTATTTACTCGTGGAATGGCGAGATTTTGCAAGAACTTGTAGAGATCAGGAGAGATATAATAGCCAGTCGTGTTGTGGCCAGAGGTAATTGTCAGCTGTTTGTTTGCCTGTAAGCAAATTAAAGTAAGCACATTATTTCTGATGTTTCAGGCTTCGACATTTACGTCGTAGGTCGTGAACAGGAAGGAAATGTGAATAATGTCAATACAACTATTTGGCGTTATTGTATTTTCAACAAAAAGTGGTACAACGAAACTGTGTAAGTACGATATGGTCGCCATGCTATCAAATTGTATTTATCCATATCGATAAATACAGTTTCTATTTTTATTCTCTTTTCTCCCTGACAGATTGCCCCAGCAACGAATGTTCATGGCTGTGGCTTTCCTAGAAAATAAGTTATATCTCTTTGGTGGAACTGACCCCAACGGACAGACATTTCCCACCGTAGATGTCTACGATGTTCATACCGGTAATATGAATATTAAAAAATGATTCATACCAATTTTGCGTCCTGATAAATAAAGCTTTTCAATGCTGGCATGAAAAAATGTCGAATGTTTTGTCCTAAAAGATGCTTACAATATTCAAAACACGTTTATTGCGTCACCTCATCGACCTTGAGCTACGTGATGCTATGCATGCCGAGCACTAATTCTTTGTTTTGATTCGTACTTCTTTGTATAATCTTATGATCTGTCTCTGTCTTCTCTTTCCCTGCTGGCTTTGCATTTCTGCGTGATGTATAGAGTTCTAGTTCCTAACGGATTTATCCCAGGATGAAATAAAAATGTTCAAATAAATAAATAAAAATAAATATGTTGCAGGTATATGGTCGAGAGCTGCTGAAGTTTCCGAACCCTTCAGATTATCATTAGTACGATCATCGTGCGTAGCACATGGCAATAAAATTCTTTGTGGGAGAAATTTTACCCACGTTTACCATCCACTTACGGATACATGGACAACGTACAACGCGGAGCTTCCACCAATACCAGGCAAACCAGGACAGGAATTGGTTCACATGCAGTTTTTGATAGGGACAGCTGAGGAGTCAAATGTAGAGATGCCAATAGTGTACGTTCGAAGTGAGTATTTTTAAAAAGTAAATAATGAAATCGTACATTATTCTAAATATCAAATGTGTAAAATTGCTGGATTCGTTTAGTTACACTTTTATAGTGTAGGAATAATCAACGCAATAAAAACATTTGACGAATAGTAATTTGAAATTAATTGTCTTGGTGATGTATGTTTATTATCATTTGTTAGCTGATTAATGATTATTTAATTTTTCTATTAAATTGCAGTTTGGCTTCCGATGCAGAAACGCACGAATTTGGGAATATTTACGTCGGCTTATGAAACGGATGTTCTTATAAAACTCATTTATAATTGGGGTAAAAAAAAAATTGATCATCAAGTTATTAATGGACGTCATATCGTTAGCTTCAGTTACATCAACGGATGCGCCAATGTTGAAGTAGGCGAAGTGAGATCGTCGTGCAAAAAAAGGATCACAGCAAATTATCAGCGGTTAAAGACATATAGTCAAGAGCTTAATGATGTGTCTGAAAATTGCTTTCGACTTGATTTGGGATGTTTCAACTTGATCGAACCGGAAACCCTGCACACGATGTTTACTGTGCCAGTAAAAATACATAATTGAATAAAAAAAATAAAAAATACTCTTTTATAATTTTGTTTTTCCTTATTCGGGAAATTGTAACGATCGGATACTAATTTTTTCATTGCAAGGAATTAAAATCTTTAAAGTGCAAATAGTTCATATTCGTACTTTTGTTGTATAAAAATAATATCAAATTCTAATAAATTATTTATATTATTTCGAGGTATTAAATTTGTATTAGTAGTTGCGTTTTATCTCTTTAAATAAATATTATAAAATAGTTAAATAAAAATCTCTTTAAAATAGTTAAATAATATTTTTAAGAAAAAGAACATTTGAACTATCTTCACAGTGGCGGCCCTGAAAACTCGCGTTTAATTGCTATCAAAGTGTGGAAAGCTTTTTTCAAGTACAGTTCATGACAATTCTAATTAATTTTAATATTATTTCTAATTGCTAAAAAGTTGGATTTAATTAGAATTTGACTATTTTGAGACAAGAGTGAAATTAAAAAAAAAAAAACAATGTGTTTAAAGAGCCCATAAATATAGATTTGAAATAATAATAATAATGCCCAAAATTTGTTCATACATTTGTTATTTTTATTTAATAGGAAGTTTTTTTCTATATGGAATTAATTTTATAATTACTTTGAGAACATACGATTGCTTTCGAACCCATAATATGTATATAGAATTATGGATTATACGGAAAGTATTCAACGAAAATTCGAGTTGAGGTATTTTTCATAAACTAAATTGTCACAGTAAATATGTTTAATAAATTGTATTAAATATTTGTAAAACAAAACCGTTATCGCCATTCGGTAACAAGGAGACACTTCTCCACTATATCGACATCACCGCACAAACTTTAAAATTCGATCACAGCAGCGCGTCAATCGAAAATGAAATTATCAGACAGAAGGAACGAGCATGGAAAGCGAACCGTTTCCATTGTATCGTGTGGTAAATAAGGATGCAACGATAACCGTATACTCAGATCCGGTAATTTCCTAAACCATAACAATATATCACAACTCCAAACGGTATAACTTCTCGTCATGGCTCTTCTCCTAAGCAAGGGTAAGTTTCAAAATCAAATAAACCCGAGCATACAAAAAAAAATGTCCCATCGGTAATACATCGCATGGCTCGTAAAAAAAGGCATTCGGGAATTCTCATTACACCGCAACCTCGTCGTGCTCAAAAGCAATCGCAGCGCTATTCCGCATTCCACATCGTTCCTAACGTCACGCGTTCCCAGCGCACCACACATACACACACACACAAACACACCGTAAACGAAAAAACTTTGGGTAATGGCGTGCTGCGTCTATCTCGCATATTTGATGTACCCGATAAAACGTTAGGGGCGTTTCACGCTTGTTTCCTATCTGTTATTATTTCGTGTGTCACCTTTAGCGTGATATCAACGCTTATCAACGGCCTCGATTTGCGATAGAGACTCGAACAGAAATTATCCACGCGTTTAGCGTGTTATAACGACAACCTTTTTCCGGAGTGCAAGAAGCAGGTGCGTTGCTGCTCGACTTGCTGCAAACCAGACGCCAGTGTGTCACTGTGAATCATTCCGGGAGTACAAGCTAATGCACCAAATTATCAGCATTCGATGCATCGAGGATATTTATTCCATCACGCAAACACCGAGAAACCTTGAACAAGCCCAAGAAAAATTCGTACGTGCTTCGAATCACACCATTTTACTGTCACCTAGTGCGAACATTTTTTTTAGACTACCTTTTTGCCTGCAATTCACGTATATTGCACGGAAAACTTACGTGAATTCACTTTGTAACGAAAACAACAACAAAAAAGTGTCATAAGATTCACCAATGGTGTTTAATTAAAAAGTGACAATAAATAAAAGACATTTCAACTTTGAATATTGTCAACAAATTTACTTTTTTTCTTAATAAAGAAAAGAGAATTTGCAGGAAAGCTGCTAAAGAATAATAATAATAATAATAATAATAATAATAATAACAACCATTGTCTCTTGTTTCCTAAAATTATAAATTATTATTATATGAATGGAATTTAAATAATAATAATAATAAATTGGATGCTCAATTTTACATCTTTATACAAATAACAATAACAATTCAACACAAACTGATGATATTGTATTTTAAGAGGAATATTGAAATTGATATATTGCGAAGAAAGAGAGAGAAGACATAGATTGTGGCGTAATATGAAATCAGCAGGAGAATGAAGGTAACTGTGTGCTTTGACAATGTTAGGGTCGTCGTACCCTGCGGAGATGGCACGCTTCTTGTTCGAGATCTTATGCACGAGGCGATACTGCGTTATCGCAAAGCAACAGGAAAAAATGATGCAGGACTGACGATAAATAGCCTATCGTCACTGACGGAGGGTGGTTTGCTAGATCCGGATGATAGGCTCTGCGATGTCGCTGATGATAGAGAGCAGATTGTTGCGCACTTCACAGATGCAAGTCACGCCGGTGGAGACGGAGCTAGTTCGGTGGGAACAAATTCACCTGATTTTTTTCATCCCGAAGCGAAGGAACATCGTCGTTATGGAAATGACACACGCAGCAGGATTTCTGGAGGAAATATCAAGCGCGAGAGCGTCAAGAGACTTTCCATGCACGCGCTTTCCACCAGAGAGCCTCATCTCACTGCTTACTCGGCTCTCTCTTTGCCCAGAGAATCCAGAAGGCGAGAACCGCTCGGACAAGACGCAAAAGCAGCTTATGAGTTTTCTGCTCTGAAAGCCAACGAACCGGGAGAAATTCGTGAAATCGTGATAAAAAACGAAGCTGGTCCATTGGGTCTTCATGTAGTTCCGTGTTATGATCTTTTGGGCAATGATCAGGGTCTGAGAGTCGAAGGAATCGAGCCCAACGGTAGAATTGCCAAGGATGGACAGATTGACCTGCACGACAAGATAATCATGATAAATGGTCACAATTTGTTGCACATTCCCTTCACGAAAGTACAGGAAATTTTTCGCACTTGTATGAGCGACCCTTGTCTACAAATTTCCGTACTCAAGCACAAACAGAAAGCTGATAAAACACAACAGAAAAATCATTCCAACAACAATGCTGAGGAAAAATTATCGAGCGAGCTTGACGATAATGTGAAAAAGTTGCAGAGCAATTATAATCTTTTGCAAAATGCGAATACACGAAAAATCGGTAGAATGATTGATATCGAGCTTACAAAAGGTAGCAACGGTCTTGGTTTCAGTGTAACAACCAGAGACAATCCAGCTGGTGGACATTGTCCGATTTACATTAAAAATATTCTACCAAAAGGCGCGGCTGTTGAGGATGCGAGATTGCGACCCGGTGATCGTCTTCTCGAGGTAAACGGCATCGAGATGACGGGAAAGAGTCAAGCCGAGGTTGTCTCGCTATTGAGAAATATTCCACCTGGTGGCAAAGTACGAATGATGGTATCGCGTCATGAAGAAATATCGGCAAACACTTCGTCGGAGAGTAACGTTGCTTTGGGTTCGACAAATCGTGAAACATCACCGGACAATTCACGCCTCTGGAACAGCGTAACACCGCAGCATTCGCCTACAAAAACGAATTTCGAAATAACCGATCTTAAATCTGAATCGCGCAGCTACGAAAAATCAAGCTACAAGAGTGAAGAGATCGTTTTGTCACCGCGCAAAAATCGTATGATTCTTACGCTTGATATACCGGTTCACGATTCGGAAAAAGCGGGTCTCGGCGTTAGCGTCAAGGGAAAAACTAGCAGCGCTGATGAAAACACCAATATGGATTTGGGAATTTTTATTAAGAGCGTGTTGCACGGTGGTGCAGCATCGCGTGATGGCAGACTTAGAACAAATGATCAATTGCTCAATGTTAATGGAGTGTCTTTGTTGGGTCTCTCGAATTCAGACGCTATGGAGACTCTGAGACGTGCTATGCTCAACACAAACAGCTCGGTAACAGGTGTGATAACATTGACGATAGCGAGACGCGTTTCATCTTACGAAGCTAATGAGAAAAGCTTCATGGACGTTGCACCGTCGAGCTGCAAACTCGAATCCGCTAACAGTATTTATATATCCGATGCTTCGAAACCCTGCGAGGGACGCGTGAACGAGAAAAATGGATTAAACTCGCAAGATATTCTCGACAATGGTTCACTATTATCGCCCTCTTCATCGGCACAATGGAACCCCGTTATAGACAGACTTACCGAACAGTACAACAAGAATAGCTTGAGAAACGAGAGTTATTGCTTAGCTACCAACAAAACATGGCTCGATTCCGTTGGTAATGTTAAAAAAATGATGCTCGGCACCAGAGACGATAATATTGATAATGTGCTGCACGAAGAATCCGGTGGCAATGAAAATTCTCATGGGGAAACGAAGAAGAGTCACGATGACAAGGATAGTCAGTATTCAGGAGATCCGACGTACGATAGCCAATTGTCGCTCGAAGAACTCAATGCATCCGGTAACAAGTTTTCCAGAGACGCGCTTGGAAGGCAAAGCATGTCGGAGAAGAGACACAATGCTTTGGACGCTAAAAATACTGATACTTACAAGAGAAACAAGAAATTACGAGAAGGAAGAGATGGTAAGAGCGGTGATGCTGCTGATCGATCGGAGGATGCTGAAGATACGACAAAACGCGGTGGAAAACACGAGGACATGGAGAAAATTGCGAGCAAAATTGGTGAAAGTTCATCTTTCGAGAACAACAGAAAACGAAGCGATAAAATAACAACCGATCCAGCGCAATCGGAATACGTTTACACTATTCCTGGATGTAATAATAAATTCTTGTCGCCGAGAAAACACTGGCTTGTCGATGACGATCATGCGGATATTCCAAACACCGCGAATCAGAAGGAAGAGGGATTTTCCAATAGTCGAGGTGATGTTAAACAGGCATCGCTCAATTCGGCACTCGACGATAGATACAAACGTTCGCGAAAAAAAGGCGGTATAAGGTCGATGCTTCGATTGGGGAAAAATCGAAAATCGCTCAATTTCGGTGATAACATTGAGAACAGACACGAGAGCAGCAATTACTGCAGTGGTACTATCAACTACATTGCATAATAAACGGATGATAAATATCGATTATGATGATAATTAATAACAATAATAAAATCGAAATGGCAGACTAAAAAGTGTAGTTTAATGTACGAAAATTAAACGAAAAAAATTGAGAATACAAAACGCGAAGATAAATATTCGTATGCATGAAAAGAAAAAAAGAAATGAAGAAGTTTATATATAGAGAAAGAGAGAGAGAGAGGTGATATTCTGTATGTATGATTTATTCCAAAGTGCCTTGTATTTGCGAGCGAAGTAGGGAAAAAAAAACAAAAAGAGGAAACGAGGGAGGAAGAGATGAAAACGAAAAATCATAGAGCGTTAATGAAATTCTGTATATATATAATTTTTTTTGTACTTGTCTTTAACCGGACTACCCAGCGATCATGTACCTATTCCAAAAATAAATCTTTTCTTTTTTTTTGCACATAACAAAATGAGATTTGGGAGTTGGGAAGTTTAGCCTACGGAAATATACTTTTAATCCGTAATTTATTATTTAATTCTGTTGATGAAATTTTCCGGAGACTAAATTTTCTAGTTACCAATTTTACTAATCTTATTTCTTCTACCATTGATTCATTTATTAATCGAGCACGACTCATTTATTATACTAGCAACAACATGCGCGTGAGAGACGACTGAAGTTGGCTCAGCGATATACCGATCAATCAACAGGCTTATAAAGTGGCTTCATGATTTCGATAATATCGAGATATTTAGGCCATATCTTTTTTAAGACAGGATACGATCATTTTTTCATTCACTTTTACGACTTTGTACAATATTTTTCTCCGATATTTTTTTGGCTTATCCAATCAGTTTCATTAATTTTTTATTTAATGTTCTTAATGGATGTTCCGGAAATTAATTTTTATTGTCACCATATTTAAATTTATTTCCTATAGATTCATTGATTAATAAACCACAATTTTAAGAAAAGCCGAAATTGCATAAAAGCTTGTACACAAATTTTGTGTTTCAAATTTTTAGCATTAATTTTTTTTTGATTATGCGATATATTCTGGGAATAATTCGCGTCTAAATTATCAAATGAAAAATATTCCACGATTCACACATGTTTCGTGCAGCAAAATCTGTAGATTATACAGTGAACAGATTTAATGCGCACGTTCGAAGAATAAATGCATCTGTACAATGCAATGAATGAATTGTGGTGTGGAGCATGATTCTCATGTAGATCGTTTACATGCGTGAATCAACATTTTCCTCATCACATTTCCTAGCGCAACAATTGCGAGAGCCACGCGATGTAATTATCAGATGTATAGAACTTCAAATTCCATTTTACGTGGAAAAATTACGTTTTTTTTCTCGATTCGAAATTCAATGCCCTGGTGGCGTTTTTTTCTTTACATGTTTCAGCTGCACGTGCGGGCACTGCGCCCAGAAGACTCGCAATGGAGCAGAAGCGATTTCGGAGTAAAATAAATATTCAGAAGCCACAAAAGTTGTTTTACGAACGAGCTTTGGTGACTGAATTTGTGACACCGTTGTATCCGAATACAGAACCGTCCATTCCCATATGGGAAGCGTGTCAGAAATCGCAAAAGTCCAAAAAAGAACCCGCGTCTCCTCATACTTATCAGCGAATTATTGCTCGCGAATGCCTGGAACGATTCGACGCCGCGAAGATGGTTGGTTTTCTTCACAAAAATCCCATGTCTTCGGAGGAGGAATTCGATCTTGCTGTTGCATTGAAAAAGGGCGGAAATATGGTGGTGAAATATTATGGACCAAAGACCATTGGCTTTGCTCTCAAGGGCACTAAATACGAGGCTGTACTTTCACTTTTCCGCACGTCTTACCTTATTGTCTTTAGCCCCGAGCCTAATACCGAGATCCTTCGGAAAATCGTAAGGAAAACACCACAAGTCACTCTTCTGGGTGAGTACGCTGAAATTTATGCGACAATATTCAGGAAATCAAATCACCTAAAAGAGGCTGTGAGAAAATAGTTTTTGTTGATGATAAAAAATTATGAAAACCAAGTTGGCCATCTATGCTGAAAATAAAGATAAAAAAGGGTCTGTTTGCTTCCTCATAGAGAAAGTTTTGTTTTCGTGAATTCTTCATTCCGAAGTTTTCATGTCAGGACACTCAAAATGGTCTAAAACGTCGAGAAAAATGGTTTAGAAAAAAATGTCTGTATGTCTGTGTATGTATTATGATTTTTTTGTTAGCACGGTAGCTAACAAAATTGGTCAAAATCGCTGATATGTCTTGAAGAGTCAACGAATCTTCCACCAGAGACACAAAACTTTAAATAAAAGATAATTTTTTGTATGAACTTTTTCTTTTTCTTTTTGTATAAATAATAAGAAAAACATTTGTTCAAATTTAATCGCGTAATTTTGACTGAAATTTATGGTAAATAAATAAAAAATTAACATGTTCAAGTTGAAAAATCTCGGATATTGGTATAGATTTATTTGATTTTATTGATTTAAATTATGTTAGAAAAAAATACATTTTTAGTTGAGATTATTTCATGGGGTTCGAATTGGATGAAAAGTGATAGCCATTTTATTTTATGGCCTATAAATAATTCGAAAGTCCGTCAAAAATTTTTTTAAACAATTAACAGTCTGGTGTCTCTGTTGGATTTATATCTGATTTTTAGAAACGCTTTGGGAATTTTTTTTTTGGCTGGCGAAACTGATAAGGAATGCCTTATATACTGTTTACTTTTTAAAACTATATAGAAAAATTGGTTGAAGAATAATTTCGACGAATATCAGCGATTTCGCCCCGACTTCCTCTTAATTACTCTTCGATAACAATTTGAGATTCCAACTTCTCTTTCTCATAATTTAATTTTTTTTATTGCAGCCGGAATTCTTAACGACAGGTTGCTAAATGTCAATGACTTTCTGAAGTATGGAAATATGGATATTACTCAGGCCCGATCGCAGTTGGTTCACACGCTACAAACAGCCAGCGGTATAAATCTCAATCGTCAGTTGACCCATCACCAGACAACTCTGGTATCGCGATTGCAGCAGATCGGTAAGAACGACGGAGAAGCCACACAGGTGAACGAAGGTGACTCGCAGGAAGTGAAAAACGAGGAACCCAAGCCTGAGTGATTCCAACACGTTGTACATATAATTTATTTCAAGCTAGAAATTTAAACCTTTATTGTAAAAAAGAAACGGAGAAAACAAAACAACACGCTTCACCGATGAATATCTTTGCATAAATATCTTTTTTTTTTATTAATCACTGTTGCGTCTTGATAATTCGTTGATAAATAAGCTGAGCTGTTGTCTTTGACGATCAGTGGCAATAGTTGCACCGCGGATGACATTTGACGCCGTTTTCGCCGCATCGACAACCTCCAGACGTGTCACCCTTTCCCTAAACACATAGAAGATTGGTTATTTCGCAATTTTTTAAGGTTCTAACCATAGAACTAAAAAAAAAAAAAAAACATGACACAGGATGTTTCGTCATTTTTTGAAAATTCTGTAAAAAAATATCGGTACAGAATAATAAAAAATACAATTTTTAACTTGAGCACTTTTCTTTGCTACATTTTACGCAAGAAACATGTTCCATTTTATTAGAACTTTTACTTTTTGAATTTAAAAAATCGCGCTTTATCTGTCGCAAATGTTTAGCTATCGACTTAAATAATTATTTAAAAATAAAGCGATCATCAAGAACAATTGATAATAAATTCGGGCCGAATGAATAAAGAGGTTTGAATTTACAGTATATTTGAAATCGTGTCAACTTTGATTACGCAAGGTCATATTTTTACAAGAACACACTAATATTTATCGGTGTTAGATATTCAATATGGTTAAGATTGGCAAAAGGGTTCAGTGACAAAAGGGATTTTATAGTCATTTGAATTTTTAAGATTTCACTGCTGGTATTTTCGAAGCATTTTATAATATGTTTGGGAATATCTGTTACCAAAATACGGTGAAAATCGACGGAGGCATTCAAATTTTCTATAATATTGAATTGTTTTATTCACGAATGCCGAGAATTGCAAATATAAGATGCCTCCGCAACTCACTACTGACTTTAGTAATCGGTAACCAAATTTGCAGAACCATTTACGAAGTTATGTTCTCGCTACAATATTCAGTAAAACGTATTAAAGCAGTTAAATTTTACTGTACTTCCAATTGTTATATATTTTTACCACTTACGTCATGCTAGATTTTTATATTTTTTATAAAACAAGAATGCAATGAAGAATATATCAATCTTCCTCTATTAGGAAGTTAAAACTAATGTTAATATTTCGTCATAGGGATTACTTTGCAAAAGATGGAAAGTAATGAGGAATCAATGTGCAAGGCATTCCTGTAAAAAATGGCAACCCTAATTATAGTAGTGCAATTATTATTATTTAGACATTATTACTTGATTTTAATATTAAGATTTAATATTAGATGAATATCTGTTGCCCGAGACAAACTTACAAGAGAAAACTGTGACTAACGAGTGTTGTGAAAATATTTGTTTTAATTGCAAATATGTCATACTCACTCCCGGACCCCAGCGAGGACCTCTTGTGACCCAACAAATCTCGGTCTTGCACATTGAACAACGAAGCCAGTCGCATCCCCATTTTTTCATGAGAACGACTGCACACGTTGGGCACGGAAGTGCCTCACCCCTGTCGACCATTTCCTCGAGCATAGCCGCGGTTCTCTTTGACTCTTGATCTGTTTCCTTCGAGAATCTCAATTCCTGCTGATACTGTCGGCAATTCTTTCCTGTATGCACCACCTACAAAAAAGGGAAGAAATGAATATTTCCGAGATGTGTGTTTTGCATAAATATGAAGAGATATTAATAATAACGTGAAAATATTTTGTTTTGTCTCATCCGAGTATTCTGTCCTTTACGATTTTGAGATTGGTCGCCCAAAATTTGTATTCGGTAAAAAAATATTTACAAGTCGTTTAATAAAGCACTACCAATTTCGGTTATTAATTACAAATCTTTTTAATTGTCGTTTAACGAATTAAAATTCAAATATTCTATTTTTGGTAATCAGCAGATTAGTAACTCTTTGTAATCATCAAGTTTTTTTTCTGCTAAATGGTTTATTTTGTCTTTACGTTAAAAAATCACTGTCCTAATGTTTGCATTTTTCCAATTGATAATAGTAACTTAAATATATGTTTTTTTTGTTGAGATATCGTATATTTTGATTTTGAGTAGAAACACTATGCTCAGACAGAGAATTCGAAAGATTTAAAAATTGGTCAAGGTCAACGAGAATCGATCATCTCAAAGAAATATTCATCTAAAAACAAATACACTTTCTCGCAAAAGAAATCTTAACAATTTGAAAGTGACACTAATCTGCTGACACTAATTAAATATTCATATCTTGCTCTGAAATTTTGGTCACTATCCGATATTTGGTACAAATAAAAGAATATGGGACGAGAAGTATGAGCTTAGCTTGTAGCTTGGAAAAAAATAGATTTTTATTTTGTAATGGAGACTTGTAATTGTTTGAGCGATCTCCAAATATATTTTTTTGTCGACCACAGTTCCTAGAATAATTCCATGATGAAGAACAATAAAATTCTGGGGTGGGCATAAGAATAAAAAAAAAAACAATATAAGTTAAAATATTATCACCCTAATGAAGGGCTTACCTGACAAGTGAGACAATTATTAACGCCACATACTGGACACAAAAAATTGTTAACATTGTCGTCATATATGCACCAACCAGGACAGTCAGGTGTCTTGCAGTGAAACGCATTATTTCCAGCGTTGTTCTCCGCTTGGGCTATCGATTTTGCGAGATGCTGCTGATAAACTTCGGGCTCGACCAACTGTACAAATAAATTAGTGAGAATGCAATTTCCTATTGCATACCTATTGCACTCGTTTGGGGTCGTCGAACTTGACGATAAGGATTGATAAGCCACAAAAGGGAGCAGTATCGCTATCATTATTAGGGAATTTGATAGATTTCGTCAATTCCTGATAAGTTAAGATAAGATACTTCAGTAGCTTCTATGGCTACTGAACAAAAAAATGTTATTAACCCTTATTACTTCATGTGAATATTACAACATTTTTCTTGTTGCCATCACAATTTTGGTTTATAAAAATTACAAAAAAATTATTTATTTCTTGTGTAATGTGAATTTGATTAGATTTTGTTAAAAAGATTTCTTTTTTGTTCCCATAAGAGTGGCAATTTCTGATCTATTCGGACTGAAGAGACAAAATTTTGAAAGTCCATTAATTTCCGTTATTTAATTTTAACACAATTGTTAATTAAATTGTATCTGCAGTCTTAACGTACAGCTTTGATTTCGCGTTCTTGAAGCGTTGACTCGCACGTATATTCGGTGTCTCTGTACGGACACTTAACTTCGGCTTCCTCGCAGTATCGAATGGTATTCGCGATACAGGGCCTTAAATAAAAATCACAAATAAATATAATGATATAGAGCATTCACTGGCAAATTAATCACGTCCTTCTTCCAATTGATGTCCCGGATATTTCTGATGATTAACCAGATTTTACTACTTCATTTACAACCTGTTCATTTCTTCAGATTTTAATGTCTACTATTTTACAAAACGAGGGCACAGAAAAACATTTCTCGGCCTAGAAATTGTCAGTTTTTTGTGATATTTTTTTGAAGTTGAGCTGATAATTCTCATTTTTCCAGAAAACAATTAAAAATAATTTTTTGTTCAAATAACGTCGTCGCTGTTCCCCCGCAAAGTTTACAGAATCTTCAGTTGCGAGTATTGATTCTATTAAAAAGCTGCCAAAGTAGTGCCGATTGATTTTTAGTAATAAAATAAGATAAAGATCGTGAAATTTGTTTATCTTTTTTGTGGAAAAATTGAAGTTATTTATAATTTTTTAGAATATATCGGAAAAAGCTGATATAAAAATATTTTTTTTTAACTCCAGATTGTAAATCATTTTTGTAAACAGAAAAAAAAAATACCTGCAGAACATGTGCAAACAATCCCTGAGAATGACACCTTCCTGAGGCCCATAAGTGACAAAACAAATGGGACACTCGATGGGTTCTGAGTTTGGTATAACGTCACAATTCTCCAGTGATATCAGTGCTTCGTATCGTTCCATTCTCACTTCTTCCGAAATACACTCATCTTCCTCTTCTTCCTTCATGATCTGCAGGGTTACGTGTGACATTTTTGTTGTCAGTTGAGTTATAAATACAATGTAAGTTAAGTATTAAAAAAAAGAAATAACGATCGAATAACACCTGAGGTTCAACTTGATCTTCCTCTTCCTCCTCTTCCTCCTCTACTTCCACGGCTGCTTCAATTGTCACGATTTCTTCCACTGGTTCTAAATTAGCTTGTTTCGGTAGTACGTCCTCTACTGGTGGTGTTTGTTGCGTTCGTCCTGATGGCTCTTCAACTTTTAATTCTGCAAATCGACGATTTTTTCTCATTTTTTCATTCATACAAAATAAAAAAAAAGTAGAACCTTGCAAATTGCTTCCCATTATTTTGCATCTTTGACGAATTCTTTTGTTTTTACAAAGTTACCTCTACGAGGAAATATGTTCATCAATTTTGGCTTCCTCGTAGAGGAAACTTTTTAAAAAATGATTATAAGAATTCTCTGAATTATGAACTCTTTGTTGGATGCTCACCAAATTCAGTATCAAATAACTATACTATTCAATAATCTATACCATTCATGTTTTATGCAAAATTTTAAATCAGCTGCTTGACGCGCTCTGAAGTTACAGAATTTTCAAAAAAATCATGAAAATGCAAATTTCTGTTAAATCTGAACTACATTATCGATTTTTTCCAAATTCAGTATCAAACACTGGCAGACTCTATTTAAGTTTTATGCAAAAATTTAGATCAGTTGCTTGAAGCGTTCTCGAATTATTTATAACTTTTGAATCCCCCTGCCGATGCGAGGTAACTTGAATACAAAAAACTCCGATTATTTTTTACTTTTTCTAATTTTTCGATGCATACACAATGTAAAAAAAATCTATAATTTTTGTATTTTTATTAAAATACCCACATTTTTTGTTTGTTTTGTTTACAAATTTCAGGGTAACATTTAAAGAAAAAAAAGGGTTTCCTTTTTTATTGGTAAAGAAAATTTCAAGCGACTGATTATTCGTAAATGTGCTTTGATTACGTAAAATATTTTACATGATTTTATATATGTCACGAAAACGCAATAACAATTTTAAGAAAAACGAAAATCATGCCCCATAATTTTATGAAAAAAATGAAAGTTTTATTAACCCACACAATAACGGCTTTATTTTAATAAGAGAAACGCGTGGATTTTTTTATTCTTATGTTTTTTTTTAAGTTCGGTTCATTCCAGAAGCATTTAATGCAGTACCTGGTGCGACGAGGTACAAAAAGACCGGAGATCCTTTCACAGCTTGCAATTCTTCGAGGGTCGTTGCATCGTCGTCTGCCAAATTCTTTCCGACAATCCAGCGCTGCACGTTCGTCGGTATCTCAAATTCCGTGAATACTTTTGCCTTGAGCTGTGCGACGGTCATACTTCGGGCGAGCTATGTTTAATTTTTAATTCGTAAAATTCTTGTGATTTATAAATTTGAATATAAAATTAGCTCGAATTCACAAACCCTAAGTGGTATAGGACCTTGATGAGCCAGCTTATCCTCGATATACATATTAACGTTGATCACGTCCTTTGCCTTCGTTCTCTGTCGTACGACCGAGCAATGAATTTTAAGCCTCGCCAATTCCTTCGCGAGACCAGCGGCTTGTTGATGATGTCCGGAAGCGATGGCAGCCTCTAATTTTCTGAGCAATCGATTCACAGCCAAAGTATTCATATTTTGCTGATCCACTGCAGTCCTCACATCCTGATCTTCATCTAAAAAAAAAAGAAAAAAATTATTGGGCCAACAGGATTTCGCGTCGCCTTAAAATAGTTTCATAGATTTACTGAAAGTTGTTTACAGTAAAGTTTATAATTTATTTCAGAGTTTTAACTCTTATTTGGTTTTTTTTAATTTGCTGTATTTTTTTAACAATCCATTTTTTTAAAATCCCAACATAAAACTCAGGTTTTTGAGAGAACCTTTTAATAAAATTTTATTGGAATGATGTAAATATTTTTAAATGCTCTTAATAAAATTTTCTCTAGTAAATTAATTTAAATTTAATCTACGTTGGTAACAAATCATTTTTGTACTACTGCTGGAAAATGCTATGAGTCAAATTTACTGCGGTAAACTATGTTTCGGATGTGCTACTCAAACTGGTGAAGATCGGCCGAATTTTTAAAGTTTGAACTCTTTTTGCGTTGGAAATAGTTGGTAAAACGAGTTAAACGTAAGACACTTGCGAAAGGACATTTGCTATGAAATTTGATGAAAGTCGGTTGAGAGGTTTGAATTTTGTAACAATTTGAATTTTTACATTGTAGTGAAAATGAGCATCGACATAATTTTCGATGGCAAATTTCTAAATACTTCGAATTCAAGGTAATAAAAAGTGTGAAAAAACTGTCCCTTCAAAGGAATAAAAAATTGCAAAGTGGGAACCTTGCACATTGTATACTGATATTTTAAAGGCCGCAGTAGACAAATTTGCCTCTGAGGAAACCTTATAAAAAAAACGTTTACCATAGAGTGGTGATAAATTGACTAAAAGCCACAAAAATATGAAAAATCAGTGGGCAAGGCTCTGCAACTGAAAAAATAATCACTTAAAAACTAAAAATGTTTAAAAAAATATATGTTGAAAGCCTATCCTAGAATTCCACTATTCGTCAATTTTCTTCAGGATTAAAAAATTTAAAGTAAAAAATTTATTAAAAAAAATTCCTGTTCCTTCAATGTAGCAAATATGATATGCTGGCAGCAAAGGATGTTCAGAACAATAAAAAATGAAAAAATGAAGTATTGACAAAACCCAAAAAAAAAAAAAAGTGTTAAATCACTTTGAAAAATAACAAATAAACAAACTGGTACGTCACTGTTTACTATCTCAGCTCCTCGTGTATGTTGCAGCGAGAGGTGCATTCACGGGTTTCGAGGCTGATTCATAAAAGTTATAAATAGCCCATCGAGTTAGGATGAATCACAAAAACGGACAATGAACTTGAAGCTGCGAGGCATATCTTTTAATAGCGTCTTACCGTTCGATTCCAAGGATGTAATTGAAACTTTATTATCGCCGGCAATTCTTTTTCTTTCTTCCACCAAAGGTGGTCCAGCTTCCTTGAAGATTATTCTTTCTTCTCTTTTGGATCCAGTCGGGAGACCCTGAGGAACTTTTTTCGGTGCCGTAACCAAAGCGTTCGCGTACAACGACTCACGTTCAATCACATTGGCATAAGTGTTTTCACCCTTGTAGCTCTTCATCGTCTTGATAGCTTCAATCTGAGCGAATTCACGTGGTCTTATCAGCTGAAAAGTATTTTTAACCAGACCGGAAGTGCCTGGAGTGGCAACACCCTTACCACTCGTGCGATAAACCACATCCTCCTTCTTCCACTTTGGCGACCCTGATGAAGGTGATATCTCTCGTATGACTTTTCTTACATTGCCACAGGTTTGAGCAGCTGAAGACACCTTCTGTATCTCGTAATCTCGTTCCTCGTTCACTGCAAAATTTGTTTTTGCCACTGGATCAATCGGAGGACCAATTCTTATAGGTGGCGGATAAACCACAGTCACTGTGTTCAAAAGATACGAAGTGTTGGGCTTTATATCCTCCAGCGAAAGCTTCACATCCGTTTTTATCTCATCAGCCCGTTTTTTCTCAATTTCAGCTAGAATTTCTCTATTGGCAGACGGTTTTTTAGGTTTCGGACGTTTAGGCAAAGAGTGCTTCATCTCTTTGATCATCTCCTTTAGATCCATCGCGATGGGACCTTCGTCTGAGTTCGGGACTAAATTCTTGGGTTTACCCAATTTATCAGAGTTTTCAGAATTTCCAGAAAGTATGGCAGTTTCCTTCGATTTCGACCAATTAGATTTTAATCTGTCACCTTTTTCAGCTTCCACAAGAATATCCAAAACTCTGCTTACCTGACTCGAAGTGCCAGCCTCCTGTTTTTTATCCACTTTATCTCTGGTCTCACCTTGAAATTCCTTTGAAGCTAGTTGTTTATCGATCTCGTTGAATATACTCGAAAATTCTTTCTGTATAACTTCCACATTTTTCTTCGTATTAATATCTTCATTGATTTTGCTGATATCGTCAGTAACAACTTTTTTTCTGTCGTTGACGTCGCTGTGACTCGACTTTCCAACTTCACTATTAATAACGTGAACTCGTAGCTTCGACAATTGCGGCGAATTCTCGTAACTTTCTTTTCTCGTGTTCTTATCCTTCTCATTGCGTGCAACGACCCCGTCGTTGAGGCTTGAAATTTGAGCCGCTTGAGATGTTTCACTCTGCGGATTATTTGCCTTGACAGCGGCGCCTTGAAGGAACGACAATCTGGTAGGGATGTCTGCAGCTGCTCGTGAATTTTTAGGTGACTCTTTCGAAGATACTTTTATTTCGTTATCGACACTAGTTCTACTTTTTGGACTGCTTTGTTGGGGGAAAAAGTACCTAGACAGGTCTTTCTCGGCTCTAACGTTCTGTGAGCGTTCTGAGCCCTGGAATTTAATTCTCTCTCTCCAATCGTCATTCTGCGAGAATCTAGAATTCCTTCCACCAGCCTCAATGTTATCTTCCTTCTGATCTCTTGGATACGCGCTTTTCGAGAAAAAGCTGCTGTTTACAGTGACTTTAGTGATATTTCCAATGGCATTGAATTTGGATATGAGTGCTCTGGTGCCTCTTCGAGGTGAACTTTCCATCGCAGATGTCACTATATCTTGAACGACTTCCTCATTTACCTGATCATTTCTTTTCTCCTGATCACCGATTCTGGACGCTTGAAGAAGCATGGATGCTGCTCTGGTTCTCGCTTGTTCTTCCTGAACAATGGCAGCAGCTTCTTTATCCAATTCACTGATATTGGTGAGAATAGAAAGTCCAGATTTCCGTTTATTCTCTTTTCTCCGTTCCTCTGTGTTCTTTTCGCTACGATGAAAGAAATTAAGCCTGGACAAAGTGCCACCTTCGTTATGACTTTTTTCGACATGATGTATCTTCGGTGAGGAAGAAGCTGTACTCGTCACATTCGTATTTCCGACTGTGTCTTCTTTTGTGTCGAGTGGCACGGGATTTCTGAGGACGTCACCACGTTTAGAAGAATTCGTGTCACGAGAATGCTCGAAGACGCTTCTCTTGTACCAGGGTCGCGGCATAGCTGACGTTTGGGAACCCGTTGTGCTTGCGATTCGTCCCAACGGTACTCTAACGTTCGGTTCCTTCTCACTGGTTCCACTCGGACCATTCGCAGCACTAGTTTTCGATGTTAAAGTGGAGTTCGCTTCTTTCCTAGAGTGAAGAACGCCACCTTGAAGGACAAGGGTGTCGTTACTTATAGATTGAGACAGATCTAAGCTGGATGCTTCACACTGATCGTTTTCACTTTTCGACGTTGACGTTTCGGGAATTAAATTCGCAGTAAGTTCATTATTCTTCGGGCACACAACACTCCGAGCCGTTTCAGCAGCTTTAGCTTCAGTCGCAACAACTTTATCATCAGTTATGACTAAATAGGTCGATTTCGCGAGAGGCGTCACTGACGAAGTTGCCTTCTGAGGGATGACGTTGACTTCAGAGCCAGACTGTACTTCGTTGATCTCGCGATTACCGTTATCTCCACTTTGTCCACCAACGTCCATTCCCTTCACTTCCACTTTTTCGTTGTCCACCTTGATCTCCAAATTCAGAATACCTGAGTTTCTCTCCGGTGGTTTAGGAGCCGGTCGTCTCTTTCTTCTTCCGCTTCCTCTCAGTATCTTCGTTTCTTCGCAACCGATTCCAGATTTGGGTCTTGTTGCAGGTCCCGGTGGATTGGGAGCTCTTCTCTTGCCCCTTACATGAACTCTTCTGCCTGTTCCTCTGTCATCCAACCTTCTGAGCGATCCTGTCAGGCCTCTCTGACTAGTACCGAAATTTCCACACGATCCAAACCCAGTGCAAGGTTGAAGTGAGTATCTAGCGGTGATGTCACGTCTTCTCGAAAGGACATTGGCAGGTAGAGTTCTGGTTACGTCCGATGGCTCCTCCCTCCGGCTTTCTTTCTTCACCACGAGTTTTGCAGCACCAGCGCCAAAAGGACCAACTTTTCTCTGCGTATGATTGAGTAGATCAAGGGACGTTGGTCCACGTTCGTATCTCGTTGTAACGTCGCTGCTTCTCAGCGTACCCGAGTGAAAAGCAAAACTCCTGACAGTAGCAGTGCTGTAGAAAGTGTCGACGCTCTCGGTGCTGGATGACCCACTAATGCCCGGCTCTTCAATTTCTTCTTCTCCTGGACTGCTTGCCCTATTGGATCTTTTTCTTCTTCGACGATCGCTCGATGAGGTTGATTCACGACTTCCCCGCTTGAACCACTTGAAAAGGGAGAATCTGCCTGTCGCGCTGGTACCGCCGCTACTGGCGCTTCCACGATTGGAATCTAGTCGCGAAGCCTCGATTCCTACTTCGGGTTCCAGGACGACCTGGAATCCTTGAGTCTGTCGTTTGTTCTCGGCATCGCCAGTGCCGAGAAGCACGAATCCGTCATTACGAACGGATGTTATACCGCTTGATGAGCATTTAACGCTACTGCCGCTGTTCGTGGTCGTTTCCTCGCCTGTACTGCATACAGTACGTTCTACCATTTCTTTATCGTTCACTTCTTCGCTTTCTTTTTTCCTCTTTCTATTCTTATGTTCTTTCCGTCTCGCTTAGTTCTGCAGTTTCACCGCATCTTGTCCACTCTTCTTCTTACTTTTTTACCCTTTCTTTTTCACTTTCATAACCCCCTCCACGTTTAGTCGAGCTTTAAAACACCCCTTTACCCACTCTGCCTCTCTCTCTCTCTCTCTCACTCTATGCGCATGTACATAGTGGTAGGTAGTTCTTTATTTAGATTCTCACTTTAAAAGCACGACTTTCGAGTTTGGTGAATCTATCTCGCTCCCTCGTTCATATGCACTGCCTTCCTGGAGTACAACGAACGATTTGTAGCCTCCTCGAATATAGTAGGCTACGGGAGTTTAGCTTCTCGGCCAGTTTCCCTCACGAATTTGCTCTGTAGATGAATCTTTGCTAAAGCACGACGCCCACAATTCGACTATCACACCACCATCGCTTTCCCACCACTTTCGCTGCTTAAGCTCTCGCATGCCGAAAAAAATAGTAACTATTTTGTCTCAACCTTTCACTTCCTTCTTTCACGTAAATTTTCGTTTTCTTCTTTTTGAGCTTTACGACGAGTGATCATGCACGGGAAACATTTTTTTTTTTCAATTTTCTATAATTTTATTCGCGTATCGCGAATTCAATTAATTAATATGCTACAGGCTTCGGGACTATGTGGTATTTATCTTTTGGGCTATTTGGTTCTCGGGTATTGACGCCTGCTGAACTCTCTATTCCGACAAAGATACTGGTCTCTCGCAAGTGTGTTCGCGGCAGCCGCGAGTCAAACCCGAATTATTATTAGACGACGACGACGACGACGAAGACGACGACGCGTTCTCACGTAGAACCGTCTCTTCTTCCCTCGCCGCAGGTTATTTTCAAGTCCAGAGTGGTCTTATACCACTCGCTCGTCTGGTCCACAAGTGTAGATACATCGTTGAAAATCGGCAATCAAAACAGACAAATACGACGAATAATTAATACATCTATTTATAAAAAATAGGGTCTTGTAGCTTTTCATAGTTTTTCAGAGTTGGAATTCTCTGCACAATTGAGGCTGCGTAATTGTACAACCAAAATGAGTGCATGATTAAAATTCTCTATTTTTCGTTAAGTCGACATTTTTCTAAGTTTCTGTGCTGTTATATTTATTTGAAAAATCAGTATGTTAAATTTAATATATTATTAATATATAAAGTAAATTCAATGTATTCATTTATTCAGCACAACTTTTTAAACGTATTTCATAGATGTTTATTTACGCTCAATTACACAATAATTTAGATTTTTGAATCATGCATTTCACCCACAATTGAATATGTATCACTTTTTTTTTATTTGGCAGTATATTTGAAAACGATGAATTGTACAATAAAAATGTACAGTTTTTTGATTTTTAAGTGTACTTTTTAATAACTTTTTAAAAAATACGAAATATGTTATTTAGCTGTAATTATGATTAATTACCTTTCGACATTCACAATTCCGTAAACAAGGACAGCTATTTTTTCTATTCATTGTGATTAGGTCGATAATATTTTTTAAACGAATAACCTGACCAAACTTTAGGAGCATAAGGATTTGAGATCACACTAATTTTTGTGTTGTTTAGAATCGTAATAACGAAGATTCTGTAACATTTGCAAGATCAATATAGTCTTCATTTTAGAAAATGAACATTTTTCCACTCATACATACATCAAACTAATTTTGGGGAGGGTGTTAGATATTTTACCGATATTTAAAGACTAATTTCTGATTTACTTGGTCGCTGGTATTATTTGAACAAAAAAGTATTGATCTATCAAGCAAAGAAATTTTTGTCAGGGAGCATGTGGGTAATGATGGTCACCTACAACATTTTATTTCTGTTTTTACACTCTGCACATTTCAGAAAGACTACCAGCAGGCCAAATATTCATAAATAAGTCTCGGTTAAGCTTGAAATAAAATCAATGAACCTGTTTAATAGGTCAATAGTACATTTTCATTTTCAAATACTTCTGGCGGCTATATTGGTGACATATTGATCTTAAAATATCTGTAAATTTGCTCTGAATGACTCCCCTTAAATGACCTAAATTGTATGTTATACCATTTATTTTTGTACAAATGGTTATTAATATACAATAAATCGAAAGATCTGAATTTAAAAATTGCTATTTAAATCAGACTAAAGTACGTGATTTAAAAATCTAAAACAATTTCCAAATATTCTCGACGCTATAAGTAACTATAAAAAAAGCATGAACCCTTTTCGAGAGCATGCAAAACTAAGATGGCCCACTTTCCAAGGAGTGCATGTATGTTAAATCTAATATACTAGGGTATTTTTATTTTTAACTTTACAAAGAACATATTCAGTAAATTGATAAACGCACAACTGTAAAAATAATTTTTACAAGAAAAGTTCACATTGCAAACATCGTAAAATTATTATATATAAAAACAAAATAAATTAAATTAAAAAGAAATGTCTTATATAGCTTATCAGCACGATTCTTGCGAGGAAAACCTTGTCGATAAGATAGGATATAATCGATAATTATAATTCATTGGCTACCTACCGTCCGATGGTAGCTTCAAAATATATTTATTTATTCGCTATAATTATGAATTTTACATTTATTTCATACGAACTGCGAATATGCGATAAATTTTTCAACGTTTTGGATCTTGTTGGTGAATTTCAGTTTTATTGCTAAAAATTCAATGAACCGTGAGTCGATGCTCCGGGGTTCTTCACCCTGTCTCGAGATGTCACCAGTCCCACAAATTTGCACAATTCTTGCTTGATACACAATAAGTAAAAAAAAAAAAAAATCTCGTGATATGTGTCGGCGAATACTCTCTTCGTTTGCAGTCGATGCGAAGTTGCTAATAATATATTTAAGTTTTTCTGTTGCTTTTCGCATCTGGAAACTCTATGGAAAATGTGAAAATAGCAGTCTTTTACATGTGTCTCCTCCAGAATTCAAATACGCTCGCTTGACTGCCTCCTTGTTTCGTCCTTCGCTAGAATTAGCGGCATCCCATGAATCCGATGAACCATTGTGCTTCTCCTCTTTTCTTCCCTCTTCACTGTTCGACTACCGGAGGGAGAAAAGCTTCGCTTATATATCCAGGAATAGCTCGAGACTTCGCATGCCTTACGTATTTTTAACAGTCTAGACCAGATATAACGAGGTTTACGCATGAATTCTTCCTTGGAACGACGGACACATTGAGCGTACGACATATGTTTCGTACAGCTTTAATATCGTTAAAATTGGTACAAAGTTCGTCTACAATTTTTCAGAAACTGCAAAATTAAACAAACGACCGTTTTCACCTTGCACATTTTTTATTTCCTTTCAACTTCAGTTTGTATTCGGATGATGAGAGCTTTTTTTTTTAGTTAACTGGAGTAGTTTTTTAAAAAGCTGTTTTTGGACTCATGTAGGATTTTTAAAATAGGATATGAGAAGAATTTTTTTTTATTTATCCCTAAAAAACTTGCACAAAACTCTGATAAAACCCACATCAAGAACTGTGAGTCTGTCGCTTTATAAATATTTTGAAAATATAGTTCACTGGAATGCAGCGAGAAGAAATATAACACTTGTCGCAACATTAAGATCAAACGAGTGAAGAGATTTTTTACTATTGCAGTCTCAATTTCTTCGTGGGAGAGTATTTAATGGTTCCGATATTGAATTTTAGGATGCAATGAGAATTTAAATTAGAATTTGCGTATACATTTTTTTTAGTAGCCTTATCTTACGGGACTCTAACGGAAATCGATATAATCACTCTGGAAAGCACTTTGTCGAATATCGTTCACTGGATTTATCTGAAAATTTTCTTTAAAACAATAGAATCATTATGTATAAGAAATATTTTTTTCATGCTCTTTTTTGATAACCCGGTTTCAAAAACTTGTACATAGCTCATCTGCAATTTATTGCAAAATGGAAAAATAATAAAAACTAAAGTCTCACTCCTCGAAATTACATTTATGTTTTTATTGATATAGGTACTTCGATAAAAAGTAATTATTGCATATTTTGATAACTCTCTGATTAAATTGTTTCAATCGTTCGATCGAAAAAAAAAAACCAGTATTCTGGTGTACTACGTGGTAATAAAAAATTACGAAATTGCAGAACGTAGTGGTGATTTCATGAGATTTAAATACAGTTATTTTTTAATCAATAATATCACCAATAAAGAGCATATAAATATTCAATGATTATCTCAATTTGATTGGGAAATGAAAAGTTAGCCAATACTAAGGTCTCACTCTACGTAACTAAAAATAAAAATTCCTTTTTAAAATTACTTTTATCTTTAGATATTTTTCTACTTTCATAGATAGCTAATTTTTCAAAGCTGCTTAGCTTTCTAATTAAATCTAATATATGTACTGCTATATAAACGCACCGGTGAATCTATTGATATAGTTGAAATAATTGAGATCACATGTCAGCATAATTAGTTCAATGTTGCCAAGCCACGTATTCTATACTCAAAAGAAAATTAACAGTTCAGAATATGTTGATTTTGAAACTATTTATGATAGTTCAAATTGTACCCGTAGCAAAATTTTCATCCAATGAGGTACAAACGTTTAGAACGGACTAAACCGTACGCAGTATATTCGAGGAATATTCGGCAAGTAGCTCTCAAGCCTCGGTACATTTTGCCTTCCTTTATTGTGGAACAAATTCGGGTTCTCGTATACGCGCGTCTACAGTCGAGTTTCGCCTCATTATTATAGGATAAATACATAAAAAAATATAAATTTACAAAATTTATCTTCAATTTATCAATAAGTAAAAAATTGAAGTGTAATATTTTATATTTTTTATTCTCTTTTTGATTTTTATACTTTTTTTTTGTTTTAGCACTAAGATGCAAATTTATATTTGCCTGTACAATCTTTTTCTCTGAGTGCAGGGCGACGATAACATATGGCTTTGAACGCATTCTGTTCGAATCTTATATGTTGCATTCGTTCTAAAACAGATATTATACAGTTTTCCATCCTTGCAGAAATTTGGTTAGGGGTTTAGACTGGCCCTGTCTAATCTTCCTTAACTAATTACGGGAAGATGGGAATTGAAAAACTGCCTTTTAGGCTAGTCAGACTTGAAAAAAAAACTCTTACAGGGTTCCTTGTCGGAACCCATAAAGGCTGCCCTACTTACTATATAAAAGTAAAATTTTTTTTTTAAAACCCCTATTAAAAAAAAAGTTTATCTTACACTTTTAATTTCATATACGACGTTACTTATGTCAGTTGATTAGTACATAGAAATTGCTGAAAAAATATATTTTTGTCATCGATGGGCTAGAACACTTTGGGTGGTGCTGACGGATGCTGCGGTTTAGTGCATAATCAGGTGGACAACAATTTAAAAAACATCAAGATCAGATTCATTCATATTACGTTGACCAAGTTAAACTGACCTTTGTGGGACATGGAAAGGTTCGCGCGTGAGACGTTCATCCGTCCAAGTACCATCCTTGGGGTAATTAGAAGAATTCGGGTTGAAGACAGGTATGCAATTACTGAGCCTTGGAAAACTTTGGTCAATTCGGGTGTGAGGCAGTCGTCAATTTAAAGCTGACCCTTGCGGCACTTGAAAAAATTTGGTTCGTGGGCGATGGGGGGGTGGCGTGATAACAATGTAGCACATTGTATGGTCGATCGTTCTGCAAGTTCTACGATTAAGCCTGATCAGACGCGAGTGTTCCATTTCGAATTATATATTTTTTATCGTGAACGCCTTTATTAAGTCTAGTATGAGTCTCTAGTATGGAAACCCCACTATGGATGCCACGCTAAGCGTAACGAGATCCTCTATTAGTGCCCCTAGTGTGGCTTCCATGAGAATGTAAAGTTTGTTGTGGACGCGTTTGTTGGGCCAAGTGGGTTGCAAGATTGGATTCCCTATCATGGGTGCCCCGATAAAGCCTAATAACATTGCGCCCTTACTGGTACACTCTGGTCGCCCGTCTTAATTTCTGCGGGGGGCACAATCTCACGTTGCATATTAACTAGGACGTCACGTCTTAGTTAATGTGCAAAAGAACTTTTGAGAATCTATACCTCAATGATTCACGTTGGTTGACTGTCGTCAAGTCACGAATTCTATACCAAAAAAAGGGTGCAAATGAATTTGCATTTTGATTCTTCCTTCTTCAAGATTGCCCATAAAGCATTGCTCGACGAAGTGTTTCGACGAAGCGTGTTTGAGTTTGGCTTCCTCATAGAGGAAGCTTTATAAATTATGAATATCAACAAAATTTCCTTTATGAGAAAGCAAAACGAGTAATTTTTTTTTGTAAAAGCGTTCCAAAGACCAATCCATTCATATTCCGTGATCATTTACTGATCATTCAATAACTTCTTCACTCCTCGAAATAATAAATCAGTTGTGAAACGCAAACATAATTTTTTTTGAAGGTTTCAAAATGTTGTATAAATTGGATTTTTCAATCAATCCTCACCAAATTCTAAATCATACAATTTTTTACGTTAGTCTACCACTGGAGAACATTTTAGCCCGAGAACTCAAAATTTGCGAAAGCTAGAAAGCAAACACACGTTTTTTTCGGTAAATAAAAAAAAAAATCCTTGCCAAATCTTCATCTGTTGACCGATTCTCACCAAATTTGGTACCGAAAGTTGTTCGATGTTAGTCCACTTGTATGAGACATTTCAACCCGACACCTTGAAATTTGCGGCAGCTATAACGCAAACACACTTTTTTTGAAAAATTCAATATGTCATAAAAATCGTATTTTTCAACCGATTCTCACCATATTCGAACTCATCCATCGTTCGATGTTTGCCTACGATTGGACATTTTTTTAGCCCCATAACTCAATATTTGCGGCAGCTAGAGCGAGAACAAACTTTTTTCGAAAAATTAGAACGGGCGTCCCAATTATTTTGTAAATTGTCCTAAAAATAGAGGCTCAACCACTCTACTTGTATGTCTTGTATGTATTTTGGAGGGCTGATACACACACACACACACACACACACACACACACACACACACACATACATCCGGACATTTTTTCTGAACATTTCTAGACGTTTCGAGACATTCTGAACACGTTTTCATGAAAATCTCGAAAAAAAAATGTTCACCATCACAAAGCTTCCTCCACGAGGAAGCAAAAAGGACACGAAAAGTTCAAAATTTGTTGATTCTAAAACTATTTGTAAATAAAAAATAATATTTAAGTGTACAACCAGAAAATCACAAAGGATTACTACGGACTAGACCATACGTATAGAATTCTCGGCGAATACCCCGCAAGGAGCTCTCGCGAGCTTCGGTGCGTTTTGCCTTTGCTTCGGAGTCGAGTTTCGCTTCGGTATTATACAACACATACGGAAAGTAAAACGGCGTGCGAGCGTACGTGGATTTGCACTGGGTTTGCAGTTCTTCGGTGAGCTCAAGGGGCCTTCGAGCTCCTAGTAGCACTAGCTTTTGCTGGTGAAAGAGAGAGAGAAAGAGAGAGAGAGAGAGAGAAAGAGAAAGAGAAAGAGAAAGAGAAAGAGAGAAAGAGAGAAAGAGAGAGCAGCTTCGCAAGCTTCCTACGACTCGTTTCGTCTTTCCCCATGCTGTATCTCCCGTTCTCACTTGCTCACACTCATTCGTGGCTGGCTCACTTTCTCCTACCAGAAAACGGAACTCCCCCGGAAAACGGAACAACAGCCCGGCGGGACCATTTCCGGAATTAAAAATGAAATATGCATTGCGACCTTACGCCCTCCCGTCCCTTCCCCACGCTTCTTCACCGTGCTACTACCTTATTACTTCATAGGTACCTACTCTTCTCTACTCAGGCTTTACGGCTAAGAGGAGACTCTCGACGCTCTCCTCGCATTCTCCGCGTCGTAGTCCTCATTCGTTTCCAGCGTACACGCATTTCTTATTTGGCTACTCCTTCTCCCAATTACGACACCGGACCATCAGGTATATTGCACAGGACCGAGTAACAAATGTGGCAACTCGGAATTGAAACTTGTGCGAGTAGATTATAATACGTTTTGTCGCGGAAATGTGCACCAGGTTATTTATCTTTTAACTATTTTTTTTTGTTATAGCCAACGGAATGAACCACGTTTGGATTAAGTTTTTATTTATGTTACTTTTTTTTTATGGACATTCCAGGGGAATCGACAAAACCTTGATTCTCATGTATCGCGTGTCTGAAAGCAAAACGGGTCTGCAATTAGTAATTAAGCTGTGTCATCGATAAAGGCAAAAACAAAAATAACAGTAAATTCTTTGTTGAGAAATAAAGGATAAAACAATTATGATTCCGGATCATCAGGAATATCGTAGACGATATAATAACAGACGTGCCGATTCAGAGTTCAAATTTGTATGAATAATACATTATTTTTCAGTTTGCAACAATGCACTTTTTTTTTTAGACAGCGAATTAAAGAGATAATTAAATATTTGTATGTAGTTTGTATTCATTTATCTGGAGCGTTTCAGGGCAAATTGACAGGGTCGTGACCCTCGTATATATATTATTCCCCTTTTATTATGCTGTAGAGAGGTATATAAAAAAAATACTCCACACCATTTTCTAGATTAAAAAATAATTGCCTTGCTCACAAT
Organism: Perithous albicinctus; assembly: GCA_964016905.1. Taxonomy (NCBI): domain Eukaryota; kingdom Metazoa; phylum Arthropoda; class Insecta; order Hymenoptera; family Ichneumonidae; genus Perithous; species Perithous albicinctus. The sequence continues at coordinate 13,288,871 of OZ024695.1, read as the reverse complement.
AACTAAAAATGTTGATTACTAACCAAACTACGTTATTGATAAAGTAAACAAAAAAGAAATTACAGTAAATAGCTTGCTGGAAAAGTAGAATTTGTGAGGCTTATTTATTCTTATCGTACACTATTTTTTTTTTAATTTCACTCCCCTTTCTACAATTCAGATTCGGGGACTATCAGGAATATTTGTAAATGACGAATTGGCTGGAAAATCATTGCGCAGAATGAATGTCATACATTTTTGATAAATTTAGAAATAACATTTTATGCTTTTTAATAACATTTTTTTTATACATGTAACTGATTCTGAGCAGGTATGAAAGAAATGTTATTAAAAAGTGTATAAAAAGTTCAACATCTTAAGATCTAATCAATATAATCAAAATAATGTAATTGATATAAATGAAAAGAAAATTAATGAAGAAAACCTTGAAAAAATATTTAGAATGCAGAAAGCTGTCAACATTTTCGAGTGGATATGAATCGTTTTTTAAATACAGCGAATCTAAAAAAATGCTAAAATCAGTATTTTAAGTGAAATTTAGGATTAAAGAATCTCGAATATTTTGTAAATATTCGAGATTCATAGGCTAACTTCGTGCAGAATGCCTCAAAGTCTTAATAATAACAAGCTTAATAATAGCAAACGAAAAATAGTCGATGAATTACAAAAATAATTCAGATACGTCTATTTTCATTAAATTTTTCTTCCATTAAATACCAGAAAATGTTTCAATTACAGCGCGGTCGTAATATTATGACCGTAAAAAATCTCAAACCTATTAACTCATTTTTCAACAGTAAAATAAAGAGATAACAGAATATTTAAACAAAGCCTTAAGAATTTGTTTACACAGTAAAACACACAGAGCGGGAGTCATGAAAAAGAAAACCCGTGTGACGAGGGTTGCAGAAGAAGCGCAAAACAAATACCAGTAGCGACATAGCAAGCTAAGTACATATACCTACACCAATTCCCGCATTCGCGCTGTACATCTTATCTCCATCGCTGAATGCTTCAGATTCAATTTGCCTAACCCCGCTGGAAAACGTCTTATGACGGTGAAAATTTGATTTTAGAGATGAGGGTGAATTTACTCTGGTGCATAAACGAGAGAAACGATGCATTGGCAACGAGAGAAGAGAGGTCGAGGCTGCTCGGGGTAAACGGGAACAGGTTTCCTAATATTGCGTCTGACCCCATACGTTCCTTTATCACTTCGCGCCTCGTTCGCCTCGGCGCTCTCTTCCTTTTGCCCCCCCCCCCCCCCCCCCCCCCCCGCCAACCCTCTTCTTCATGTATCGTACGTCGTAGACGTTGTGCGGCTGGTGTGCGCCGTCAGAGTTTATTTTGCGCACATGACCCCTTTGCCCCCCCCCCAACCCCCAACCGCCTATCTTCAGCTCACTATTCAACCCCTTCCGCTCACTCTTGGTTTCCCTGTGTCGTCTTTCCTTCGTGTAGTTTTCCTTGAGACCTGCATCTACATCAGCAACATTTCTTCTCCTATATTCTGCGCCACATCCGCCTTCTTGAATACAAATCACGATGTTTCCGTTCGCCAGGGAGGGAGAAGAATATATAAGCTTAGTCGGAGAGAGCGAGACTTGTGGAGTTGCACAAGATTCAAAATTCGATCATAATCATTAGTGAGGAGCTCGTCTCCTCAGTTTATACACGTTGATGCGCACACGAATTTGGATATATGTATATTATAGTATGATGTGAAATAGACCTTCGCAACAGTTTCCAGACTTATAAGTTTAATTTTTTATTTTAGAGATTCCTTTTGAAAAAAAACTCAGTTTTTTTATTTTTTCTCAATTGTTCCTTATAATATGTTTAATCTGTGTGCAAAATATCAAGATCTTTTTTTCTACAATTATCTAACACTACGTTACAAATTTTATTAAGGCTACTCAACGAAATGTTTCAGAAACATTTAATATTGTACAGTAAATAAAAAGTGGCTGAATATTTATTCACTCTGTAATTACTGAACAGAGATAATAAATTTCAAAACGAGTGAGACTAATAACGTAAATAAATCTGGACGTACACGTCACTTGTTGCCATAAACAGCATAACACAAAAGGAATTGCTGACCAAGCCAATAAACATTTATTAAATTATATTGAAATTAATTATCCAAATTTTTCAACAAAATAGAAAATAATATTGAAAATGATACCGAAAATAATTAAACTTCTATATTATACGATCAGAATATCGCAACGAATAAACAATTTCATGGTTTTTCCGATATATTTTTTTTATTACTGATATAAAACTCCAAATACCTCATTTTCCGTTTCTCATCGACAGAGCACCACTCGTGATGCTTTTAATTATTCACGGGTAATTGGGTGAACACATTTGTTTAGAATTGATACATTAATGTATTTGCTTGAGGGTTTGATTTAAAGCATACATGAAAAATAAAAAATGTTATTATCATATACTCGTTTTTTGTTGGAATTCGTTTAGATTTTATAATTAAATAATGATTTTATAATTTTTAAATTACATAAATTATTTTAAAAATTCGGGTTTTGAAGAAATCTTTCAAGAATCAGAGTGTTTCTTTGAGCAGGTACAGCAAAATTAAAAATACTGAGATCGATCGAATAAACAAACACAAGCGATCAAAGTATACAAAAAAATGTCTGCAATTCTTTTTAATAATATTTTTATAAAATAATTATTTTTAAGATAATATAATATTATATTGAACCATTTTTGGGGAAAAAAGAACTTTCTCTCTATGTCTCCTTGCTTACCATGTTAAAATTTGCGGACTTTTTTTATAATATAATTTTTTACTGTGACAACACACACACACACTATCTCTTTGTATTATTATTGTTCAAAATATTAAATCTGAAGAGGGACCATTCAAAGGATCGAAACGTCAAATTGGAGTTTATTAATTAACCCTTCACTCCCAGTCGACCAACAAGGAGTTGGTCGATCGCAGCCACTCAATTATCTATTGATAACAAATTCTAGGGGTCCATTAGAAAATTACAATGGCGCTGACAGAGAAATTCATAGACACTCACGGGTGCCCACAGGCGCTCATAGCCACTCATAAACACTCACACTGATACAGACACGCATAAACACTGATACACATACTCAGAGATACTCAAACGAACCAGCCCTGGAGGAAGGGTTTATTGCAGGACTTAGAATAATTTGGTCTAGGAAGGAAGTTTGTGTTGACTATGTGAGGGCATGAAAGCTCCTGTGCCATTATAACTTGCTAGTAATATTCTGAATGATGAACATAGATTATAACTGTAAATAATAGTGTAAATGAGATAATTTTTCTCATCCACTTGTGCGGTCGGAAAATAGTTGATGTCTTCTTCCTGAAAACGTGGACTGAGTTACAATTTGGCTGACAAATATATATTCTACAATTTGTGAGAACAAACTTTAGTTAAACAATAAGGTAGTAAAAATCGATTTTTTAAATATTTAAAAAGATAGTTTTAGGGAAAATAAGGGTTATTTATTCATTATAAATCTTCAAGTTCCTCCAAGTCCTAACAGCAAAATATGGTACGATAAATATTTTTTAAAACTTGCGTTATTTTTTACTTTTCTTCTGGACACCTCCGCAATTCATGTATAATTTAAATTTTCAGAGATTTCAGGTGAAAATAACCGGAATTCAATGTACAAATTCCTGTGAGACCACTGAAAAATGCTTCGAATTTTATAGGTCCCGCAAGATATCAACTTCCGTCATACAAAATGTATGTGGCATCATCAATGGTTTTAAAGGTGAAAAGAAGTAGTATTTATTGTTTCAAATCTTTTTGCTTTTTAATAGAGGAAGCTTTGTTTTCGTGAAAACATATTTTTGCGAGATTTTCATGTCAGTATGCTTGAAATTGTCTAAAACGTCCAGAAAAGTGGTTTAGAAAAAATGTATGTATGTGTGACTGGCATTCAAAATTCAAACTTGCATATCTCAAAAATGGCTTTAACATTCGGGCTAAAATTTGGCACGCATGTGCGGCAGGTAGACGCCATTGGTTGTGATAATTATAAAAAAAAATTCAGAAATATTTTCAAATTTTATTTAACTTTGCAATTTTCGAAAAATGTCTGTACGCGCTCTAGCTTCAGTAAATTTTTTGCTCTGAAGCTAAATAATTTTTTATACATAAAGCAGTCTTAAAGAAGGATCGGTATTGAATTTGGGGCGAATCTATAAGAAGGTTCAATTTTTATGAGATTTTGAATTTTTCAAAAAATTTATGTTTTGCTCTAACTCACGTTAAATGTCAGCAAATCAACTGAAATTTTCTACAGACGATAAATAATACTCAGAGCTGCTACGTACCAAATTTGGTAATGATCGGTAAAACGATTAAGATTTTACGTGATTTTGAAATTTTGAAAAAAAATTATCATTTTCTTATAACTCAGGTCAACAAACAATGAATGAATTAAAACTTTTTCAAAACAAAAAATACAGATGAAAAATATTTACTGTTGCTGTGTACCAAATTTGATGACGATCGGTAAATGGGTTTTGATGTTGGAGCAATTTGAAATTTTCCATGTTTTAACAGATTACATTTCCATTTTTCAAAAAGCTTCCTCCGGTCATCCTGCGACCGGGTACATTAATTAACAACAGATAGTTCGATTATTAAAATGTTTTAGTGCTAATATATAAAAAAACTTAGTCCATTTATAATTTTTGTTCGAAAGTACAGAAAATTTCAATTACAAACACTGATGATAACATTGATTTATTTGAACTATGAGTACTTACAGCATCTCAAAAGATTAAAAAAGTGGAAAACATTGATTTCGACATACTTTAATGGGGATTAAATTTGCAGATTTGAAAATTTGCCTTAAGGATTACGTCTGGTGATACTAAGCCTTTAGTTTCGAGAGAATAAAAAAAAAAGAACGTCGGTTGAAAAGTTGATTCGGTTCGTATGGAATATCCCATACATATAGCATTATCCTCGATGTAGTTTCCGGCCCATACTCTCTTTGGTCCTGGCGTTATGAATAATCCAGGGCTTAGCGGAATTTCCGAGGCCCCAGGAGCTCGTAACGCACGTTTAGACCCCGCTACCGCTGTTGCCTGCCTGCCTGCCTGCCTGCCTTCCTGTCTCACTCTTCGCCCGAGCTTGCCTGGAGTCGTCGACTCTTCGGAGACTCCAAAACCCTTGTGCCTGATGCATAAATGTTTTACTCCATTCTTTGTTTTCATGCGCCTTCCATTCGCTTCTCTCCTCCGTTACTACCTTCGTATTCTACTTATTCTTGTTTCACTTCCCGACGAGCTATGTATGAACAAACTGCGAAAATTCGTGAATTATATTCAACGAGATCTCGAGGGAGAGACGGATTCCAGTAGTGTGCAACAGCGTGACGACTACATGGCACTATATGTCAACCAACCTTACCAGGAGCATCATGTTATGACCTCATTTGAAGGCACCATCTAATTAGACTTTTTATCTGTATGCATATATTTCGTGATAATTACTGCATTTATGGGGTGAAACATCTCTAGCGGTGTTTTTATTTCTTGGAAAAATGTGTTCACAAATTTTTTTTTTTTCAAAAGCTTTTGTGAAACGTTTGTTAGATGTTTTGAAAAAGTTTTCAGGGTCTTCTCGAAATCTTAGCAATTGTTGATTTTAGTTCTTCCTTCCGGTTCGATCAATAAAGTTAATTTTGCTTTCTCATAGAGGAAGCTTTTTTTTCGTGAAAATTTGCTTTTTTCAAGATTTTCATGTCAGCATACTCAGAATGGTCCAAAACTGTCGCGATTTTTCATGTATTTTCCTCAAATTTGGTACGCAAGTGAGTTATCATACAGCATTTTGAAAATTTTGAAAAAATTGTCTCCACGCTATAACTTTTGTAAATTACGATGTATCAGGCTGAAATTTTGAACACAAACGAAGTTACAGTGAACCATGACTGGTTCCAAGTTTGGCGAGAATCGATAGAGTGGTTGAAATTTTATTGCTATTTTAAGTTTTTTTTAAATGTCCGTAAACACTTTTACTTTTATAAATTCTGGGATGTCCGGCTGCAATTCACCACGTGATTTCATAATTACTGAGTTTCGATGATGAATTTGGTTTTTTTCAAAAAAAAAAAAAAAAGCAAAACATTGCTGTCGCGAAAACAAAAAAAAATTTCGACTTCTTTAGGCTGATTTCAATCACATTTGGCACACAGGTGGATTCTCCTAGAAGTAGGTCTGGGTATAAATGGGTTCAAATTTCGAGCGGTTCAAATTTTATAACTTTTTTTAACTTTTGAAAAATGTCGTTCGAGCATTCACTCGCGCAAATTGCGAGATATCGAGCTTAAATTTGTTTTACTTCTAGAGCAAAACAAGTTTTACTTCTATACAACAAGGTTTTATTTCAAATTTGGCACAAATCGGTCGAGTAGTTCGAATTGTATAACATTTTTTATTTTTTGAAGAATCTCGTTTGCTTGCTCAAATTAAAAGATACAGGTTTTAAATTTATTTCACGTATTGAGGACTGTGAAGCAAGGTTTGAGTCCAAATTTGAAGAAAATCGGTTGAGAGGTTTCAATTTCATGACGATTTTAAAATTTCAAAAAGCTTGTGAACGCGATTTTTATAGCAGACAAATTTTTTCATGCACAAACAAGCCTGCAAAGTAGAACCTTGCAAATTGCATCCTCATTATTTTTCATTTTTAAAAAATCTTTACATGCATGCAAAGTAGAACTTTTATCTGTTTATTGTTTTTTTTACAAAGCTTCCTCTATGAGGAAGTCAAAGTATATAAACGTACTTCCTCATAGTGGAAGCTTTGTAGAGAAAACAATTTGCAAAGTTCCACTTTGCATACATGTAAACATTTTTTAAAAATGTAAAATAATGAGGAAGCAATTTACAAGGTTCTACTTTGCAGGCTTGTTTTTATTTTTTTTGAGAGGGGCCGTTTTGATTTTGCTCCAAATTTGATAAAAATTTTCTTATTATCTATATTACAAAATATAAACTATAGAAAATTGGCACGATGGTAAATCCTAAATCTTCAACAGGATTTATTTGATTTAATCACTGAAAGAAATTAAATTGATCTAATAATAATTGTTATAAAAATACCTCACTGCATTTCAGGTGCTTGAGTCTGTCAGAACATCTTATTTTATATTTTCTCACCTAATGACAAACTCCCAACTATGATATGCGAGTGAGTTTTTAATTATTTCACAATTTTCGGTTTACCCAATTCCTTCATTAATTACACTTCTTTTTCAATCCTTTCAAGGGTTGTTCTTTCATTCTTTTCAAGGGCATCAATTTTACAAAACCCGACGACGTTCCTAAAGTGTTCCAGTTACATCTAAAACTCGATCTTAATATCGTTCTTAACATACAATGTACTACTGAAAATTCAATCCCAGAAAAAACGTATATTTTGTAGAAAATATCCCAATCTCAAAGCCCTTATTTCCAAGATGACGCCGTGTATCGAAAATGTTTCAACAGATTACGAGTCTCGTATACTAACTCACAAATCTGCACGTGAGTAGCAGGATAGTAGACATAAATCTCGTTTTATCGTCGATATCAGAATGCAGTACATGCTCCTTGAATGCCCTGAAAGCACGTTAGGAGAAACTGAAGAACGAAATCCATCATGCTCGTAAACACTGTTGATATCACTGGACACAATAATCGAGGGGCCTTCGTAGGGCAAATGGGGCGCGCATGGAACCCGAAGGATCCTCCGGAGTTATTTACTCCCGGGGGACTCGCTAAATGAATATATCCGAAGCTTCACGCCAGCTGGTTCTCTAGCCCTTTCCCAGCGAAAACTATGTTTAATTCATTAATGCATTGCCAGGCTACCCCGTAAGGAATTCGCTAGCGTTCGAATCCCATGTATGTACGTATAGACTCTATCGGTTATACACCCGCCAGAGGAATCCAGACCGTTCTTCGTGAACTTCTCGAACATCGTAGTCATGCAATACACATATATATATATATATAGATATTATTAGCGAGAGCCATAGGATATCCTTGTATCGTGGTGCTCTCGGTGAGAGAATTCAGCTCTTCGGATATCCGATTCCCTTCTCAATCTATATACAGCCGTCCGTACTGCGCAATCCACTGCGCCACAGTCGTGCTGATTGTACAATTGAGCTTGTCTTACAAAAGTTAAGGCCGCGTTTTACATCGGTTTTCAGACCAATGCGATTTTCGTACTCTGAATACTTAACGATTGCATCGATCGATATTTCGATATTGAAATCGTATTAAGAAAAGCAATGAGCAATGAGGATTTTATGAATATATTTTGTTTTGCCAAAGTGTAGATTTAGAAAGATCTATGCATTACTAAATGTGAGAGGAAATACAAGGAGTTGTCGAAAATGTATTTTTAAAATAAAAGTGTGGATTTATATTTAAATATAGAAGAAATGAGGTGCTGGAAATGGGAAAAACCAAAGTGATTACTATGGGAATATTTAAGTGGATAGGCATGTTTGTCAATGTTTGTTAGAAACCATTATTCCCTAAACAGAATTTAGTAGCCGAAACCACAAATGGTTATTTCAACTAGACAAATGTTTGTTAATCAATTAACTATTTTGTAATATGGAGAGCTTCGCTCACCGAACCCTCAAACGGGGAACGGGGCTTAAAGCTTAATATTTGGAGCGGTGTGGTTTGGAGATTCGTTAACTAGGAATGGTTGTCAGGCGAATTTCACTACGTTCATTTGCAGCTAGTTGTTGCACGATTGACCAGAATCTAGTTTACATTTGGCGAATTTTTTTCATAGGGTTACTTTTTTTATTAGTCTTTTTTCTGTAATTTATATTTCCAGTTTTTCGTCGACTTTTCATTTAACAGCTAAATTTTTTTCATCGTGGTTTTTTCCAGCATGTTTCTTACGTGGCATTTTTTTCAAGCTTACATTTTTTCAGAATACCTTTTTTATTAGTGGCTACAATTTTCGTAAAGATCTATAGAAGCAATAAGACTCCAGAGAACTTGTTTTTATAAACACATTTAAAAAAGTACGGTTTTGCAATATGCGGGGCTTCGCCCCACGTCCCTCCTCGACTTTTACACACAGATGCATATCTGGGGTAGTGCGGTTTCGGGATCCGTTAACCAGGAATGGTTACCAAACGAATTCTACTACGTTATTTTACAGCAAATTGTTATACGACGAATAACAATCGAATTACCATTGTTTCCGATAACTTTTCATCCATCGATTTTTTTCCATATTATCCAATCATTTTTTTTTCAGTACGTTTCTTCCGTGGATTTTATTTTCCAAGGATACATTTCTTCAGAATTCCGTTTTTGTTACTGGCTAATACAATTTTCGTTAAAATACATTGAATCATATATATAGAAAATAAAAATTGCTGAATAATATAATTTCTTGAATACTAAAATTTCGTTACACTTGAGCTCCTATAATTTTTCAGAAACATAAACTGGTCAACCTATTTACTCATCAAAGCAGATTTGCAAAAAAATTAAAATCAATAAGGACGTAATCTACATGGCACTACTTGTAATTTTATGTATTATGTTCTAGTGTAAAATGTATTAGTATTATTGAATAAATTGAAATTGAACGATATTCTCTGGATACTGTTATATTACAAATAATTTTGTGATTGATCGACATTGTTTGACCGGTTTGATATTTTTCTCGATGAACATTTCACATGTGTGTATGTTAAATTGAGGTAGCGACAGCGGGTTTACACATATCTCTGCGTTAATGAAAGTCATTTAACATATCGGCAGATTAATATCATTCTCGTCGACGAAACACGGTTGACTATTAGACACACTAGATCCACATAATACCTAGTGTATTCTATACAAATGCCACGCCAATCTCGGCTCAAATATTGCACTGGCGAGTGAATAATTCCCGCAGTAAACGGACGATATACCGGTTTGGATTCTGCCTTCTATCACGTTCCGGCGTATGGATTGTTTTGCATATGAAATACGGTTCGGTACGGTAAATGATTATTAGATGCGCTTTCCGATAGGCGACACCCGCGTCCGGCTTTAAATAATTGTAGCACACATGCTCGGGACTCGCGGGCTTTCGAGTCGATGGTGGTGAACACCGGAATGACGTTCGATCAAACGGAATCGATTAATTTTACCGCCAAACCAAACATACCTAATTGAACCCGCATTTCCAATCTCTTCTACTATGGACAAACTCTCTCTTGTGCCACACTACAGTGAGCAAATATACACTTTTTTCGTTTTGTCAATTAAACACTCCTACGCACCGGTGAAAATTAATTGAAAATTTAGTTCTGTCATCTCTTTTATTCCGTCAGTACCAATGGGTAATTCAATTGGAAAGAAAATTAAATTTTAAAAACGCAGCTGCATTTTTTCTGGATGAAAAAAACCGCGCAAAAAAGTATTCGTCTTCATTTGTATGAATTTTTCACGGACTTAACTTTTTTTTAACGAAAATTTGTTGAATTAGATAGGACTTTTAAATTATTGCAATGTTGCATGTTTTCAATTATCAAATATTGGATTTGCTTATGGAATAAAATAGTTAAGAAGTTAAGCTTGAGGAGACCTTTTTTTACCATATAATTTCGATAGCTTTCTGATTATTTATACAAATCATTTTTATATAATAGAAATAATTTTAATAAACACATCCTGATTTAAAAAATAGGCCTATATTGACCTGGTTTTTCCTACAATCTTTTATATTCGTAAGGATTTTTTAGTATTAATACTTTACCAACAAAAATATAAAATATGCTTTCTTACCTGAAATCGGTGGAGAGTCCTCCTTAGATTTATTTATAAAACACATTACTGTTGTCTATAACGACAGAGATAACATTCACTGACTCGAAACACGGTTCCTCCTAACAATACAACGTATGAAAAAATATTTTCATTTTTTAGTAAAAATACATTTTCAATAAATAAAAAAGTAACGATTAGTGTCAATTTTTGGAGATACTACTCTATAAATTTATGTCTTTATTGAACATACCTGCCATTTTCAATGAAAAATGTTAAACCAGGTGTAACGTAGAACCACCATCTTTTTTTCTAAATCACCGTTTTCGAGAATTTAGTCCATTTTTAGTATCCCGGGATGTGATACTTTTTGTTTTATTCAAGAAAAATAGAAAGCCCTTCAAGATACATTTCCAATTTTCGATATTAATTTTAAGTACTTTGACACATTCCAATGTTAAAAATGATCCAATCTTAAAAAGTTCATGAGCGACAAATGCGAAATTCATTGTTATCTATTCGTGCTCTGATTGGTCGCCGGTTCATTCATTGAAATGTTTTCTTTATGTGAAATGTAAAATCTGACACAATGAGACCAACCCTAGTCGTTTTAAAAAAACAGAACTTTTTTAACGCGAGAACGAGACTCGAGAATTATACAAAACATCGAAGTTTTGATATCAGCTATAAAATGATTAAAAATTAAGGTCTTGTATCTTGACAATTTGATGGATGCGTAAGCAAAATAACCAAACTGAGAAAAGACTTCAAAAATGAATGTAAGCTCTCTGTAAAAAAAGCTTCGACAACTCATAAAAGAAAAGCCAAATCGGAGGGATTGAGGTCGTTTAAATATTCGCGCGAAAGATTCGTATACACATACGTATATATAGTAGATGTCGTTTCCATAGATGGCACTCTGCCGTAAGAATTATCGATGGGTCATCAGAGTTTCGCAGAAATCGTCCGGTGCGATATGTACGGCAAATACGGCATTATACAGTTCGGAGAACTGCTTTTCAACCTGTACGTTTACAGCTGCAGTGTTTGTCACGAATAGGTAAAACGTCAGCCTGCACGTACGACCTACCCTCAGGAATTACCAATACTCTGGCACACTTGTGTTTTTAGTGCCATTCGTTCAGGGCTCTTACGAAAATGAAATGTAGTATGTATACGCATTTATTCTCGACTCACCGGACGTGTGAGTTTACGATTATCTCCGCGCATTACTCCCAGCACTCGTTCGTTTATAAAAGCATACGTGCGTATATTTTCGCCCTATTCCCCATCATGAATCGTATTAATTTTATTATTACTGTAGCTCGTTTTACCAACACATTCCCGCTGTCATTGGACGCCGCGGTGTTATGATTATTAAACACATGTACTGGAGCATATTACTGTTCATACGTATTATATTAACGTATGTAAAGTAAAATAGAATTGCAGAGGCGTATATGTATAAGTAGCGGAAGCCCACTATCGTTAGGGTTACCCTATTATGCCTAGGGAACCTATTTTCCTTATGGAACTTCACTATGCTTAGAGAACCCCTACTATCGTTAAGAAACTCTATCTCCACTCCACTCCACTCCGCTATCCTTAAGGAACCCCAGTATTCTTAGGGAAGCCCACTTTCTTTAGGGAACTTCACTATGTTTAGAGAACCCTAGTATCCTTAAGATACCCCCACTATAATTTAGGAACTCCATTACCCTTAGGGAACTCCACTTTCCTTAGAGAATCCCAATATCCTTAGGGGATCCCAGTATTTTTAGGTTACTCCACTTTCCTTAGGGAACTTCACTATGTTTAGAGAACCCCAGTATCGTTAAGATACCCCCACTATAATTAAATTCCATTACTCTTGGGGAACACCGCTATCCTTGGAGAATCCCACTATCCTTAAAGAACCGCAGTATACTTAGGGAACCCCAGTTTCCTTAGGGAACTTCACTATGTTTAGACAACCCTAGTATCCTTAAGATACCCCCACTATAATTAAGGAACTTCATTACCCTAAGGGGACTCCACTTTCCTTAGAGAATCCCACTATCCTTAGGGAATCCCAGTATTTTTAGGTTACTCCACTTTCCTTAGGGAACTTCACTATGTTTAGAGAACCCTAGTATCGTTAAGATACCCTCACTATAACTAAATTCCATTACTCTTAGGGAACACCACTATCCTTAGAGAATCCCAGTATTTTTAGGTTACCCCACTTTCCTTAGGGAACTTCACTATGTTTAGAGAACCCCAGTATCGTTAAGATACCCCCATTATAATTAAATTCCATTACTCTTAGGGAACACCACTATCCTTAGAGAATCCCACTATCCTTAAGGATCCCCAGTATTCTTAGGGAATCCCACTTTCCTTAGGGAACTTCACTATGTTTTGAGAACCCTAGTATCCTTAAGATACCCCCACTATAATTAAATTCCATTACTCTTAGGGAACACCACTATCCTTAGAGAATCCCACTATCCTTAAAGAACCCCAGTATACTTAGGGAACCCCACTTTCCTTAGGGAACTTCACTATGTTTAGACAACCCTAGTATCCTTAAGATACCCCCACTATAATTAAGGAACTCCATTACCCTTAGGGAACTCCACTTTCCTTAGAGAATCCCACTATCCTTAAGGAACCCCAGTATTTTTAGGTTACTCCACTTTCCTTAGGGAACTTCACTATGTTTAGAGAACCCCAGTATCGTTAAGATACCCTCATTATAATTAAATTCCATTACTCTTAGGGAACACCACTATCCTTAGAGAATCCCACTATCCTTAAGGACCCCCGGTATTCTTAGGGAATCCCACTTTCCTTAGGGAACTTCACTATGTTTTGAGAACCCTAGTATCCTTAAGATACCCCCACTATAATTTAGGAACTCCATTACCCTTAGGGAACACCACTATTCTTAGAGAATCCCACTATCCTTAAGGAACCCCAGTATTCTTAGGGAATCCCACTTTCTTTAGGGAACTTCACTATGTTTAGAGAACCCTAGTATCCTTAAGATACCCCCACTATAATTTAGGAACTCCATTACCCTTAGGGAACTTCACTGTCCTTAGAGAATCCCACTATCCTTAGAGAATCCCAGTACTTTTAGGTTACTCCACTTTCCTTAGGGAACTTCACTATGTTTAGAGAACCCTAGTATCGTTAAGATACCCTCACTATAATTAAATTCCATTACTCTTAGGGAACACCACTATCCTTAGAGAATCCCACTATCCTTAAAGAACCCCAGTATACTTAGGGAACCCCACTTTCCTTAGGGAACTTCACTATGTTTAGACAACCCTAGTATCCTTAAGATACCCGCACTATAATTAAGGAACTCCATTACCCTTAGGGAACTCCACTTTCCTTAGAGAATCCCACTATCCTTAGGGAACCCCATTATTGTTAAGAAAACCCCACTATAATTAAGGAACTCCATTACCCTTAGAGAACTCCACTATCCTTAGAGAATCCCACTATCCTTAGGGAACCCCAGTATTTTTAGGTTACTCCACTTTGCTTAGGGAACTCCATTATCCTTAGGGAAGCCCATATCCTTAGAGAATCCCGCTATTGAGAGGTTCAAAGTTTACAGCATTTTGAAAATTTGAAAAAAAAAATTATTTTACGATATAACTTTCGTAAATATGAGATATCAGACTTAAATTTGGTACATAAATGGACTAACATTAATGTTATTACAAACTCAATTTTTTTATTAATATCTATAATTACCCCAACTGTTGTAAATTCTGGGATATCTGGATGGACTTTTTCATATGAATTCACGATTATTATCAAAGATAATCAGTACTTTTCGATTTTACAAAAAAAAAAAACCGAATCATTGCTGTCACAAAAAGAAATTTCAAAACTTTTTCGCAGATTCGAATCAAATTTTGTACATATGTGGATTGCCCTAGAATAAGATTTGGGTAGAAATTTGAGACGAATCGGTCGAGCGGGTCAAATTTTATACAATTTAATATTTATTGATAAATATAGATTATCAATCTGGTTTCGAACGACTGCGTTTGATATCGGGCTCTTTCGGGACAAAATAATTTAAAAAAACATGAAATTTGGTTTGTTAAAAATGATTTTGCGATAAACGATTCCTTATATATCTTCGAAACAAAAAAAAATTGATTTTATTTCGGAATCGGGACATCGTAGGAATCCAAAACTCCGGGAAATTTCTTTAACTTTTGTAACTTCATTTATTTTCGAAGTTTCGCCGAGAGTTTGAAAATTTCAGTGACTGAATTAGTGTGGAATGTCTCAAATTCATTTTGTTCTGAAAATAAAGAAGCCTGAAAAGTACAAACTTGCAAAATGCTTCCTTATTACTTTGTACCTTTAACAAAATTTTTTTTAGAACAGTGATTTTGATGCGGGCAATTTGACATTATTTTAAGTGCAGCTGATGTATATAGTATATAAACAAGTCTGCAAAGTAGAACCCTGCAAATTACTTCCTCATTATTTTCTATCTTTTTTTTTCTTGAAGCTTAGCAATTCACTTATTAATTTTTATGTAATTCTTTTTGTATGAAGCGCGAGTATTGGTCTTGTCTTTGAAAAAGCGTCGCATAATATTGCGTGGACATTACGCGGCAAGCGAAATAATGAGAGCATTGGTAAGTGCATGAGTTAGAGGGTCGTGAAACAAAATGCGCGCACATGCAACCAAGAATGCAAGAAAGGAAGGAAGGCGTATATCTACACAAGCACAACGGGGCACATGAGGGGTCTACAGTTTGGAGTTGGCATTTTTATGCCGGATTTTATGTTGGTAGCATTTGTTTTCCCGGAGGCGGATTTTATACTGCCCCCACCCCAACCCAACCCCCTCGCCACCCCCCAACCATGCATATCCGCTATTCCGGTATTACGCGAGTAGCCACCACCCATTAGACCCAGTGTAGGCTGCAGTACTTCTGCGGAAGTGTATTCTCCGTATACACAAGCGAGGGAATGTAGAATGCGCATATAAATCTAGAAATCCATATACAAGAACACATATAGATTTTTATGTGATCTTATAATATTCAAGTTTTATGTCAGCATATTGTCTAAAATAATAAGAAATTTGGCTTTTTAGGATGTACATGGGGCATTCCACCCCGTTTCGATCTGGATTTGACCTCGATCTCTCCGATTTGGCTCATTATTTTTTATAGACTTAGTTGGATCCTCAACTGCACAACAATTTTTTTTTTTTTTATTGCCATTTCTGTTTTTTAATATATTTTTAAAGTGACATATAAAATAGCATAATTTCAAAATCTGATAAAATCCTGAAAAATACTTTGTTGAATAACAGAAATTTTCTAGTTTATAGCCAAAGTGGGGAAGATTTTTCTTCTTACAGTTTTTAAGCGTTTTTTATTTAAAAAGTTATTAAAAAATAGAAAAAATAATTAATCTACTACACGCGATTGGTCAAATGTTTATTTATGTAAAATCGGATTTTTCAGAATTTTTTCAGACTTTTAGGATCTTTTCCCGAACTATGCAAATTTTGTTTAAATATTTTTTTAAAGTGACATATCGAATGCCATAATTTAAAAATTTGCGTAAATTCTGAAAAATACTCTATTGAATATCAAAATTTTCTAGCTTATTGCCAAAGTACGCAAGATTTTTCTTCTTCTGGTTTTTAAGATTTTTTTATTTAAAAAATTATTAAAAAAATGGAAAAAAGATCAATCTACCATGAGCAACTCGTCAAACTGTTTTGTATATGAAATAATTTTTAAAAAATCTTAAAAATCTTGAATCGGCAGAGGGACTTAAAAATTATGAATATTTGATATTTAAAAAAAAAAAAATGTACATTTTTTACATGCTGTCGTTGGCACAAATTTCAAGCTGTCGATCTGAAAGTTTGCATACGAGTTTGCATTAAGGTTCCTTAGCATTGAATTTGACTGAAATCGCCAGAGGATTTAAAAATTTATGAATATTTTCTTTCTTTGAAAAAAATTTTACGATTTTTACATGCAGTCTTTTTGTTAATTCTATTTTCCTGTAGTGAGAAAGAAGTAAAACAAGGCTTCAAAGTCGAACTTTGCACATAGTTTCCTAATTATTTTCCATCTTGGCCAAAGCTTCCTCTATGAGGAAGCCAGAATTGATGGACATACATCCTCACAGCCGGGACATTGTGCAAGATGGAAAATAATGAGAAGGCTAAGTGTAAATTTCGACTTCACAGCCTTTTTGTTTATGAAAATAGAACATAAAAACTTATGCAAAAAAAAAAACAAAAATTGTGTTGATATGTGAACAAAATAATTTGATTGGATACAAGAAAATGTTACTTTTATTACATGTGAGTGAGCTGGTCTGCAGGTGCAGCAGCGTCTCCTCTGCTAAGAAGAAATATCCACTGCCCGATGGGTCTTTGCGCATACGCGCAGATCTTTATGGGGTTCCTTTGCGCGCTAACGACTAACCGCAGGAGGCTCCAAGCTCTCATGATGCTCCATGGGGACTCTGTCGTGCTCCTCATACCAGGATGTTAAGGCATAAAGAGAGACAGATACATAGAGAGAGGGAGACAGAGAGAGAGAGAGAGAGAAGAGCGAGAGGGAGAGGTTGCGAAGCAGTCGAGGGAAGTCTCGATATAAGCTCACGCTGGGCCGTCTGCCACTCCCATGTATATTGTTCATGCCGCTGCCGCTACCGGGTTGCGGCACGAGGGACACAGTTGTCTCGACTATGCACAGTGGGACAACAAGGGAAGTGTAAGGCAAGTTCAGCCTCTCTCGCACTGCGATCATGGATATACCTGTATTGTTGTTACAGAGGTGTCTAGTGTATGCAGTACATACCGGCGCAGACTTCGAAGTGGCAATACTCTGCCAGTAAGGAGGAACAAGTGCATGCACTGTGAATATACAGGGTTATTCATTTCTCATTGAATCCATAATCATGTCAATAACTTGACTTTTGAATTCCGTAAATGCGATATCTTACTATCAAAAAGATGTTCAAAGCTTTGATTATCTTCAGACACTTATTTAGATTAGTCTTTCGCTTTCTAAACGAGTCGGATCAAATCCTATTGGTCGTTGTCTAGTTGATAGCGCGATTGAAAAAATAAATAGATAAATGTAATGATTTTTGTTTTCAGAAATGAAAAAAAAAAGTCGGCTGATAGTTTGAGTGCAATTTCTTCTGAATGACTCTGTAGATCTATAAAGGGTGTATTAACGTGGACTACCTAATTCTGCAGAGGACTTGTGGTAGTATTACTACGCTGCGTTAGGTACGTCTGTCGGGGTACGTATACGCTATCTACTGAATTAAGTGGCTTGAGAGCCACACATTGTATGCTCGCTGTTGTTGCGTTTCTCCTCGCAGCAACAGAAATGCATTGCCCACAGTCTCTGGGAGATTTCGTTGAGGGAGGTAAGTCGAAAAGTTTCGACGAGATATTGCGGTTTGTAAGTGCGCTATGTACTTTAAACGTACCTACGCCCGACTGTAAACTTGGATGCGGAAACCCACTGTTGGAAGTACCGTAGGGCGATCTGTTCCGCCTCCGCGCCCTTTCGGTTCATCCCTGGGGGAAAAATAAGATGATGGAGGATACACGTTCTTTCAGGTACTTATATTTATTTTTTTCACGATAATCGTGCCAATTCAAAGTCATAAAAAGTATTTCAAAAATGTTATCTGACGTATTAATGCCTCCTGATTATTTCACTATTTTGTAATAAAATAGATATTGATTCTTTTGGATTTGAAGATTAAAGCTTTAGTACCAATTGTCGGACTTTAAACAATTATTTTCATCTTTGAGGATAATAAAACGGTTCCATAGATGTGCGTTAAGGTAAATGCAGCTGGTGGACAAAAGTTTAGCTAAATGCCAATGCGGTAAAGATTTGTGGTTCGAACCAGTTGAGATTGAACTTGGAGAACAGGATTTCTAGTTTCAATTCCTCTTTACGACATAAATTGATTGTCGACATTGATTAATCTACATAATCTGATTTTTTACGCTTTTTATTGTTCACTACACAAGTTCAAGTTGAACACATTTTTCATTTTCTGACATCCCAAACCCTTTACGCCACATCTTGATATTCTTTGAGTCGGCGTAATGCCATTACCAATCCACAACTCATCTTAGTAAATAAACCCGTGAAAATGTATCCCCAATAAATTTATCACTGACAAACTTATGCCCGATAAATCCACCTTGATCATTTTCTTCCGGGTTCACCAATAACCATCAGCGACAAAATGTAATTCCGATAGAATGTCTTATTCCAATATAACCCCGATAGAACATCCTATTCCAGGATGACCAGGACAGATTGTCCCATTCCAAAATATAATGTCCACAAATATCCTTAGTAAAATGGGGATCTAGTTTTACAGTTAAGTTATCGCGGGATAAGTTTGTTGTGCGATGAAGTGACCGAGGTGATACGTCTGGGAACTCCTTAAAGCGATATGCTTTTCTTGCATTCTCCCTTCTAAAAACATAGAAGTATACCAGTAGAGAAGCAGTAGTAACATAACTGGCGAAAGTGAGATATTCAAGTGTGCCTCAGGGGAATGGAAGTGATAAAACGAGTCGGATCCATGTATTCAACAGGACAGAAGGCCTGCGTGACGAGGAGGTTTTGATATAGCTAGAAGGCGTCTCGACTTTGCCGCTGATCTTTGAGTGTTTAGATTTGAGATTGATTGAAGGATTGGCAGATGAGTGAGACATTGGGAGATGAATGAATATCTATAAAGGGGAGGAGCGGCGTGGTATCGGGTACTGTAGTTCGAGTTTTCCTATTTTAAAAAACCGAAGTAAACTATCTCAGTGTTAGTCGAATCCTCAAGACTTCGAGCCATATGCTAGAGTACACGTTTGTTATACCTATATACGCAGTATATTCACTGTCTGCTTGTAATATATAGTGGATCGAGCAAGTGAAAGAGCGAGAAAGCTTGGTCTGCAGCACTGTCGCTTCCAATAACGCAATCACCGAGGATCGATTTCCAATCCAATTATCAGAGAATGTAACGTGTAAACCGTGGTCGCGGAAAATGCAATATACTTTCATGAGTAGCAAGCAAGCCGTTCGCGAGAAATATAAGGTTTGAGGGTATAGGGGCAAAGGGGTGCGAATAGCGAGAGAAAGAGAAGGGTCGGGTGATGGACGGAACTACAGCAGGATGAAAACAGAGGCTTTGCGAAGTGGGTAGTTCGGGGGTGAAGCACTCTCTCGCTTCAAAATCGAATAGCCCGAGCTGAACTGGAAATAGGTACGTCTCCTCTGCTCTCTCACTCTTACCAGGGAGTTTTCCCTCCCGCGGCAAGCTTGAAGCAAACCGCGGAAATACGGTATAAACTCATAATCCACGTTGGTCTGCCTTTTCTCGATTTTCATTTTGTTTATTTTTCCAACACTCGTGATTTTGCACCATTTTTCTTCAATGTTTTCTATGTGAAGTTGCAATATTCCCTATTACACTCCCTTCAGCCATGTACTTGACTGTAGTTTCTCCTGTTTTCTCTGTATTCCTCTTATGAGACCGATTGTCCAAGGTCCTTGGAGAGTCAGTACCGAACTTGCACAGAAAAGAGCACTGTATACTGTGATTGGATCAGTCGGAGATATTGCAACTTTATTGATTTGGACTTTACAACTCATGACTTCAGATAGCCATTGATGTCTCTTGAAAGTTGAAGTATCACTTTTCTCACAAATTTGTCCAATTTAAATCAATGTCATTGGAAATAGACTCAAACGGGTAACATAGATTTCAATTTGTATCAAGATCATATAGCTGCTTATATGATAGTATTTGATTGGATTTTCTTGCAACATTGCATCTTGTTACCTCAAATGGGGATGGATGTGGCTCTTTGAAAATTGATGTAAAACCTTTATCCACACTTCTGTCTAATTTAAATTAATATTACAGAAAACTGCTCGAACAAATTAGACAGATTTTAATCTAAATCGAGTTCAAACATTAGTGTAGACTGTAACTGGTGATTAGGTGATTTAGATTCGTCGCAACTTTGTTGATTTAGACATTGCAACTTCTTAATTCAGATAGAAATAGATATTTCTTTGAAAACGAGGTGATTCGTGGGTGGTCGAGGACTATAAAGTCCTATTTATTATAGTCCGTATTTATTATAAATCATCAGAATTACAGTATTTATTCGATGAGCTTTGCACTGATGTTTGAAATTAATATTTATAATGGTCGACTCGTAGAAAGAGTGTTGATTAAGCGAAAAGGCGGTCGTGTTGTTGTTGCCGATTCGTTTGGAACTCCTGAATCTTCAGGAAAAGACCCGACGCTTCGCTTGTCGAGAAAAGGAAAATTATCGGAGATAGGGAAGGAAAGTTTTGCTAAAAATTATTTTAAAAACCCGAGAGTGCGAGCGGGCCTCCACGAACGCCAGATGTGGCTGACAATAAGCAGGCCTTGTCTCGGTGGAGACTCGGCTTGGACCTCCGTGGTTCTTGAGTGTTATTGCGGGAAATACCGCGAGGCGGTTGTTCATTCATTAAAAATTCAAGGGAATTAAAGAAATAAATGTTGAAAAAGGATCGAATGTTTAGAAATAAATATTGTGAGAAAAATGTATGTTAATAAAGAAATTAACGTAGAATGTTTATGTGCGCCTACTGATAACGTCATTACCACAAAAATTTCAGTATCACTTCCTCGACATTTCAGCCCAATTAAAATTACCATTACAGAAGATACGTTCACAACGAAATGGCACATGTGCAGATCTCAATCTAAAACTTTTCACAGAGTAATGCAATTTTGTTGCAAATAGCTTAATAGTAACAATAGTTGAAATATCTCCACAACTCTGCTAAACATTTCAGCCTCCATCACATTTCCCATTAGTGTAGTATTATTATACCTGGCGTGGAGTCGCTACCGCGACGTTTGCGCTGCATTTTGGCATGAAACATGGCATTTCCACTGTTTATCTTGGCTGTCCTAGTTTGGTTTGCACATGTTCACATTACCACGATACAGGTTTCGTGTAATAAGCTTTGGTGAGTAAGTCGCTAAGGTATACTCACTGGTCCTTGTATCACTACTGTGTTTACACACGAGTATATACGTAGATCAAAGTATCTAGGAATAGGAGCTGTACGGAGAGGCAAGGATAGAGAAAAGGGTTTAGCCAGCTCTGAAAGTAGATCCTGTAGGTCGATCGTCTTGTCATTGAGTGGCCCAGGAGCTGCCGACGAAGGAAATTGAACTGTTGGGTTAGCGGAATGAGCTGAACCCGCAAGCTCTCCTTTTTGTAACTGGGATAGGTACGTTGATTCTGATCGTCTGACGGCGGTGGTGGAAAATTCGCGTTACCCAGGTGCCGCTGAGCTCCAAGATCGTGTGCGACTACAATACGCCATCAATAGGTGGGTTGGGTAACCGTCCGTAGAAGTTGTAACGTCAGAGTGGAGCGGGCTGAATTGAAGGGCGCAAGGGAGAAGAGGAAGGTCGAGTTACCGACAAAGGGAATAATCGAATCCTTAAAATTGATCGTTTAGTTTAATCCCGTGGGTGGACGATGCACCGAAGTGAAAAGACAAGGTTGGATGGAAGGTTGGTGGCAGAGAAGGGAGAAGCCGTGCTCAACATGAACGGCTAACCTCGTACACGCGGCCTTTGAGGTCTGGACGAAATTATTCTGTGGCTGTGGTACATAGTAACATTCTACGAACAGGTTTCAACTGTGTGTGAGTCTGACGTTCCTTTACAGTATGTACACATTGTTCACGTACGTACGGCTCGCACAATGTGAGTATTATGCAGCAAGTTTAAGGGTTCAGGCATCTCTGAGCATATTATTCTGTTGGTGTGTTGTACAAAGGATCAG
This sequence comes from Perithous albicinctus, assembly GCA_964016905.1. Taxonomy (NCBI): domain Eukaryota; kingdom Metazoa; phylum Arthropoda; class Insecta; order Hymenoptera; family Ichneumonidae; genus Perithous; species Perithous albicinctus. The sequence goes on along the minus strand of OZ024695.1, from coordinate 13,266,162 downwards.
GTATACCGTTAAGAGGCTAAAAATAGCTCATATACTGTCAAATACATCGTCCCATGTGTATACTGTGATGATCTTTGAACGTTAAATTTCAAAGCTTTAAATGGAATTTATAGTGTATTTTACGTATTTATAAAATATGTATAATGCTAAACAATATCATATGTCATCATGAGTTAGCAGACGTGACGGCCTGACTTGTCTGGTAGAAACGTTTATAAATGTCAAATGGTGGTAATAAGTGCCAAAAAAGTGTCGGGATACTTGGCTCAACAGAGTTCGGCGAAAACAGAAATATAAACATTGACACAACACCAAAAAAAAAGGAAAAATGAGGTAATAAAAATATATCAAAGTTCACAACAATATACTGTAGGAGAAATAAATCTCTGAAGAGCGCTCCAAACAAGAGCCGAAACGTAGAAAATTGTTAAATTCATAATCACCCAGGACGCCCTTTGAAAACATACAGCCCAAGTTCAATTATCATTATTTATGCTATACTGTTTTTTTTATAAACAGTTAGCATAACGTTTTTTACAACAACTATCGTTTTTTTTTCTTCGGATTTGAAAACACATGTTGTTTTTGTGGAGATGGGTCAATTTTTTTGAACGCCGGTCAGAAATATAAACGTTGTGCTTTTGCATGGTAAAGATAGGGGAAAACAACACGTTCTAAGTGTGTAAAAATGCGTTACAATGTTAAAGGATAGGGAACAACATACCTCGTAATACGCTTGGTCTTACAATGTACTCGAATGTTAATTTGAAAACGACTGTGTAGTTCCAATACGTCCTTTCCTTGGTGTGTTCAACACAGCTTTTTCTATAGTGCAGCTTCCTCTTGGGTTCAAATTCATGTTGACCCTCGAAGAACGACCATCTTGCAAATCAGAGTGGAACGCATTCAATAACGGTTACGGCCTGAAATATTCTGCTCAAATTTCACTTTTGTATTGTCACTTTTTCTTTTCATTTAGCACGCTGTTCGGAAATTGGAAATTCCATTTCCCCCATTTTGTGACTGGTTTCTACGTTGAGACGACAGCCCATCTAGCTTTGCGCCATCTGCATACAAGGTTGTAGGAGAAAAAGGCTGCAAAGAGGAGGCAAATGGCGACGACTGCGATAGAAAGAAACGGGAGGGGGACTACGACCGTGGAGACAGCTGGGGTGGAATCAAGTATGGATTGCTTTTAACGGTCTTCCGAAGAATAGAGGCGATGGCTATATAGGAGTGGAATAGCCAAGAACCCAGTTGGGATGGTGTTCGCTTCGAAGGCTCGTCTGAGACTCGAGACTTGGAGACGAAGACGAACGCGTGGATATCGCCAACGAGGAAGGCGTTGTTCTTCGTCTATTTATTTTCATTCTTTTTCTGATAGCAGCCACGTCAGAGGGCACTGAGAGTAGAGTGGTGAAACTCGTGCTTTTCGTCATATATAGGAGATTCAGTGTGCTGGGTAAAGGAAATGGAGAGTGGTACGAGAAACGAGGACGCAGAGGATAGAACGAGAAGAGCCAACATACACAAACTCACGTAGCTACTGGTGGAAGAGATGGGGACGAAGAGTGCTGTGCAACGGAAGAAGACCTGGCCTCGATAAAACATTCAGTCCGAAAAATGCAGCTCCATAAAAATTCCATCCACCATTATGCCTGGCAATCTTCGACTGGATATCGGTTATTGCCGAACGACGTCGACCGAGATATACATATATATGTATATATATATAGAAGCAAGAAGTGAAAGAGGGTTTCGGACATCGGGAAGAAGAACAGCGGAATGAACAAGCGGTCGTAGGGTCTTTCCTGAAGCATAGCTTATATTTATATACCTCGTCGGCCACATTCTTTCATGAAGTCGTTGATGAGTTTCCGCACCGTGTCCATCATCCCGTGCACACTGTTGCGCCATCCTTGAGAGTTATGTCCGTGATCAAGAGGTAGGTGTTCCGAGCAAGAAGATGCGTTTCTTGATGGTACCTAATAAATGGGGTTCCTAATCTTGAGCACTTAAGGTTGTACCGCCGTATAACAATTTTAGAAGGTTTCGGTTCGCCTAATACTTGTGAGTAAAACATGTAATCTATTCTAAATTAGCTCCAATATTAGTATTTCTTTTTACTATGAACGCTATTTTAAAAACACGACCATGTGACTACCAATGGCTTTGGAATTGTTGTTCGGTAAAAATATTTAAACGCTATTCAATGGATCCAATACTCTTGAAATTAGTATAGAAACACGTGCGGGCAAACAGAAATGAAAGTTAAAGCAGTAATCAGAGTAGTAGTTTTTTTTTAAGTTTATGATTAGCAGCAAAAACCTTACAGATTTTCTTGAGCTAAGGATATGTTTGATATTTTATTTATCAGTTGTCGATCGTCATAATATTACGTCGCGTTTCTTGATTACTGTCGTCGGCATGCTGTTCATCATTTATTATGAAACGATTACGATAAATTTCAAATTTTTAATTTACACAGAATCTTTGAACTTTTATGAATAAAAAGTTAGGTTTTCATAGTCATAAAGTGAAAAATTTGTGAATACTTTTCCGAAACGAGTTTTCCAATAATGGAATACTTTATTAGTCTTTTCGCCGAAGTAAAAATCCAACTTCAGCGATTTATGAAGAAGCTGTTATTGCGAAAAAAAAACACATTTTTTATTATACACACCAAGACAATTTAACACAGAAATTTTCTTCCCAAAGGAAACATATAACAAAAATCCGAGTGTTTTTTTTTTAACTATACGAACGTGAAGTACATGAACGAAGCATGTTCACGCCAGGCGCGTCTGATTATGCACGGTATATTGCTACTTGGGTGTTAAGCGAAGGGAGTTCAGTTTTTTAAAATGAGGATTGATCATTTCACTTGTCAGATTTCAACAAACTCGAAAGCTATAATAAGTAGTGCAATTAGTTTGACTTCGACAGCTTCTGGTAAATTACCTTAAGTGGTACTTTTTTTTAAAGATGGCATGGCGCCAAATTAAAAACCCCAACTTCATCAGCGATTTATGAAGAAAATTTAACGGCGAAAGAGAACGCACTTTTTTTTTTTTTATTATACACTTCAGGACAATTTAACACAGAAATTTTCTTCCTAAAGCAAGTGTAATAAAATTCTGAGTGTCCTCTTCGAACTTTACGAACGTGAAGTACAGGAAGGAAGCACGTTTACGTCAGAGGCGTCTGACCGTATACGGACTATAACTACTTGGGGTCACGCGAAGGGGGTAGAGTTTTGTGCTTTTTCCTACTCGGTCATCCCTCTGACAGTGGATATGGTAGACTCTGTAGTCCTTTCGTAGGTGCACTACTCTGTATATAGCGCGGGGTCTATGATTTTCCAGGCGGTCGACCGGAAAAATGAGAATTCCAGTGGGTACTCGATCTATTATGTTGCGTATACGAAAGAGCGAGACGAGGACGACCGGAAGTAGTGGAAAAGGAGGACAAACGCTGTGAGGGCTAGTGTGCTGCGAGCGAAAACGGTGAAGAAACGCGACGGATTCGCGACGTATTCCTCCACCCCCTTTATGACCATTTTATAGGGTCATTCCTCTAGCTCGCCAAAGCTTCCTTCCCTATAGTGTATGTGCTGCTCTTTCTCACTGCACCGCAGTTCTTTCAGGATCTTCGAGCCGATAGAACTCGCACACACACACATACACACACACACACACACACACACAGATATATATATATATATATATGTATATTGAACATTTTGGTGACATATATATATTTATATATGTATGTATGTGTGTATATAAATTCCTTAGAATAGGGTCGCGAAGAGTCCGCAAGATTTTCAATACAGTAAAGCAAGTAGATTTTGAATAGAGGTCTAGAATAGAGATGAGAATTTCAGATATGGTGGATGAACATTAATCTGCCAGTATCTCTACAATCTATAGTATTATAACTTGATTCATTATTTATACATGAAATTTCGATCTATTTTCCGTTGATTAAATGTTAAGGAGACTTCAGTGTCAAACTGTCAATCTGTAAGAATTTTGCAGATATACGTACATTGTGAAGATCAAGAGACGCGGTAAGTACTCGACGCCAATAATTACATATTCATGATAGCGATTGTTACAGAAGAGGGGCTGTGACACTTTCTTCCGACCTATTAATTTTTAATTTATGGATACATTCCCATAATTTATCCCAATGAATGTCTAGGTGCATAATACGATTCCGTTACGGGCACATAATAATCTCTCACCTCGTCGTGAGCACTGTGAAGATGAGGTGACCGTCTTGCAAAATTAGATTTAAGGAACCTAAAAAATAAGTTAAAAAAAGAGAATCATCAATCCCTAGGGAACCCACGATACCTGAGGAAATATCTCTAGGGATCCCTCTACGCCTAAAGGACTCCCTATCGTTAAAGAACTCACTAATGGTCGGGGACATACATCCTTTTAATTCTGGACAGACGAATTACGCTTTTATGGTTCTGGAGGGTTAGGAGTGTACTTACGTCGTTTTGATTTTGAGAGGAGAGGCCGTTGGGACAAACAAACAGACAACATTCTAAAAAATATATTACACACTCAATTTCCTTCCCAAAGTTAATCATATGATCATGATAAAACCTCGTTGAGCGACCTCGAAAAATGTTCTACAACGCTCGCCTTCAACGAGGTCTTTCTTTATCTCGAAAACTAAAGTGTGGTGGGAAAAATGAAATAAAAAGTTAATTCTCGACACACCCTAGTGTACACAGCATATGTAACGCGCACGCGGTGCTTGGTTCAGTGATGCGCGGGTTATTCCCGCTTGTGTTAGAACAGCAGGTACTCTCTGTGAACGAGTGACCGGCGTTTGCCTGGTCACGACACTAGCGTGAAACCAGGCGACGCATACACCCGCGTCGTCTCGTTCGATGAAATGAATGACATTAAATTTAATATAGCCAATTTATCGAGGGCGACAGCAGCTCGCACTTGTGCCCTCTCTGGATGAAACTATGTTGCGCGTAAATTCAAAAGTGTATAATAATAGTAACATTACACACATGCTGGCCTTTTCACATGCATAACATAACGCTAATGGGCAAATTCTATACAACCATCGGCAGGTAAAAATAAAGTATTGTCCAACGAGGACCGAAAGTTGGCGTTCGCGACGGCTGCAAGGTTTGCTGCCCGAATGAAACGAGGGCCGAAATCACACGTGTCGCAATGTCAACTTTTCTGCCCTAGGTACGAAAAGTAATGTACGGCAGATACGTAAACCAACTTTTTGGCACTGCTACGAAAAGAGCCACTTGCCTCCCGGAAAACTGTTACGAAAAGCGCCGCTTTTCATGCACGACTTACAAAAATGAACATTATTTTCGTCTATTTGGAATTTATTAATAAAATTGTACGGCTAGTAAAGAGCTCGGCCTAATATTAAGGTTTTTCATGTATCACCTTTTTTTTTGACACTATGAATGTACTAGAGAGAATAATAATAACTGTGGTCATAGTAATAGCTGTGGACATATTAAGGCGATAAAAAACGCTTTATTTTTTATTGAGTTGCTCATCGAGCATTTTGTTCCATCTTACAAACAAACAAAAACGTTTCGGCAAATGGGCTAGACTTAAAACAAAAAATTTCTAGCAGCACGTGAATTTTCTAAATTAAAAAAAAAAGTGTTTGTCGCTGAATTTTCAGTTATAATTATTTACAAGAAAATTAATGTTTACGCGAAATGTGAAGACGATGCGATATTTTATTTTATCTGTTTTTGTATCGAAAACGAAAAAAAGTTTAAATTTTCCATTACGCGAACATTAACTAAATGTATATATGGTCAATATTGGTGGAAATTGGAGACTTCGTACGTTCAGCTCTTTTTATTTGTTTGAAATGAAAATTCGATATTCTGACTATGAAAATATAAAATTCCATTCCTGTACATCATAAAATATTAACGGCGTTTGAATTTTTTTCGCAATAAAAAGCCTTTAATGTGTAAAAAAAAAGCTAAAGGACAGCCGCAACTGGTACATCTACCGTATTTGACAATTTTTATTAGTAATAAAGTTATGGTACACTTTCGTAGCAAGTAACGAGCGGGACATTCGTTAAGCTGATGAAAAAAAAAAACAAAGTGAAGTACCTTAATAAATCATTTTCTTTCAATATGAATCTTTAAAATAGGGATTTTCAAAAATTAAAAAACACCCGAATGAGAGAAGGACTTTAATGAACAGATTAGATTAGATTTTTAATCCACCAGATTTTAGAACTTTGAATTTATCATTTTTCGACAACTACAAATCCGTTAAATTTAAATTGCTCCAATCTTTTTCAAACAAGCATGCAAAGGAATATATTGCACATTCTTTTCTTATTATTTTTGATTTTTCACAAAACTTCCTCTGCGAGGAAGTCGAAGTTAATGAACGTACTTCCTCAAGGAAGTGCCTTTGTGAAAGACGAAAAATAATAAGGACGCGACGTGCACGGTTCTACTTTGATGCTATTGAGCGTGTGATTGAAAAATGTGCAATTAAAAAATATTTTGCACTCGCTAATTTTGACAAATTTCGATTAAAAAAATAGTACATAAATGACTTTGTACAAAATGAAAAATAATGATTAAGCAATGTGCAAGATTCTAGTTTGATATTTTTATGAGTGTCGAGTGTCTAGTCTATTGACAATGGGAGCCAAAGCTTATAAAATGTTAAATTAACAAATATTTTTGTTTCGTCAACATCGACAAATTTCAAGAAGACAAGGTGACAGTGTAAACCACTTCCAACAAGCCTGCAAAGTAGAACCTCGAACATTGCCACCTCCTATTATCTACCTTCCACAAACTTTCCAAAAACGGAGAAACGTAAAACAAAAATTCACCATTGTACAAATTCCTTCCTATCAGATTTATTTATTTACCCAAAAAAATAAGTAGCTCGTACCAATCGCCATTGACAATAGCAAGAAATCGCTGTTTTCTGAAATAAAAAAATGGTATTTCACGACAAAAAAACCTAAAATCGCTATAATTTACGTAAAAAAATGTTAGAATAATGTTTTTCTTTACACACGGCGTCTCGTTTCCTCTTCAGCTGCCTTGAAATGGAAGCTATTATGCTTTAAAAAAAAAAGAATTTTGTACACGTTCTGATTGCACAACTGTACGAATATGTGCTGCGAGCATATTGGTCGAATCTCATGGAGGCATCACGTGTGTACCGAGAGTGAGTTTCAGCCGGTTAAACGAGTCGACGCGTATAAAGCACGGTTGCGTTCAAATACGTAGGTATCATTTGAGAGGACATTCGATGTGCTGCATAATATATAAACTCTGTGGGCATGGATGACGTTGCCTTCTCTCTAGCTTGCACAATTGCACGTGCTCTCTCGGATCCACCTCACCTCTCGTAATTGATTGTAGCGACCTGCGGTTTGGCACCCGCTGCTCGGAAGTGTTCGCAATTACTACAATGGAACTACCACGGGTACGGGCGCAAAGTTAATGGTAAAATATTCATTTCCGGAATACCGCGGCGATTTCGAACGTGCGCGGCGGTTGCGACATCGCTCCTCGTCCGTTGGTGGTATAGCAGTGGCCGCACACGCACTGCTTTAACTTCTGCCTCCCTGGTCCACCCCTCCCCCCCTCCTCCTCCTCCTCCTCCCGCCCCTTCCACCCCAAAATTGACCCAACTACTGTCTCGCTCTATCCAGTTATATCTGCAACTGGCCAGCCGAATCGCTCACCACTGTGTGCCCTCAACGTACTTCTGTTTCGGTTGCACTGGTAAATCGCACTCTGACCACGCGTGACCGAACACCGTTCGTCCGTGAAATTATGTTCGATGCGTTAATTTTCACCCCGAGTATCGTTATGCTATATGTTTCTGCTATGTGCAGTACGTACAAATGTTTTTTAACGAAAGCAATAATACCTCGTGACTGTACGCAATCCAACGAATCATTATTTACGATAAATTCAAGTGCACTCTGTTCCCCGCAAAACAAATGCACTTCAGTATCGCGGAGATATTATTTCTGTATGTTTTAGCACCGCTTTTGTTGCCAAATTCGAAATAATGAATCATATTTTTTTATTTTTTCACTTCTGTCGAATATATTTGCTACGAAAACACTTCGATGACTCATATATTTTATTATATTCGTTGGGGCACCGTGCAAAGCTTTGTTTCCGTTCTGGTTTCACTAGTAAGTACTTGTGATGTATATAGCGGGGAAAGAATATTGGTTTGTTAAATGAAATTCGGTGAACGTGGACAGTCAAACAATATTTTCCTCAATAAAACAGCATTTTTCTCAACTTAAACCATGTTTTTTGGCCTGCTGAACCGAATGACTCTTGTAGAAATAAACATATTTCGTTGCATATATTTGACAACTCGTATCCGCTGGATCTATGTGGAGAGAAGAAGAAATATGATTCGCCTAAAAGAAATCGTTACATGTACTGATAAACATTCATTGTTAGCGCATTTAACGATTTGTATGTACTGTAGTAATGAATAAATTAAAGCATATAGTGTTAATGCTAAATAAATGTTTTTGGAAATAACAGTGTAAAGGATGAATACAGGTTACACAGTACGAAATTTATAAGTGAAATCGGAGTACCAGATTTCAAAGTAAAAAATCCGGTTCAGTTAAACTTGACAACATTTTTTTTTGGTGTTCTACGGATTTGTTAGTTCAATTCGAAAAGTAAAACAAATATGAATTTGGCATATTTTTATATATTAAATTGTAAGTGACACAAAAAATTGTGTAAGCTTATCGAATTTACAGAAAAAAGATGTTTGTCTGACATCGATGAAGCTGTGAAACTCGGATGTTGCTTGTAAAATAATTGTGAAATAAATAATCATTCTTATCTATTACAGTCGGAAGATTTCTACATTAAATGACATTTATTTAGCAATTTTTCGTTTCACAAATTAGTTCATTAAAAATATTTTTGTAGCCGGAAATTCTTTTTTCTTTTTAATGCAGATACATCAAATTGGAACAGGAAGTTCATTTTGACAGTGCGGCGATATTCAGAGGCTCGATTAGTAGAAAGCAGAGTGTACAGTAGTAATAACCATTTGGTGGTTGCTACTGTATGTGTGTATATATATATATATAGCAACAGGGACAAACGAAGACGTCCGAAAACTGATTACGGTCTGGAGGCTCGCCAGCCGGAAGTTGTCGGTCTTTGATTGTCGTGGAGATCGGAGACCAACTCGGCTACGAAGTCCGAGAGTAGAGACGAAAGAGAGAGGTCAGCCAGGTTCGAGAATCGCAAAGAAGCGAGAAAGGGACATAGGGAGTAGAAGTGAGTTCGAGTGAGCCAATATATGGTTAGAGAATTCCGTATAAAGCTCCATATATACGTTGCGGTAGCAGAAGACCCTGAAGTCCGACGTGCGAGTGTTGGCGATCGTACACGAAGGAAGAAACGACCGCGAGTGAATGAAGGGTAGGAAAAAAAAGTGGTCGAGGGGTTGTGAGGTGGGGGGAACCTCGTGGCAGTAAATTGCCTCGAATCTAAGTCTAGGGAAGCGAAAACGTATAGCTCTCGTATGTACGTTCACTGCGCTAGAAAGAAAAATGTCTAGAACTGCCTCACCATGACGAACGTGAAAGGAAGAAAAAAAAAAAAAAAAGAAAAACGCGACAGTTAAAAGTAAAGAAAGAGAATAGAGCGCAGTGACAAGAGAATAGAGCGTATTGCAAATTGTCCACTTGGACAAAGAATTTAAGATTTGATTTATGTATTTCTTTTTTATTGTAAAGATAAATAACCATTTGCTATTGTAAATATAATAATGCCAGAATATAATTGTATTGTAACAGATTATACTGTAATAGCGAATTAATGTGGCTCGCCTGCTTCGTATCCTTGCGATAACCCCGGCCCTGATTTTTTAAGACCCCTGTGAGAACCCCCAGGCCTGACGGAGAGTAAAGTATCTTTGGGTGTCCGTGAGTATCTGGGAATGTTTGTGTGTGTGTGTCTGTGTTTGAGTGTCTGTGAGAGGCTCTCTGCTAGGCTTTGTGAGAATATCTTTGTGGGCGTCCAAGGAAACACACCGCCCTTTACTATATTGTAGATGTTTATTATCAATGTTTATTCCCTTTTATTCTATTATCAATGTTTATTATCATTCACGGGTCGAGTTCCTCTACAAACTGTTCAGTTCATTATCATAATTATTGACAAAAATTGAATCTCGAATTCTGTAAAATAAGCAAAAACCGAAAATACATTTAACTAAATCTGAATTTAAGGTATCTATAAATACACCCTTGGATTCCACAATTATAAAATGTCAGCAACAGATGTTGCGGGGTCTTTTAATAAGATCAAAATGTTGATTTTAAAGATGGTTTCAATTAATTTGTGAGTATGTATTTCTGTTTTAATCTTTTGCCTACACTTTCTCATTTCCTCATAAATTTTTTTCTACGTCACTTTTCTCGACGTTTTAGACCATGTTGATCTGACATGATGATTCCGAAAATACGTTCTTTCATTAACACATACTTTTGCCATGAGAAAGCACAATTATTAAATATCATACATACAAGAATTTCCGAAATTCAATAACTGTCTAGTATATTTCAATCTCGCGTTGTGAAATTTAGAAAGGGAAAAATCTACGATGACTCCATGACGATGGAGAGGAAGAAAAAAGAAAATCACGCAGCAAGACGTAATAACGCAAGTGGAACATATTGCTGCTGCACACAAGGGATAACAGCGTGTAACTCCAACAACCGGACGTAGAGTCGTCACGAAAACGTATTAGGTTGGTAAATAAAGCGAAGTAGGGTATACACATAAGTGCAGGGAGAGGGCAAGCCGTATACGAAGCTCACTGGTGCTTGAGGATTCGGTGGAAGCCCTGGGGCCAAAGGGATCCCCGTGAGGACAGGCACAATACGTACATCCATTCATACCATACACACATATACGTACGTAAAGTCAAAGCGAAGTAAGTGGAAGCGAGAGACTCTGAGACGATGCAGGACGACGTCTAGGTTCTCGTAGGAGCAGCGAAGTTTGGTAATTTATGAGAGTGTGAGAGTAGCCGAGAGTCGGTAAAGGACGAGACGCTCTTCCAACCAGCGGCCCAATCGGGAGAGAGAGAGTGCGCCATCTCTCCGTGTGTAACTCTACTACATTTAACTCTCGTGAAGTTTATACTATACGTGGAGGGTTTCCAGAGCGTCCGCACAGGTTTAAACGCTTTCCCTTCCCTCCACGTTTCTACAAACGGCGCTCCTGAGCCACGCAAGACGAACGAATAGTTGAACTCAAAGTTGGACTTAGCTTGACTCGAACCTGGGATAGCCCACGAGCAAAAGCAGTAGCAGCAAATGTACTTGCCGCGCAGGGACTCTGAGAGTGCCGTGCACGTCCCGGCACGCGACGAGACTCTTTGTGTGTGGGTATGTGTGTGTCTGTACGTGTGTGTGTGAGTGTGTATTTGTGTGTATGTCTCTCTGTCTCTCTCTGCTAAAACCGAGCTCCAATCTTCGGAAGGAGAGAAAGGACTTGGATTTACAATCGAGCAAACGGAACTCTACTCTCGACCCTCTTCTTCTTATTCTCGCGATGTACGTATCTCTCACTTGAGGCGAGCATCTCTCGTGCTATTGTTCTGTGTGCTGGGAGTTGGTAAGCAGACTGTATGATGTGATGGAGCTGAATGCCTACTTATGAGTTGAGAAGAGAGTGCGGTGATATTGAAATATCGCAGACGTTACACATCAGTACAATCACATTTTGAAAAGTAAGCCTGTAAAGTGGAATCTTCCAAATTGCTTCCTCATTATTTTGTATCTTTGACAAAAAGCTTTTTTTTTTTCTTTTTACAAAGCTATCTCTACGAGAAAGTATCTTGATTAGTTTTGCCTTCCTTATAGAGGAAGATTTGTAAAAAAAAAAGGTTTGTCAAAGATACAAAATAATGAGGTAGCAATTTGGAAGGTTCCAATTTGCAAGTTTGTTTGAACTCGACCGATTTGCGTCAAATTTTTACTCAAATCTTGTTCTATGGTAGTTCATATGTGAACCAAATTTCCGCAAGCTACTGCGCGACCGAGATTGATTAAAAAATTAGTCCATTTGGGCAGAAGATTTCAGCCTGATATGGCGTAATTTACGAAAGTTTTATAGCGTAAAACGACTTTTTTTTCGAAATTTTGAAAATCCTGTAAAATTGAATCTCTCAATCGATTCTTGCCAAATACATACAATCCCAAACGTTGTTGATCGACAATCCAGTTACGTACCAAATTTGAGTAAGGAAATCTGAAAAAAAATCTTTTCCTCGACGTTATGGACCATTCTGACAATAAGTGTCGAGACATGAAAATATCGAAAAGAATATTTCACGAAAACAAAGCTTTCCCTATGAGAAAGTAAAAATGAGCGATTTTACACTCGCGTTGGTCGCACGAAATGAGATTATTTCAGCGATGTCAGGAGAAAAACATATTCATCATTAAAAAAATCACAACATGGAATGAAGCAGAGAATTATTAAATATTTTCATACAATAGTCGACCTACTCTCGAGCAGATTTTTGTGCTGAAAAATTCTTTCTGTCAAAACGTCGAAATATTGGAATCAATATATAAACAACAAATCCCTATCGGCATGTCAATATGGCATTTCGATGGAAAAGCCATGAAAGTTCTTTTGCGAGGCTAGTCAATAAATGCAGCATGAGAAACAGCAAAGGGGTCAAACGATTTTCAATTGTTCGAAAATCGCGACCGCAAGAAATAAGATTGATATACAAGGAGTCGAAAAACACATATATATGCGTCTTGAAACTCTTTAACATAAAAAACCATCGAATTTTCTGTGAAGTTTGCACATATGCGTGCACGTGGAAGTGCCACCCACTGCACTATCCAACCCATTGGAATCGGCAAGCTGGATGTACGTTTGACGTGTAAATAATAAGAGTCCATTGGTGCAGTTCTGTTAGCTGGGTTGAGGCTCAATATATCACGTAAATGGACAAAGCACACGAGATACAGAGCTCGCATCGTTTCAATATTCAATGTTAAATAAAACATGTGAAAACTCGTCCATGACAGAATGGACAAGGCCTTTAGCCAAAACACAATGTAAATTCATCGAACGCGACAAAGCAGCGGTATTTTACCTGTTATATATGCATATATATGGAGTATTTTACGCCGAAACGACACACCAAAAACCTCTATGCAATTTCCAGAGCTCGCTATTAAAAAATAAATATGAATATGTATCCTGATCAATTTTGGATTTCTTATTGAGGAAACTTTGTGAGATGCATAAAATAATGGGAAAACAAAATTTACAAAGTTCTACTTTGCAAGCTTGTTTATGTATTGTGTCCATCAGCTTTGCTTAAAATAATTTCAATAATTTCCCGATCAACAATCACTGTTTTAAAGAATGTTTATATAAAAATAAAAATTCTCACAAAGTCAATAATTACAAGCAATAAGAAAAGTGTTTCATAAACATTTTATTTCGAAGTATTTTATCGAAAAATGGATATTCTTGTAAAATTCGAATCAAAATCTATCGATTCTTGCAAAATTCTATGACGATAAATATTTAATGTTAGTAAATTTATATAGAATGTTTCAACTCGATATCTCGTAATTTATGTGAATGACGTTGTCAAAAATTTCAAAACGAAAAAATTTCAATTTATCGAAAGGTTTGCGCCAAATTGAATTCCAAGCATTGTTATATGATAGTGAACTCGTGTACCGAATTTGAGCCCTGCATTTAAAAAAGTAAGAAGTCTATACAGCCAATATGAAAATTGGCACACACACGCATGAAATCTAGAAAAAAGGTTCTGTATGAGGAAGCAAAATTAACTATTTTCATATGTAAAATAAAAACTGCCATCACGTGACATCACATGCAGTCGTATGAAGTCGTGTAAAATCATACGAAACCGTATTTTTCGGGTCGAAACGAAACTTAAAATCAGAGTGAAATCCCTTGAAATAACTCGAAAATCACCTGACGTCATTCGAAATTAAAGTCGAATTCAAGAAATCGCTTGATAAAATGTTATGAATGAACAAAAGGTTCTTCAGCTGTATCATAGTTACCTGTGATCGGTACTCTTCATGCTTTATTTGATTTCTGAAAAAGCAGCCACTTTACTTGTTGGAAATAATTTGAAATAATTTTGAAATTACGTGAAGTAATGTGAAACAATTTGAAGCCATTTGAAATCATTAAAAATAATTTGGAATCTTTAGAAATCCAGAATCACCAACGAATGCACTGAAATCATAGAACGTCTCAAGGAGCCACTTATAAAATCATACGAAATTTGCTTCATTGAGAATAATATCGCTGGTGCTTCAAAGCCGCAAAGGATGGATAACCCTTCGTTGAGAGCATTTGATTGAAAATCGAGTTTTTGACAGGTCAATTTGACGCGGAGTGACACATGAGGGAATGTGTAACGTATGTAGGATACAACAATACTCTGTTCGTGCGCCAACGAACGGATCCATGAACGGTCGGACTAGCGGATATTTATACGGGCTAAAAACTTGGTCGCTGACAGAATTCAACCGGGGACCCTTTGTAAAGGACCACGAGCGCGTGAGGACTCGATGTAATTGTATAAGGGCTAAAGACAGAATGGCACTCTGTTCGAAATTCCCGTATCGTGCATTGTCGGCGTCCATTCGCCTCCACGCACTCTTCATCCCTGACGTTTATGCCCGTGCTCTGCGTGCTCACGCACGCTCACTTCCATATCCCTTTCGACGATGCGAAAGGCTGCCTCACGATGATGGCTTAGTCTCTGTTCTGCATTCTGAATTCGCGAATTCACGCTTTGAATTCATTCGTTTCGTATCTACTCAGTTGCCAAGCTCAACTGTGTGCTATCTTTTTTTTTTTTTTTTCGAACACGTAACACCCGTTCTATGAATGTAGATCAGTTCGAGCTGGAATGAGAGTAACGAATGAAAGAGAGCAGCAGTCGACGAATTGTTCTTCTTTCGACGTCGCGTCCGCCCTTTGTCCATGTCTAGCAGGATCCAGTCAGCGAAAAAGCTCTGAAAAACCGAGAATGGGTTGAAATACCATTTTGAAATTACTTTTACCACATCGCAATGGGCATTGGTATACAATTTTACAATTAACATTCGAACGAATAATCAAGTATTAAATGGGAATTAATAATGTAGAAATGTTATCAATTATTGATAACTTTGAACAATTGATCAAAAGTTCAAGTTATTCATTTTTGTAGAATAGTAGAATTTAAAAAAAATGAAAAGCAAAAAACATTGGACGTGTTTTCAGTTATAAATAATTATTTAGCTGAGCCGTTGAACTTTTACGAAACTTCGAGCGGTCACGCCTTTTTTTTAACAATTCTATAAAATATAAATTTTGTAAAAAAATAACAGTAATCACACCAATAAGAGGAGTTATTAGTACTTCACTTACGTGCAAAATTTGAGCTCAAAATGAATTTTCAAAGCTGGGAACATACACACACACATACTCATACGAACATTTTTTCTAAACCACTTTTCTCGACGTTTCGAGTGATTCTGAGTGTACTGGCATTAAAATCTAGAAAAAAAAATGTTCTGAAAACAAAGCTTCCTCTATGAGGAAGTCAAATATGAAAAAAAACATAGACAATACATTCAAGTAATACTAAAGCTTGGCAAAGTACGAGTAATATCTGAGAGGGTCCTCATATATATAATTCAGCTGCCCATCTAATAGTAATTCTAATGAAAGGACAACCTTAAGTCCAGAATTTGTTTGCGAAAGATTCTCATCATCGGAGAGGAGAAAAAGGCGGTTGAAAAACTATATTTGCCGCGCTCGTCCGTACACAGAGCTCCCGGAGGTCCTAGGGTGAAAAAAAGTGTCCCAACGCCTGGTGAATAATCGAGGTTGACGGTTTTGCGCGTGAACGTACGATCCTGCGGAAAAGTTTGTTTCACCGTGAGAGAGGCTACGGAGTATAGCCGTGGAAAGCATAGAAAGAGGCGGAAAAGGGTGAGAAGGAATGAGAGAAAGAGAGAGAAAAAAAAAGTGTGTGTTCAGCAGGTCGAGCTAGCGCTCGGATAATTATTTATAATTACGTTAGAACGCGCGGGCTGTCATAGCTTACGAAAACAGAGGATAACTGTTGGATATAAAGTAAGTATATGTATATACCAAGCGTATGGTGGAGTTGGAAGGTACGTACACATATGCTTGGATCGTGGCTAGAGAACAGAGAAATCCAATCTCCGATCAAACTCCGAGCTCCACAGTCGACGATGCTATTTCTGCAAACTCGGTTAGCATCAATGGGGAAACTCTGGTCTATAGTCGGCATATACGACGATGGTGAGTGAGGTCACATGCAGTAGGGGAGATGCAGTATCCGCCAGGTACAACGAAACTTGACTCAATACCACCGTAGAGGATATGCCAGTGAGTATACTTAATACAAAAGCATTGTGAACGTGCCCTTAGACTTGCCATGTCGTAGAGGATGCTGGCGTGCATCGTGGCCAACTCACATGTGTATGGAACGTCGAGTGAATGTTAACCGTATCGAGTCAGCCAGTCGCTTGGTTGTCTGGTGCAGCGAGGCTTGCCAGATGCGGTTTCAGCACGGTCAAACGCTTCCGTAACACACCGTTGACTCTCACGCGTTGTTCAACACACACCGGACAGCCACCAACACGATATAATACTATGTATGCTGTTGGCATATATGCAGTTTAACGTCGACGGATAATTGAAATTTTCAATACCGATGTTAACTGCACTGCCCTAAACTTCCGCACTCGTGGGATTTCCATAGATGTCAATAGTTTTATCTATTATAACAATAAGCTCGTGAACGCTTTGAATTATATTCCAGCTGCTTTGGACATGTTTGGTTTTTAGGCAAACACGCGATCGAAAATATGATAAGAACTTTTTATTTCACGTGCAACATTTTTATCTATTGCTTTAAAGAAAGGCACATAAATGGTATCAATATTTGTAATTTAATAAGATGTTCGAAATTATTTTGTTTGTTAATTTTAATGGGTATCAGCCGACATTGTTTAAATATATAGTGTATTAAGCAGTGTCTATAGGCAATCGTAATATTAAGATCGTGATTTGGAATATTGTAACTCGTCGACGTTTATCCACTTTCTTATACAGGACAATTTCAAACAATTTTGAATCCCTAATTTTGTCTACTCTAAAACCTTTATCAATTCCTTAAGAATTGATGAAGCAATCAGAATGGACGATTTTTTACAGTCTTGAAAAAAATGATTTGGTTTCGTTGAAATTTGATACTCGAAGATTCTTGGGTTTGCTGATTACGAATCCGTGCTGAATATTACAAAATTCGTAACAATACAATTCAGTACACGAGCGATCTTTTTTACGTCGCGGATTACAAATCTGGAGTAAAAATATGAAAAATCCAAACGGCGGGTACAAAACGGTAACACAAATCTGGAAATGATTAAAAGTAAGCCAATTTGTATGAAAGTAGATGTCCTCAAGTTTATAGTGTCGCAATTAATTTTGAGTCAGATCAAAACATCTAACTTTTTGCATTTCTGTCCACTATACTGAACCTGCTATTTTTAATTACTGAATTTCGCGTTCAGATTCGTAATCAGAGACGTAAAAAACGCCCTTTTGAGTGGGAGCGGGGGTGTGCCATTACATCGGCAGGCCGTCTAACAACGAGCATGGTCGTAAGGGTCACTTTTATTGTTTATTTTTCCAGGAAAGCAGTCAAACACGATAGGAACAGTCAAATATAAATCTTTATTCAGAGCGCCATTTGCCATGATGTTTCTAGTACAAAATGTCGTTAAAAACTTTACAAATGAAAAAGAGGTCCACACAGCTGTGGCGGGAAGGTTCGCACTTATTTTCGCGATTAATAATAATGTCACGGTATAACAAGTGTCTTCGTCTTCTTTAAGAGCCGAAACAATTCTATTCAATTTTCAAATACCGTTGGATTAAAAGTTGAATCTGGAAAATATAATATCGCAAGAAAGGCATTCAATGTTTTAGAATTATCAAACAAAATTTTAGGAACAGTTCAAGATTTCAAGCAAGAAAAAGCGATCGAAAAATAATAGATTCTTCAAACCCGTCACGGTACTTTTCCCTCCCCTCACAATGAAATCCGATTTTCCACAACGAATTCTCATTCCTCGTTTTCAAGAAATAATTATAGCTAATGTCATGTACGCGTACCCAGATGCTATTCCCCGGACTCTGTGAGTACCTACGTAGCGATAACCGGAGTTTAGCTTTCTTAGATCATTTATTAATGCGCAGCTAGTAGAGTTACGTGCTACCGTGAGGTTTGCTGTGTTTCCGATGGGGAACTGTGTCAATTGTGGACGACCGTTCCGAGACATCATGTATAACGCGCGAGCTTTAAGCTCGGTATAGTATCCGACACCTACTACTTCTAGTCGGAATATCGTGTAGTTATAGATGTGTAGCCAGTGTGCCGATGTATTTTATGCAGTTTCACTTCGCCCCCTCGTGGGTACCTGCAGCAACAGCTACGAGCTCGGTTTCCTCTAGCTCGCGTCTCGTGGAAACGCATGCTCGTAACGAGGCTATATCACTCATGTATGCGCATCGAATATTAATGCGGTCGTCGGTTACGAGAACAAGAAAGTGACATTTCTATCTCGTTCGTCCATTCGCTTAGTATTTCGTTCCGTCTTAGGTTCTTTTTTTCTTTCTTTCTTCTTTTCTTCGCCCTCGGGGTTGTTATATGTATATATTACGAGGGGTATTGTACGATATACTGCTGCTGGTTAACTTATATACATTTCAATCGTGTACCCGGAGCAAGTGTGCACGCCCTCATTGTTGTATTTTTCTTCTCCCTCTTACTCAATGTATCCTTCCTCTTTATTCATCCTTCCCTGCTTTTATTTTTAAACCGCTAAAAGTTCATTCTCGAAAACCGTTGGTAGTTTTCCCTCGAGGGAAATACATCGTGTCCGAGGGTTGAGGGTGAAATATTAATGTCCTGCGGGCGAGAAGCGAAGACTTTTAAGTTGAGTGGGTATATACGCTGCTAACGTGGTGAGTACTACTAATTTTCTGTCGCCCGACAGGAGCTTCTCGCAGGTGTGAAGCGGCAGTTTCTCGACTGTGTCGCAGGTCTGACCATAGCGAACGGTAACTACTTATATTCCGCTCGGTGCCTAGTTCTTTTTTTCTAGACATTTACATACTATACATCTTGCGTTTCTGTATAGACGAAGGAAAGGACATTTATTTTTCTGTATCACTTGCAATTCATCGTTCATCGTTCATGCAGAAAAAACCCTTGTTCGGATGTTTCATATACGGGCCATTCCAGCTCAGTTCGTAAAACTTTTGTCCTCATCATTTTTTATATATAGCATAGTACGAGAAAAAGTTTGCTCTCTATTTTAATGAATTCACCTTACAATACAAAAACTTGAATATAAAAATAATCAAGAGTTCAAAATCATTTCAGGAACAAAAATGAGATTACAATAAAAATTAATTTACAAAAGTATACCGAAAATAATCCGAAGTAATGTGAATTAATTCAGCCAGCATTGACGTTATAGGATCTCCGATTATCGAGTCTCGAATAAAAGATAGTAAGAGATAGAATGTCTACGAAGTGAACTGGAATGTTTCATATATAACACAGTTATCAACAGTAATCGTAGTTGTCGTTGGCCGAAGTATGGAACAAGTATGAGTGAATGATCGGCTGTTGCCGGCAACAGCCGATCATTCACCCATACTTGTAACATAGTTATCTTCTGCACCTGTGGATTCAAACTGCAACTTCTTGCATCCCGTAGAGGGCTGTATCAAGACAGTAGTGGATCTAATTTTTCTGTGATAAACCGAAGACCGCGTTCTCGTCGTTATCGGGATCGATTCCACGGCGATAAATCGTAGTACCCCAATGCCAGAGACGCGGTATCCCTTTCCATCAGACCGCGCTTAACGTACAGTGCAGTATGTACACCAGAGCGCTCGAGTATCGTCGATTATTCAAACAGGATCCTCGCTCGCGCGTTCCAGCCATCAATTTGTCATGCGGTGGAGCACTGGCTGCGCTGTGCATCATGGTCCTCCTCATCGCAAATGATACGAGGGCCGCGGGGCCAAAGCATTTGTGTGCTCCGAGCTTTTGCCGGTGATTCCGGCATTACATATTATAATGCAGATGGTCCCTTCCAGCGCCCATGGACAGCTCTATTCAACGTATGAAACCATTGCAGTTACCTTAAGTAACCAATAAAGTTGCAAGGGATGTACAGGTCGTAATTCATATGTAAATGTAGGATACGAGGTTGAGAACTGTGGAGAAAAAGGAACGAGAACAATAGGGAAGGAAGAATGATGCGCGGTACGATGTCTGCGACAGAAAATAGAAAACTTTGGTCACCCCTTCTATCGGACACTTGCGGTTGGCGATCTTGCAGACAGACTATGTATCAGGTTCTTGCGCATCGATGCCTCAGTCTCACGTGAAAACCTCTCCAATTCGACAACACTCTACTGAACGACTCTCGACTCTTGAATTTCTTTTTAACTTCTTCTTGAATGAAAGCACTTTTGTTTTTTTCCGTAGTGTACCATGTTCACTGGTAGTTCATACGGACATGTGGGGTAACGAAGTTGAAAACTGATGAAGAAAAGAAGCATGATCTATCAGGAAGGAATAATAATGCTTGTACTACGATGTCTGTGATTGAAAATGAAAACCTTTGGTCGTCCTTACTATCGAACACTTGTGGTTTACGATTTTGCAGACATACGATCAATCAAGTTCTTCCGCATCGATGTCTCAGTTCCACGTGAAACCCTTTTAATTCCGACAGGTTTGTGCTGAATGCTTCTTGAATCTAGATTCTTTCATCGCCTTCTTGACTGAAATGAATTTCCAAATTCGTTCACGTCGTTTTTCAATGTAGTCGGTACTTACAATAGTTGAAAGGGATGTAACGCTCATAAATCATATGCAAATGTAGAGCATGAGGTTGATAACTGACAAGAAAAAGGAACAAAAACTGTTGTTACGTCCTAGCATTGTTCTATTACAACCGCGCGATGGGTCGATAAGTTGGCAGCTATTCCACCAGGATAACTTAACCAAAATATGTACTGAAAGATCGGCGCATGCTATTACGAAAAAATGTATATCTGACAATGAGTAGCGGTCTTGCATACATTCAAGCCTTAAAAAATGATCAGGAAAGCTACAAAAACAAGAAATTCTAGGATCTGGTATTAACTTGAGGGGTTAAGATGGATTTTACATATGGAATTGATTTTCTTTCGTTGAAAACTCCCTCATGAAACTGCGATTATTAATTGTAGTGTATAGTATTTTTCCGGACATCGAAGCGCCAATTACACGCTCATTATTATTCTTCGTCAGACCACTGTGCCATTTCCGTATCGCTGTTCAGAAGTTCACGCCAACCTTGATATTCAAATCTAGGGTATAAAGTTGAGACGTGACGATAAAAATCTGAAAGGATAAATGATGCACAGGTTCTTGGGCATTAATGTCTCAATTCCATGTGAAAAACTTTCAATTCCGATAGGATTTTGCTGAATGTGTCTTGAATTTTGAATTTTTTTTATCTTCCTCGACGAAAATGAATTTCCAAATTCTTTCGCGTGGTATCCAATGTACATTCATCACTTTTGCGTTATGCCGAGTGGAGACTCTCATTTCTCGTAAGAAAGGAAACATTGAGGGAAAACGAGGAAAAGGATATTAGCTCTTGAAGCTGCTTTCCTCCGTCTTGTGTATCCTATTGCTGTTAATAATTCTTTTCCTTCCGTCAAAGAGACTCGTTACATCGTATACCAGAACAACTTGGACCACTTTAATAGGGCATCTACTACTACTTGCTACTACTACCACTACACCAGATGGAGGATTGTATAAGATTGGAGATTGGAGGAAAGAGATCCTTTGTTCGTTCGCAAACGTCTGAATGAAATATGGTCGCTTTTCGAGCACTCTCTCTCTCTCTCTCTGTCTCTCTCTGACTTACGTCTTTCTTCGCTTACTGTCTGTAACTTAATCAAGTCCGGCTGGAGAATCGAGGACGATTGTCGCTTCTCGACTCTGTCCGTTCCTTACCCCGTATCTATATTAAGCATTCTTCACTATAACTTTGCATATTGTGAGCTTTGAAATATCCTTTTGATGGTATCCATTTTAATACTGAACTCAACTAGAAGTCCCTCATAGAGAGGAAGTTCTTTTACGTCACTGCAGCAAGAAAAGTGAGGTTTTCCGTACGGACAACTCCCTTTCCACATTTGGTGAAGTAAAATTGTGTACGATCCTCGGCGGAAAAACGTTTTCTCAGCTCGTGTGATTATAGCACTCGTGAGAAAAGAGTTTTCGTAGCATTTTTGCGGGACAAAAGTTGCTCTTTTTGTAGCAGTGTCGAAAAGTTGGTTTGCATATGCGCCGTACATTGCTTTTCTGCCCTAGGGCCGAAAAATTCTAACATTTGCCTCTAACATTTGCCAAGTTGCCGATTGCGACTTGCTGCACAATATATACTATTTATCATATATTCAGCTTTATTTCAGATTACAAAAAGTTGATATAACGATATTTACTTTTAATTTTGTTGTAAAAAAAAAATCAAAACGTTTCAAAAGGATTTTCATGAAATATTCACAATGTTTGACCAGTATTTGTAGATATTTGCAAAGTGTTTAGTAAATATTTCCAAAAAATTCGATCGCCTTTCATTAATATTAAATAGTACATTACGATACGAGTGCGGAAAAACTTTCTCTCACGAGTGTCAGGTTCCAATCACACGAGCTGAGAAATAGGTTTCCCGTCTTAAAAAAAAATAAATATAAAAATATTTATGAAACAAATATTTCATAAATATTTTAAAATATTAGTCAAACATTTTTAATGTTTTGGAAAATATTGATTATTACTAGTTTTGTATGTAGGGTTGCAAAATCGCTACCGCTAAAGGATGGATATAAATTGTTAATAAAAAATAAATCGCTACTGCTAAACGTGAAGCGGGCTAGTCGTAACCGCGTTGGGATAGGACACGTTTGAAGGGTACACTGGGGGTCTACTTTGTAGTCCCCCAGCGTGTAATCGGACTCGTGACTGCTTCGCAGTATATATACTGCGGTGGCGGATATGTAATACTAAATGTTTTCAAATATTTTTCATGTTTTAAGATAACACTATAAAACTTGTAGTATTGCCAATTATATTTATAATGTTATGGTCAATAAAAACCTTTCACTACACTACTTTATTTCTACTATCTTTAATTTCTGTTTCAGATGCCTGAAATCCTAGGCATCTGAATTCCAATGATAAAAATTAATAACATTATAACCTTTTTGCTGTTTTTAATCTCCGATACTTTTTATGTTTTTAATTTTTTATTTGGTGTTTTAAATTGCGGTTTAAATAAAATAAAATGTATAAGCTTAAGGAATAAAATTTGATATAGGAAATTATTATATAAAGAATAAATTAATATATAAAGAAATTAAATGATTTATAAAATAGAGTCAATAGGCGATTGTGTCTATTAAAGTTATTTTATTCGTTCTCTAAATTCTTGTCAGGAATCTACAGTTCAGTTCAGTATTAAGTGAAACTTTCAACAAGTTGATGTTTATCGACAGAAATATTATCGCTAGACGAAAAGAAATTCCAAAAGAGAAAAAAGATTCATAAGATCCTTTGAACGAATACGGCTCCTATAGAATACAGGCCATATTGTCTTATGTAATAAAAAAAATGGCTTTGCAAATAGCGAGCTGAATTTTGTGTAATCAATTCGCGAAAATTTCTTTTACGATTAAAAAATAATGTATGCATATAGAGTTAGGTAGTTAAAAAAGAATGTAGCAGTTGAAACACGTAGACCGCATTCTCGTCCACCTTTCGCAATCCTAGAATTAATCAGCACATATTTTTCGTGAAAGCGACTTTGTGAAAGTTGGAAAATTTGCAAGCCTCATTTTCATTCTTCTACGTGTTATTCACTATCATCCGTACTATTAAATTTTATTTTTTGTTTTTCACTGAACCAGAGAAAAATCTCTGCGTCGCACTCTCGTAAATCGTAGCACCTTCGATCGTCGCTTGATCCAGGGATCGAGAGTTAATTCGACGGAGTCCCATTCCCGAGCCAAACTACCCGTGCGATACGCGATACGAATCGGGGATGGGCTTTGCTCTATCGAGTGAGACAGCGCGAAGAAGAATCCTTTCGGTATCGCGAGCGAGAGCTCTCAATCTCTCTCACTCTCTCTCACTGAGGCTACATCCTCCGTGAAGCTGCCGGCAGGCTCGGGACCGCCAGCTAGCACAACGTTCGCGCGGGTAAGTGATCCTCTGATCCAGCCGCCAGGCACCAGACCCATAACTCTTCGTGCCCGGCGTTCCTACACCGAGAGGCCGAAGAGTTGGCCGCTCTCCATCCACGGAAGCGCGACTGCTTCCTGCTGCTACTGCCTCTTTCTACTGTGGGTGTGTCCATAGCCAGTGTTAGCATGGCCTGGTTGCTGTGACTACTGCTAGCTCTTTCTACTTTATTATGTGTGTGTGCGTGTGAGTGTGCAAATGTATGTGTATGGATAGACAATGTTCGGTTGGGGTGGATGCTGTAACTACCGCTGCCACTGACTGCATTGTCGGTGTACATATGCCAGTATATTGTGGGATTGTGTGCATATCCAGACGGCCGCTGCCTCTCCATTTTACGAAACTTCATGCAGTTTCTACGATCAGAGCAGAGACCATAGACGCAGCGTAATACACTCTGTGGCGACTATAAGAACCTATCGTTACTTTCGAATAGTATTTTATTTACTTATCAATGTAGTGCTTTGCATAAATTATGTTTCAACTAGAATTACCTAGATGAAATTTAGGTTTCAGGTGTTAGTAAATCATGCCTGATCAGTCGCATCGGATTTTGATCCGACCCGGGCCAGATATGAGGATTACTAGTTTTAAGTTGGGTCTTATCTGGTTTAAATGAGTCTTGTCTGACTAATAGGAAATCCTATTAGTCTAATACTAATAGGATTTCCTATTAGTATAATCAGCCTATTAGTTCGCTCCTTCCTGATCGTGTTTGACTGATTCAATGAGGATTTGTGGGCAGGATACGACTTGAACTTGAATCGCGTACTCACAGCTTTCAGCAGATTCAGTAATTTCTGTATTTTCATTTAATTTGTATTGGCTCTGGTTGCTGGTGTGCGTCAGCCAATAAAATGAAAATGTACAATCGCCCATTTCTTATTACATTTCCATCAACACATTAGTTGGTTCTGAGTCTAAACAAATAAAAGTGTGTTTTATTTTTGTTTCCTCATACAGCCTTTATTTCCATGAAACTTTTTTTTCCCGAGAATTTAATGTCATGATACTCCAAAATGTTGAGAAAAGTGGTTTAGAAAACAAATGTTTGTGTCTGTGCGTCTCTAGAACCTGTATTTCGAGAACCATTCAAGCAATTATACTTAAATTTGGCACCAAAGTGAAGCATGTAAATGTAAATAAAGTTGCAAAGTAGAACCTTGCATGTTGCTTCCTCTTAGAAGAGACTTTGTGGATGACGTACTATAAAAATGAGGAATCAACAAGCAAGATTCTACATGTTTTTAAGTAGAAAGTATGTTTTAGGTATGTTATTTTTTAAAACAAAAAAATTCGTAGCGAAGCAGTGACGACATCCAAAAAATATCAAATAATTCAAGTTTGTTTGACAATTGGTACCTGCAGGATTTTGAAGTCTGATTTAAAGACAATTTTTCAATGAAAAATATTCTATCTGAGGGAGCTTTATTCTAACGCTGACGGCAGAATATATATTGCTATATTGTAGCCACTGTGCTGTAATGGTCTAAAGAATTCTATAATGTATAATGGTGTCGACATTCTGACAGGTACGGTCTATGTTTTTTATTCTATATGAGAACAGGCATCGCACTCTGACGCATCTGTAACGATGGTACGATTGTTGGCGTAAACCGGTATCCCTGATGCTCGGTTCAGGGTTTCCTTCCATCTCTTTCGCACGACCAGACGCCCCTATCCAGAGTTTGTGATTCCTGCCAACGGCACGTCGTCATGCCTCTGCGAAATATAACGTTTCTGCTTTTACCTCCATTGCGCGTGTGCCTGTAGATACACAGACGACTCTTGACGCCTTGTATGCGTCGCACCGTAAATCCTTTTACGACGAGTTCTGGGCAAACCTCTCGCACGCGAAATGTTCCCTGCGCGCCGCCGGTGCATACCGCACCGTTACCGTATATGAGCGGCTTTGAGGCGACCTGACGGTGACACCCAAGAGCGAACGTGCGTACATCTTTCAAACGAATTTTCACCATTACGAAATAAATTGGGGAAATGCGATGGGCAATGAGGGTCGTCGCTTTTTTTTGCTTCCTCATACAGAAAGCTTATTGGAAAAAAATGTCTGTGTGTAAGATAAAAGCTTCCTCTATGAGGAAGCCAAAATTGACAAATAAGCTTCCTCGTAAAGGTGGTTTTGGGAAAAATCGAAATTAAAGACGAAGCAATGTGCAAAGTTCTACTTTGCATTTTTTTTTCAATTTTCTATAGTTGTAACTTCCGAAAATATTGAAACAATGAGCTAATATTTTTTGCACACGCCTGATAACATCAAGGAATGTTCAGAATATTTCATGAAAATTGATAAAAGCGTTTAAATATTATATTTTGGTACGCAAATGAAACAGTGAAAACTTCTTTATCTGTTACAATTTTCCTTTTCTAAAAACTTGGTAGTAATCAGCTATGTTCATGTAAAACGGTTTTATTCATGCTGTGATTGACTGTGGTCTGTCACTGAGAGCAGGACAATGTACGTCTTTTCAATACAAAATTTTGACAGTTTGTCAACGCGTTTTAAAGGTTTGGTAAAAGAGCGCTGCGCGTCACCATTGAAAAATGGTGACGCGCACTTTTTACTTTTTTTTTACTTTTTAGACGTGTGGGTTTCGGTTATAAAAAACTCCAAATATTAAGCTAGTTTGTACAGTTGCGAAATATTATTATTATTATTATTAAAGCATATATGAATTAATTTGTATCGTGCATTTAACGTTTCCTTCTCTCTTCCTCCATTGTATGCAACTAATGGTGGTCAATCATTCGTGGTAAATCCATTTGTCTGCAATATCCGAAAGCCTAAACTGCTCATCCCCATGAAATCCCATATAACCCAACTACATACGGAATATCGAACGCTATGTACAAATTTCCAATAGCCAAATACAGATATGCCCAAATTAAGATATATTTACATTTTCTGATAGATATA
The DNA here is from genome assembly GCA_964016905.1 of Perithous albicinctus. NCBI lineage: Eukaryota > Metazoa > Arthropoda > Insecta > Hymenoptera > Ichneumonidae > Perithous > Perithous albicinctus. The sequence goes on along the minus strand of OZ024695.1, from coordinate 13,238,733 downwards.
TTGTATATTCACAAGGAGAACTATGGAAACAAGGGTGTCCGATTTCTAGAACCATAACGCATTCCAATTTATGAGGCTCCGGCCGTTATAATTCTGGCTCATCATCATCATCGTGCCCAATTACCTCCGTCATTATTATCGTTTCGTATGTAGCAGCAGCGGATACACACGGAAGGACGGAGAGATGGAATACGATATGTGCGAACAAGACAGAGACGATTGGTTGGTGTAGCATGTACTATCATCGATAACATGGTCCATAGAGCGGTATACTGATCCGTATACCTGTGCACACGTATCACCTGATTGACGGTGAATATGACCTCCTTGTTGAACATTCGCTTCTAGCGTTAGTACTACGGTTAGTATAGTACCGAATGTACACAGAGCTACTCCCGTGGAAAATAGCTGGAGGATGTGATATTATATTGCTACGTATCGGTCATTTCATGCCAATTCGACCTAGCAAAATTCAATTATCTTAAGTGAAACAACATTTCAGGGGCGCAGGGGCACAGGGTTCAATCAAAATTAAGTGAAGTAGTGCAAAGTGTCCTCAAAAAGCGATGTGCTTTTGAGCATGTACAGAATTGCTAATTTTGTGATGTAACACTGTCGGAGCATTTCATCAAAATAAAACAATATTTTTTAATTAGTCGGTGGGCCAAAAAATTAACTTTATACCATTTTTCATATAAACAAAATATTTTAGGTAAAGTATCAGAAGGAGTTGGAGTTTTGGTTTGAATCTCAGAACCAACACTACATTTTCTACACAGAAGACGCACGAAAAATTTCACTGCGATCTGCAGTTTCTTTCAAAAGTTACTTTACATTCGGATTGTAGAGATAGATAGACAGAAATGAGACAATGTGTTTTTGGAATCTAGGATACTTAAAACATATATTTAAATCAATATCCGGCAGTGGATTCTTTTTGGATTGCGATACTTTCTCTATCATATATTCTACATTTGATTAGAAAGTAAAACAATTATTTATATCTGAACTGCCGGACACTTGTCTGAAATAAAACAGTTTAAAAAATTGCATTTTTTCAAAACACTTTTTTATTTTCGCAGACAGACATGCTTTGAAATGAGAATTAAAACATTAGAGTGCATATTGACTATTCATGACATTTTTCAGATTTCCAAACTTGAAATTGAATATATATTTTTTTAATTGCTGAAATGGTGCAAAGTTTTGTTAAAAAGCAATTTCATCCTGCAGAAAATTTAGTGAAATTGTGCAAAACGTCTTTAAAAAGTAATTCAATGCTTCTGGAAATTGATTAAAATAATGTCCAGTTTATTCAGCAGACGATGTACATCATTCACAAATATCATCTATGTTATTCTTACGTCTAGTGAAAAGTACGTTCGACTTACAGGACACATTGCTACAAAAAGTACACTTTGAAGTAAAAAAAAAAATGGGCGTAGCCACAATCGACCTTCACAAAATCATTAACAACTAATGAAGCAACCAGAATCGGCACTTTCTAATTTTAAAGAAATCGTGAAAAGATATTCCGCCACAGTTCGTGATTAGACAGGGTGTTCCAAAAATCTGGCCTGTTGAGTTATCAATTACGTTAGCTTATCTATCGATTCATCATCTTTTACCTGTTGTCAGGTTGCGGTCGTATGTTTAACATTCTTCGTTACGCTCCGTCGATTAACCATTTTTTCTTGTTAGATGCAATTTGTGACAAGTCCCAATTCGAGCCTGAGTCATGTACCGCTGGGATATCTACGTTATCGATTCTTCAATACAAAAAGATCTAAAATCTCTCAATCTTCTCGAGACCTAATCACTGCATATTATTCGTGGTGGAGATAACGAATCGGGCTTGTGGTCGATCATCATAATGGGGATGAGTGAACGGCCGGATAGCGTCGGGCCACTAAATTTATGTCGGTCCTGGGAGAAACGGGCGACCGACGGAGTCAGGTAGAGAAGGCAGCGTACTGTGTAAAGAAACACAGTTGCAGGGGCAGGATGAACGAGGGTGCTAGAGTGAGAGAGTTCTAGAGCCCTGTGAGAAAGCTTTACGAGCGGGTCGAGCGACAGCATCCCTCGTGCACGTCCATCGTCCCGCTCCTGAGCGTAGCCACTGCAGTTACTAGCCGAACCAGCATCGTGTCGGTAGGGGGACGAGCACAGCAGAACCGGAGCCTGGTGTTACAGTTATAGTATCGCTTTTACGAGCAGGGTCCTGTGTGCCTGCTGCTACTGCTTCTATACTGCCACTCGGTTGGCCTTACGAAATGGCCACGTCGACGCTCGAAATATTAAATCGGTGTACTCCCTCTGCCGGGCTAACTGTTCACCCGCGTTTGTCACAGCCGCGTAGCTCTTCCTGTTTCTCGTTCTCTCTTTTTCTTTCTTTGTGTAGTGCGGGACCAACGAGGAATTACGCTTTTGATGCGCCACAGCGCAATACCAAGGGATCAGTAGTGAAGGCCCGTTTTGGTCAGACACCTTCTATCCCACACGAACTATAGCGTTTTTTATGCCTCGAATTACGTTTCCTTTATAGTCAACGTGCAATTTTTAAGGTGTTTAGGTTTAACCGTCTAATGCGTGAACTGTTAAGATGTACGGAGTCTTGCAATTGCTATTGACATTTTTTTAAAATGAATATGCATAATTGAAGAACGTTACAAGCATATAATAATCTACCAAAAACATTATCTACGATAGACGTCTCCGTGTTTGCTGGAAAATATCTTTATATATTGAAGGGCTTCCTGAAATTGAAGTTACTATACAAGACATTTGACAGGTATTAGAAAAGTCTCGATTTCCGCAAAGTCGAACAATGTACTTCAGTGCTCTTCCTCTTGTTCTTATTATACTGTTGACTCATCAGTATCGTAAGAGACGTCGGTCGCAAAGTACATCCAAGATGACGGCGATGTGGATGACGATCGTTGACTATCCTTACAGCGCGAGGAGCAATTTTCAACGCCCTCAGGGCATCTGAGCGATATTCTAAGAATTCTTTTGAACCATGTCAGATACACCTCTTATATTTATAAAAGCGTTTCTCTTCTCTTTTTTATATTCTTCTCATCGCACACCATTCGTTTTTTCCTCAGCTTCTGCCGAGGGTTCAACGGTTGTCGGTTTACATTTTATCCCGTAGTCTCGCTGTACCTTATGAGATTCCGTAAAGCAAATAGTATCTTGCTCCTCCTTTTTTTCTTTCTTTTTTTTTTATATTGTTATTTCCATACCTGCACGCATTTTCTCGATATTCCAATATATTGATACCGTGAATATCAAAGAATCAACGAAGCGTGTGCGTTTTCCTATACTAACGCGAGCGATGCCTTTCTGGGGAGCAAAAATCAAAAGAACCATACATAGACGTAACAGAAAGATGGACACGTGATGTTTTGCTTTCTTGTAGAGAAAGATTTGATTTCAGGAACTTTTATTTTCTTGTGGCTTTTATGGAAAAATACTCCAAATGCTGTGAAACATCCAGAAAGGTCGTTTAAAAAAATGAATGTGGGTGAAATAAAATTCTTTGTAACTTGAGAATGGATTGGACAATCCGTCTGAAGTTTGGCATGCTAGAGAAACTTTCTGGTATTGCATGCAAATTTAGAATTGGTTTTCTCGTTAAAATTTTATTAGACTTTGTGTGTTCTTTTTTTAAATCGAAAAAGACGTAATTATATTTATTGGAACAAATTTCAAGTTGTCTGGTTGAAACTTTCACAGCAAAACAACAGTTACGACCAAGGCTTGTTGAAATATCGCATTTGGCCAACGATTTCAAAATGATCACGGTTAAAAAAAACGTATGCATACAATTCAGCTGTTATAACTCGCAAACGGCTCTTTGTATCGAATTGAAATTTAAACCTTAAGAAGAATTGCGTTCATTAAAAAGTACCGAGTAACGCAAGCAAGTTATATTGTATAAATATAAGTGTTTTGAATAGAAACATTCAATCACCCGGATCGATAATGGAATTACGAAATATACAATTAAATATTGAAACCATCACAGTAGAGTCGAACCTTGCTCATTGCTTCTTCATTATTTTATACCTTTGATAAAGTCTCCTCACTATGAGGAGGTCAAAATTCATCAGAATACTTCCACATAGGATCAAATGTTCAATGGTATTAAGGGGAAAAAATTAGAAAGAATGTGCAAGTCTGGTGGAAAAATCTTGACATGGCCAAAAATCTAAAAAGTAATGTTTATAGATTAAATTTTCTAGAAATCAGCTAAAATATTTAGCACTGATTTTTATTATTGAGAAATATTCTTCATCACTGAGATTACGGCACCTGAAATTACACTCGTGACCTCCAGACAGGTTTCTTCAGAGGTAGGCACCATAGCTACTAGACCGCAATGTACCGGTTTCAAAGGTGGATATATAATCGAATTTTCCTTTTCGCCCGAAGGTCTTAGCTGGTTTAACCACTCGAGCGAATTTCGAGCAATACAGGGAAAATGCAGGAGAAAATAACCACGTAACGATTAGAGCGATTGTGTAATAAGGGTCTCTCTAGAACGATCAAGCTCTCTTATATCCGATAATAAACCCGGTTAGACGTCTTCCGACAGTTTCCGGGAAGTAAAACGTCGATTGCCGGTACAGCGCCATAACCACGTTTTGCATACCAGTGCCACAGCGACACCATTATCAACCACGTTTCACAACAGGATTACGCAATATCATTTTTTTTAATTGAAAAGAAAAAAACAATTACGTATCGTTAGATCAAATTATTATAGTAGTAGCTAGGAGCGTAAAGCGTGGTCAATGATTTTAATTGGGTATATAATGAATTTTAAGAAATTCTAAAAATATTTAAGATAAAAACGAATTTTTAAAAGCTATTTACAAGTTTTGATCTCCCGATATTATGAAAAAGGAAGTACTGCTGAAATTTAATATCTCTCAGATATGAAAATAATAGTAGTGATTTACTTGCCTGGAATTAAGTCGTTTTAAAAAGAACAATTTCTTTGTATAATTACATAAATGTAATGTATGTTTTATATATTATACTTTCAGAATTACAGTAAAATTTCTTAAATAGTGCAAAGTTTGGGAATAAACATGGGACCACTTTAATGAATTCATTTGGGGATTTGAGATTAATTGGACAATCAGAATTTATAATTCTTGTGTTTAAAAAAACGTCCAGAAAAATGCATGTGTCTAGAAGGGTTTATGAGCCTTTAATATTTGGTGGCTAAAGCAGGAATGAACCTTTTTTCGGTATAATTTTCGTTACGATTTATTTCTGAATTAAGAATTTATGACGTTTTGAATTTTGTAAAAATTGTAGTTACGCTAACAGCCGGAAATTATCAGCTGTCGAGCTAAATAATTCTTCACTAGTAGATTCATGTTCGAGGATATTTAGGATTGTATTTTCGAATAATCCATAGAAGCATTCTTCATTTTTCGCAAAGCTTCATTCATGAGAACGACAAAATTAATCAGCATATTTCCTGATTTAGGTGGCTTTGTGAAAAATTGTAAATAATAATAAAATAATGAGCAACGTTCTATTTTTTTTTTAGTAGTTAAACTTCCACGAAAATGTGTAATTTTCCGCTCAAAGTGGTCAGAAATACAGCTTATTCCCTGTACGTTCATTGGAGTTATTACGAGAGGGAGTGAGAGAGTGCTTTGAACGACGATTTAGTCGTGTTCAAGAGTCCAATACTGACTTGGACTTGTTCTGAGTCATATAGTCAGAATGTATATGCAATAGTCGTGAACATGTAGAGGATCGATCGTACCAGGAAGTAGCGAGTAGTTCGAGAAACAAGCTGTACGTTGTGTACTGTGCACTACGGTACAGAGCGCAAGACACGAACCTATTGAAGGGTGTATATGGAGATCCCGAGAGGGAGAGAGAGAGAGAGAAGTATAGGGAGAGCACAGGAAGAGAACGAAACTCGCGAGCGATGCAGCGAGCCATGCTATAACTCCAGACAAATTATTCAACGTACGATTGCAATGCCGCGTACAGCCCCTACCTCGCTGCAGTGACGACACTGACCTAAGACCCAGTTCGAACCTCCCATGTGCTGTCAAAGGAAACGAATTTAGATGCGGCTTAATGCGACCGTCCCCTCTTTGCTTGAGATTTACTAATAGAAAAGTTTTCCTTTCAAGCATCTATTATTGATAGGAAGAATGTACAGATTTAGAGCCCAGGTCTATGTGCATAAGTTACGAAACATTAGCAACATTCATGAAGTTTCATAAAAAACAAGTTTGCAATAGTAGAGTGTTATACTTGGTAAAAAGAAAAGAATAACAACATAATGAGTTAACTTCGTGTGCTCACTATGTTACTTGAAAATATTTGTTTGAATTTGTAAGACAGACGGAGATGTTGCCATCATTTCGATTTAAATTTACACAGATAAATTACAATGTGTTTGTAGTATCTAATAAAATTAATCTTATGAGCAACGTCTGTTAAATTAAAATAGGCTCCAAAATGTCCAAAAGTCTGCGAAGCTTTCTGAAGACATTTTTTCGAGAAAAAGTGGCGCTGAAGATGTTTTGACATAAATAATTATGCACGGTAAATAATAAAACCGCTTCTTATTTTAGCAGAAAATATTGCTTAACATTAATATGTGAACAACTATTTAATGGCATATTTTCTGAAAAAAATGACCACAAATATCGATCATCAGGCACTTTTCATAAAATCGAGTTAAATGGTGAAAACTATTGTCAAACGGCGTTGCGGTTCTTCTAGAAAATAAAAATTTTGATTTCTTAACGTGAAAAGAAATAATGAAGATTATAAAATCTTGTCTGTCTGTTCATCAGATCATCAAAAATGTTTTTTTTTTAATACTTTTGTTTGCAAAACTAAAACTAGCAAAATAATGGCTTGTATTAACTCGCGATCTAACCAAAATGAGTTGTATCTGAATGTATCTAAGTGCCGCGTTAAAAATTTTGCGCGAAAAGGTCAACCGATACCTGTGCAATATAATATTATCAATATCCCTCTTTTTGAAATTGCAGTTACAAAATTCGAAGTTTCATGAAATTCCAATTAGGTGAATTCCTGATGACCCGTCTAGCTCAAATACGTGCCCTACGCTCCTCTACCCATCCTCAATAAACCTGAGCAGTGTCGGTGTAGTATACAGGAAGTGAGGCGAGCTTTAACAAATCGTTGAAGATCAATCGACGAAATAAAAGGCAAAGAAACACTCGAAGCAGCTCACGGATTTTCTCCTCCCTCCCTTTCTCGCAGAGCCTTGCGTTCTCATCCTTCCTATATCCCTTAACTTATCTTTTTTCTCTCGCTTTAACTCTCTCTCTCTCCTCCCCACGCGCCCCCCCTCCCCCCCGTTCGCCCTCGTCCTGCCTCTCCTTCATCCACCGCCTCAGCTCTCCCTCTCTCTCTCGTGGGAATTGGGGATTTGCGGTTTACCCGTGGAGCGCCGTGAGTGCCAGACGCAAAAAAACAAATGTACAGCTCGTTGAGGAGAGGCGAGAGCGCTGAGTGGGACACGAAACTCGGTTCGCAGAGTCTTTCCATCCCTTTTCCACTTTCCCTCTTTCTCGATTTCGTTCCTGTATTTTCTGCGCCTCTCGCCCGCTCGACGCACCCTCTTACAACCTTGGCGTTCTATCCGGAACAGCAGCAGCAACAGCAGCAGCAGCAGTAGCAGCAGCAGCAGTAGCAGCAGCCGTAGCAGCAGCAACAGCAGCAGCAGCAGCAGCAGCAGTAGCAGCATAGCAGAACAGCACCCCTTTCTTCTGCATCTCCCTTTAGCTCGCATTCTGCTCGACTCCCGCATCTCGCCGCTCGCGTCGACTGTTCCTCCACCTCCATTTTACTCTTTTCCCAGCCTCTCTTCAACCCCTCCCTCACGTCCCTTGGCTACTATCTCCCGGTACATACGAGCCAGCGGGTACTCGGCAGCCGATAAATTTCAAACAAATGAAAAGAAAACAGCGCCTGCGGCCCGAAGATATCCGACACGGTTGAGGCAGCTAGGGACTCTGGCTCGCGCTCGCTCTCCGAGCCTTTGCAAAAGTTAAATGCCTTCCTTCCACGACTCGGGAAAGGGAGCGAAGAGGATAGAAACACAGGAAAAGAGCTCGTCCATATTCGTTGCTGAACCGTTCCTGTTTCGGTCTCTCTACTTACGCAATTTATGCGGGAAAACTGCCTGCGGGTATTTACTCTCTGGGATTTAGTCGGCAAACTATGACGAATTTCGTCAAGGCTTCGGAGTGTGTATCGAGTTATATTTATGTGTTTATTCTTTCTCGTTTTAAAGCGTATCATTGCAGATTTTCATTTGCTGATAATTAATCACTACTTTGCTTAATTAATTATCGAGAATCTTCAGTTACAGTAATTATTTTCCGAGAGTTGCATTTTTCATGGAAAACCAGAGTGGCTTAGACATTAAGAAAAAAAAAACATAATTTAAAATGACAATTTTGCCATAACACTGAACGAGACTATACGAATGATCAGAAAATGTTTCTTCGTTCTGATTACTTCTGAGATTATTGATTTTTAATTCAATGATAAATGCTGTTATAAATATGGTGGAAACAAAATTTATAAATACAATAAATTTAAAAATCTAATTCAGATTATTCTACAATTAGCGGCGTTTTAGGTGCTTGGTAAAAAAATTCTATGTTCTTATGCTGTGAATAAATTTTTAACAATTTTTCTTTGCTCTGTGACCGCTTCAAGTTTTCATTTTGACGCGAAGTCGAAAACACTTTTTTTAACTTAACACCTGGAAATAACGGTTGATATGATATTATCAGTTTCGAAATTTGACAGAGAAGCTACCATTGCTGTTTTGGGCTGGGGTATTATAAAAGGAATTTTAGATGTGGGATTATAAAAGTTAAAACTTAGTGGATTTTATTGAACCAACTGCAAAATCGTGTCTCAAAAAGTTTCAATTACAGTTGCTTTGGCGGACTAACTGGCGGTTGGTTTTTGGCTTGGTTTTCGTTTTGTCGAAATATTCTCCATACAAAATTCGGGTCATGACAGTGATATTCTAACATTTTGTCACATTACTCGTTATAAACTGAGGTGTTATAACTTATGCTGAACTGCAATTCGTCATTCTCGCTTGCTGATGTCATATTCACATTAATGAATAACGAACGGTGATTGCCCCTCTCGATTATATAATAATTGAAGCCCGAGTTAAATAGAGAAATACCTTTTACATTATTCCTTCGATCCAGTCCAATTTGCTACTCCAATTAGCATTAGTAGTTGAAGTTCCCTCTCGATAGCGTTCTATTTTTATTGTCATACGATTTCTCATATAACCCGAAGACAGTGTGGCATTAAAGCTGCCCAATAATTTGTGTGTCTAATAGTGATCACTTCAGGTTTTTTTATTCCGCGGATATGCACCTAAGTGAACTAATAAGGAACAGAGAAACATGTGTTTTGGAGAAGCACAAGAATTGTTTTTTCAATACTCTTTATTCCATAAGTTTCAAATTTATTTGAATAATCTATATTATGAAGGTAATTCAAGCATCAGTTAGTTACGAATTCTTGACAAATTGAGTTAGAAATTGTTCACTGAGTATTTCCAGCGCTCGTCAGTTTTATCAATTTAAACTCTCGTTAGCGAACTAATACATCTGCCGACCGTCTATTTGACAAGCGAGAATTGTGTTGCGCGTTATTTAAGGTGATATTACTGCGACCGGCACCGCAAGAGCAAATTATTACCCCCTTCATCGATCATTCAATTCGACAGAGGAATTCAGTTTAGTAAGTAGTTTGCACCAGGTAGTTTTGTTACAAATTTTACGTTAATGTCATTATTTACGATTATTATTAAGCAGAATTATTATCTAAATTATATGAAATAAATAACAAATTTATTGGAAATAAATTATACGAAACCCTAGTCCCTACGATCAGTATTATTATTAATTAAGTTTAAAATGTTTGTGTCCATCAACAATCTTGTAATGTAATCGTAGATAAATGTTATGCAAATCATAAATATATTTGTAGCTTATAAAATTCTTTGTTTCTTGTTAATAACAATATACTTATCATTCATCTTGTAACAGCAAAAAATGGTTATTAAACTTGACTCATTGTGAATATTGCATTATTTGTTGTTATCATGACAATTTTTGTTTGTTACTTTGACAAATATGCACATTGTTAAAGGTGCGTTTGTAAATTTTAATAATCTACAAATACTTTAGGAAAATTAATATACTTGCATAGGAAACAAAAAAAAAAGTTGCTCGTAGCGTGATCGCAACACGTGACTTTCTCATCACGATTGATATTGGCGTGATAATGCTGTTGTAATGATACTTGTTATTGCCATTTAGTTATTGGTACTAAATGTATGTTCAGCCAAATAAGATTTCTTAACAAATAACAAATACCGGCTAGCTTCATTTGGGACAATTCAATGTTATTTAGATCAACTGAGATTCAAGAAGAATAACTAAATGGTTCATGACGCCATATTTGACACTTGATTTGTTAACTGTTAACAAACTCTTCTCTCAATGTAGGTAAGAATAGTGTACCGTGTACTAAACATGTTATAAAAATCATGTTTACTGTATGAGCATTGTATTTTTCCAATACAACTTTATATTAAAATGAATTTAATTTTCAAAAGTTTCCTATAAAGTGTATTCATTATCCAACAATTTTTAACAGCGAACATTGAATTAATAGACTTTTCATCGCATTCATCTATTAATATAAATTTAAATGTTCATTCCCGACAAAATTATTTTGTTCAAACGTCAAGCAGTCGACTCTCGTTAGTCCATCACATCGCTGCAATTCCTGAAGATGGAAAACTTATCACGAATCCAATATTATTCAAACGATTATTTTCTCAACCTAAACGTCAGTGCCATTTATACCGAACCATAAACAATACAGATAACGAATGCTGAAGACAGGTTTTAAAAAAATGCCAAAAATAATCAACGCTGCTCTTCTTCAGGCTTAAAAAAATAAAACAAAAAAAAATAAATAAATAAAATGCATTGTCGAGTGAGCATATCCAGTCAAATCAAACTCGCGAATTCGTCCTGTTATTCTCGCTTCCCTCTTGCACTTCACTCCGGTGTGCTGTCACTGCCTATTTTTGTATGCATGCATTAGCATACGTCGAGGAATGTACGTTCTGCAGGAGAATGCTGATGACGAGAGGGGAGGTACGTTACGCCATACCTGTCTGTACGCTACGGTGTCGTGTTTGCTATATGCAGCGAGACGAGGAAGAGGCGATGTAATTATGCAATTTAAATTTCAAGTTGTGGGGAGGAAGCCCCGAGGATCAGGAGTATGGGAAAACGATGCTGATGGCTTGGTCCTGCATCTCCTGTTGGTGAACGCGCTCGTCGACTAGAAACTTATAGGGGTGAGGTGATCTGCAGTGTGGGTAACGCGGTAGAAAGAGAAATACATGTATATATAATACTGCATATATATATATACACACACCTTTAGATTGGAAGCGAAAGCGACACGAGAAAGCCAGATGATATCCATAGTATAGTTCCGGCTTAGACATTTGACAGCTGGGGAAATTATATTTCTCAACTGCCATTTAAGTTTGCGCTTCGGTCTACGTTCATCAGGTCCAATAGCGGGCAACCGCCATCTCCAGAAGGTATTATACATACCTATACGCCCTTATGGCTTCAGCATCTTCCTTTCTTACTCTGGTTTCCTTCCATCACTGTCCCTTGCCTTCTTTCTCTCACACTCACCTTCACTTACCGTCTCTTCTTTCATCTCCCTATCACTTGCAGATATCCCTCAAGTAATTCTCACTTGGTGGATTAATCTGCCTCCTTGAGAGTCGCCTCCTGTCTAGCTTTCCATTTTCTTTTTTTTTTTATTACGACCGCTCTCTGCAGTCTTTATAACACGAAATTGGGATCCATCGTAGTCAACTGCGATGATACAGATACCTTGGTAGTAATAGTCGTATTTCCTTTTACATCTTCGATACTCAAGATATGTTTTTACTCCATAATATGGCAGAAGGTTTTTTTGATAATGTTTTGAGAATAAAGGAAAAGAATACATTTTTTTAAAACGTAGTCGTACACAATATTTAACGTGTTATTCAGATTATTTGTGAAATTTAAAACAGGTTACAGATTTACAAATTATCTAGTTTAAGAATCAAACCAAAATAAAACATTGATTCAAATGCTACTGAGCCAAATTGTCTAAAAAAAAATCACCGACAAAAGGGAAGCTAAATTGTAGTGCTTCATAAATTTGTCTTTGATGGCCCCAACAGGTTATTAATATTTTAATCATATGCATGGGATGAAATATTTAAAAACATAAGTGAGCCTGTCATCAGAAGAATCTAAACTTGCTTATTCAAGAGCTGCATCTCCAGTTTTATTTTCAGCTGAGCGAGGGAACTAGTAATATGTCAACTGATTTTGTATGGAAGAATATCTGATGTACTTGACGTGTAGTTTCATCGATATTGCTAATAATATCCGTCCTTATTGTTTCTAATGTCCGACATAAAAATTCTTAACATCTTCTACTGTATAGACATTTTATAACATTCCAAGCCATTCGATTTTAACCCAAGGAATGCAATTTCTCTTTATCTCTTAGCAGTATCGACAGAATCTTTAGCAAACCGCAACGACGAGAACCTCGGCTTTTGTCAGACCGACCTGGGTTCCTAGAAAATGTGGTTTCACGTTACCTTCGTGAGACTAAATTGGCACTTCAATTTTTAACCGAACGAGATTGAGTCTTCCATGAAAAGAAGGTGAGCGGGAGTGAGAAAGAAGGATTGAGAGAAGCTCGTATACTTGGTGGAAGCCCAAGCACAGTGGAACACTGAGAGCATGATGGGTCGGAGGCCCATCTACCTTTCTTCTCCTTCTCCACCTCCTATCACTCTCATTTATCGAGATGTGCTCTACAATTCTATACCAATGTACTGGAGGTATACCTATACATACATAGACCTTAACGCAAACGAATAAAAGATTCGAGGTAACGGATTTTTACGAGAAAATATAAATTACGATGTGGTACTTCAATATTTGTATTGGATAAAGAAACGGAGGACATTGGAGACAGGAGCTTATTTCACTTGGTTGTCAAAAATGTTATGAATCACGGAGTAATTATTAATTGAAGATACAACCTAAATCACCTCTTTGAAGGTTAAATAATTAGGCTGCCAATGCATGATATACCTGTTATTACTGTAGGCTCTATCGAATGATTTATACCCACGGTTTTCTCAGTAATCCCATTAAACTTAGGGGAAACCGTGGTTCTAAATTTTAACCAGGGTTAACAGTGGAATACATTAAACACAGACTTTCAATAATGTACAATCAGATTTTGAAGATATAGGTGACGCCGGGGTCAATTCATTACACTCGACTCGAACATTAAATCTGTATGGCATGTATGAGAGAGTTTCAAATTGACACGCGAGATCGCATTCTATCATTATCTCAAGGACATTCGACTAGTTGTTACGGCAACATTTCAACGTTTTCAAGTGATGAATGATTTCGTTATAATTAATAACGCAGTGCACTTATCTAGAGTAACATTCATCATTCGGTCTGTATATGCAATTGAATATTTACAGTAGAACGAATTGGGTTCTCATTTTAATGTTTAATTCGTATTGAGTGTGTCGAATAGTATTGTCAGATTACGATGGCAATTGATGATCGAGCATACTTGACTGGAGAATTCACCCACTTTAAAAATGCGAATTAAAATACTCTATACAGCCTTGCTGGAGTTCCATAGAATTATATACTAGAATATTTTATTTCATTTTCAATGGACTCTTCAAATGAAAAAGTATAAGTAATGTAAAAATAATGAAATTAACAGAACTTGGGTGAAAATATAGAATATCACTTCTTTTTTTACTAATTATCAGCAACAGAATAATTATTATTTTTCAATGGATTATATCGAAGACATAATAATCGATAGTATCTTCGATAAGAATAAATTAATCAGTAAACTTTATGTACTCTCTACAATATGGGAAAACATCTTGCGGAGTAGTAGGATATTTTTTTTTATAAAGCCTTTTGAAGAAGAATTTTCATCAATTTACTCAATTTCCAGAAGGATCATAATGCTCTTCGAGGACCTTTTGCGCCATTTCACTCAATTTTCAGAAGAGTCATAATTTGGTTGATAACACTTTGCATCAATTTGCTCTATTTTCATAAGGGTCGTAGTGCTCTCTAAGAACACTATCACCACAAAACAGTTTCGCGAAAAATGTTTTCATATTAAAAGTATTTTAGATTCTTGTCTTTTCAAATTGTTCACATATACATTATTCAAGTAATGATAAAAGTTCTGTAAGATGGCAAAGATGATTGAGAGATCACAGGCATTCATTAGATACGTCCCACAAACGTAATTAATGCCGGACAAAGAGAAGCCTCGGAAAATTAATCCGCGACCGTGTAGTCCATTAAATCTAAGAGTATACCTATGGTGGAGTTGGCTCTCCATGAGCTATGCTCTACTAAAGTACGCCGACGCTTGTGACCCAATGGAGCCTTCGCGGTCTTGCCTCCAGCTAGTCGTTCACACGCGAATACCAGTACCACATACCCCACTGGACCCTTTTCCCTGTAGGTGGCAGTGGTGGTGGCCTCTCGGCTGGGCGTTTATCACTCCTGGGGGTAAGATTTCATTCCGAGAGAGAGTTGAGGAAACCTGAGTCAGGGAGGCAAGGACGACGACCGCGTAACGTTTAACACTCTCGTGTCCTACGTGCGTCAATTACCCCCGTATTTTCTCCGGCCATTACGTTTTACGAGGTCGTTACGTTTCGTGAACGCACGGCAAACATGTACGAGTTAGGGCTGCGTTGACGTCAAAGCTGATGCCACGTTTCATCATCCTCGTGAGGATGTGCACACGGACAGGTAGAGATTGCAAATAGCAAACTTGCATCAAATTTTAGGTTTACTGCTGTTAATATAGTCGCCTAACAGGCGGTCGTGACTTGGTTGCTACACCCTCAGCTCTCCAGTATGTATATTATTAGCAATCATACAAGCAAGATTGGTCATTATATTTTCACGAACGTATCCTTAAAGCTATTTAGCTATTTATTAATACCTATTTTGGTGGTAAAGGTACTAATATATTTGTATTTTTCATTCATTTTTTTTCGTCATAGAGAAAGCTCTGTTTCCGCGAAGAAAAATTATTTTTATATGAATTTACTTAAGCGAATGTGAAACGTCTCTTCCATATTTAACTATAGAGTTTGATTTTTTTAAACATAAAACGACTCAAAAGCCTAACGTGAGCAAATTTCATGTTATCGGGCTGAAACTTTTGCAGCAAAAGTAGTTGCGGCCAGGATTTGTTGGTATTGCGTTTGGATAGAATCGACAAAGCTGTTTATAATTATAATACTTTTTTCAAAAAATGTATCCATTTCATTTAAATATTATAACTCGAGAATGGCTCTATGTATCGACCTGAAATTAAGAATTCAATAGGTGTTACCTCATTATAAAGTACCCAATAACGCAAATACATTATATTGTATAATTCTAATGAATAGAAACGTTGAATCGCCCGGGTCGACATTGAGCTTCAAAAGTTATGAAATTAAATATTGAAAACAAAGCTGCAAAGTCGAACCTTGCACATAGTTTCCTCATTTCTTTTTACCTAAAGCTTCCTCTATGAGGCTGCCAAAATTGATCGCCATTCTTCCTAGAGGGGATTTTCTGCAAATTGGAAAATAAGGAAGGTGTATGAAAGGTTGGAATTTGCAGCCTTTTTGTCCTATAAAATTTGCAATACAAATAAGTACGTATATTTAAAAAATAAATAAATATGAAGACTAGGATTTATAATTTTTCTTAACACAAAATTTAACGAAATTTTCATGCATTAGGCCCGCTGGAGTGTTGAAAAACACTCAGCTTCGCTAACGAGAAGCGAACAGTGTTTTCCATGATCTGTCGCTTAGGATATAATATAAAGGTTGCTAATTGAAACCTTACACATCGCTTCTACATCTTTTCTATGAAAAAGAGAAAATTGGGCAACGTACTTTCTCCTAAAAGTGGCTTTGAATATTACAGGCCAAAAAATATGAGGTAGCAACGTGTACAGTTCTACTTTCTTGTCAATTTGTATATTACTGACTAGTGTTGCTCGTAATCACGGCTGTTAATGTGACTTTAAACAGAGGAACAAAAAACTGTTGGATTTATGATTTTTTCGAGACAATATTTTTTGTTTATCGCTGTGTGAGAGGTGAGCGGGTGGTAGTGTTCAATTACCGGGTGTCGCGAAATTTGCATGATCAATCGTTAAATGTGAAAGGGCCGGGTGGGGAATTAGTGTATAGAGTCTCCGTTGTTATACCATCCGCATGTGCCGGACAAGGCATCGCTAAATGAACAATGGATGGCATTCGATATACCGGATTCGATTTTGCAGTAAACCAGTCGTGCATAAACAATGAATTTCATCCGGCTGTATGAGCGAGGGATGGGAGAACTTCCCGAGGGTAGAGGCCAGTGGGCTATAGCTTAACTTTGTCAGAATACAGCGTGTGGAGCGTCACCAGCCGGAACAGAGTAACGATAGATACACATATATGATTATATATTCTATATATGTATAAAATAATATATTATATATATCTCTACAGTATAAAAATATCCCGCCGCCGCCTCCGCCGTGCAGGACGATCGAGGTAGAGGAGGGTGGAAGGTGAAGGGAATGGGAAGCCCAAGGTCAGTTCCGGATTTTTCTAAATCCTTCAAGGGCCCGTTAAGCCCGGATTTTCGACACAGGAATTTGGTGCGCAAAACGTGCGAGAGGGCGGAGATCCCCTAGTATATATACTGTATCCGATATAGAGATAAATATTGATGGAACCAAATGAACGAGAACAAGAATACTTTAGCTGACCGATCAATCCGCAAGACCCAAAAGCTCGTTCAACTTTTGATCTCATTGACCGGATACGATTTAACTCTCTGTCGACCCGTGACGGAAATACAGTATATTTTTAATATACCGGTAAAGTGCACCGGAAGCACAGGGAGAACCATTTTTTTTTTTTTTCGGTGAACTCTCAGTCATTCGAGGATTTAAAATTGATGGGGAAATATTGAAAGTTAACCTGCCATACATTTGGTGGGATTGGATATCATAAAAAGCGAAAGCCGTTTAGTCTTTTAAAATTCGGTTATTTTTCACTCGACAGAATATTGTGAATTTTTGTTCCCTCGCAAAACTAGCATCACGTATTTTACCATATGGGAGATTGAAATAATACTGCAAGTTTGTTGCAAATAGTTCAACAATAGTATAAGAATATAAGAATTGCCATATAAATATGTTATACATAACTTATAGAGGACATTTTTTGGGAAAAATCATCAAAATGAAAATGAGTATACAGTATAATAAAAAATAAACAAAAGGGGCGAAAAGAGGACAAATGTACTAACTAATTTTACTACTATTATACGGTACTATATGATTTTATTCCATAATAAAAAGCATAAAATAATAAGCATAATTAAAAGTTTGTGAAAAAACTCTTGACTGAAAAAGTAGTTAATCTACAAAAGAAATAGTTTTAGAAACTGGAAAGAATATCCCCTAGCGGTAGAATAAACGTCCATTCGATTTGTGTATTCACGTTTCACAACTTATGAAATCTTAACTTTTCGTACATGAAAATTGGATACTTTTAGTTTACAACTTTTTGTACGTATTGGTGGAAACTCCACATGTAAATGCACTCGTCTCCATTTTATACACATTGTGTGTTATACTTATTTTTTGTAAAGTGTATATCAACTCGTTAAACCATGATTAGCCCGAAAAGGATTTTATCTTTTTGGACTAAACATTTTGATTAATAAATAGAAAAAGAACAGAAATGTAAAGAAGGCAGAAGGCATGACAAAAAAAGTAGTTACAGATTTCATCAACCATTTTTTTTGCTATACTGCAATTTCAATATCTATATTTTTCAATTATAAATATCCCATCCTATTTATTAATACTTGTTTTGAAAGTAATTTCAGAGAAACCGTGTTTCGTACACAGTAAATGCCATCTTAAAAAAAGGATAAAACTTTGTTTCTTCAAACGCTATAAATGTGAAGAAATGATACATAAATATCCATCATACATTGCAGGACGTAGGATCTCAAGTAGTATCATGCCATACTCGAGTTTCGTATACACTTAAATAGCTTTCACATGCAGTAAATCGAAAAGAATGGTTTTCACTATCGTAAAGGAATCGATCGATGGAAGGTTCATGCACATACGAAATCTTTGGATTTTACAAAGATACTAGAATATTATTCCATCTTCAACTTGTCTGAAGATTTAGCTTGCACCGAAGAAGACGATTCTTTCTAGTCTGAATAACGACTACTTTGCTAGAAACTCTTATTAAATTTTAATGTTATTACACTACCATCTGTATCACCAGTGCCTCTTTCTTTGGGACAATCCCCACTTCACGGCGCGTATCTATCGATATTTGGCTAACCAGCGATTCCAAAAGCTGCGCAGAGTGCGCATTAGCGTTCATGCGCTACCCCGATCACCGGTAAAGTGGTGCAGAGCCGGTCCTGTGGCTGTACCGGTGAACGAGGTCGTAGTGTATACTGCTATTATCCACGGGAAAAATTACTTTTTTGATTATGCAATAGTAGCTAGAGTTCATGACTCCGGCGTAGCAGACGTAACTACCTTAAAAAAAAATATATATACAAAACTTTCTTTCTTCAAACGCTATAACTGTGAAGAAATGGTACATAAATACCCATATATTGCAGGATGCAGGATCTCAAGTATAATCATGCCACACTCGACCATATATCCACCTCAGACTTTATCTTCCTGCGAAGCTGCTGCAGAACTATCAACCTTGTGGCACCTTTCTCATTCCACCGTATTCTCGCGTACCGCTCCCGAGAACGTTGAATATCAGAAAAGACGTAAAACCCACGCGCTTCGCAGACATTGCGAGAAGAACGAAGAGATCCCGATGCATGAACCCACACCAAAGTGAAGAAGCCCCCGGAGGCATTGCTGGGCGACGCCGTAAAAGCTTGCCGCTGGAAAGAGGAACTGTTGGAAGTACGTGAGCCCCTTGTCCTTTCTCGTGACTATGGGCGTACCGTGCGAAAAGGGAAGAAGCTTCGTTCACTGGAGGAAATAACGTTACGAAAGTGAAGGAAGACGGAAGACACGAGGAAGCGGGTAAAGCCACCAGCAGAAGTTGTAGCGACGGAAATGTGAACCCAGTTCGACGGGCCAGGATAGAAAAGCAGAAGCGAAGAGTAAAGGAGGCGGTAGGAGTATTGGAGAGAAGCGCACGAGAAACCCGGAGCCCCGTCAAGTTAACGGCTGCCGTTAAAAAAGCCGTAACCTTGCACGAGGATGACTCCATCCGGTATCCGTTTTTAAACCTATGCCTATATGTATTATATAGAGCAGCATAGCAGTGAACATCGGCGTGAATCGGGCATCCACCAGGTTTGCTCGGGCCTCAGGCCTTTGTCCCGTAAATCCAAAGTATGAATATTCTTCCTCTTCTTTCTCATAGAAACGCGTGAGTTACGTGTTTCTGTTACTCTGCGAGATTCCAGATGCGTGAAACACATAAAGACCAACCCGGGAATGTACATTCTACTTTTTTTACTTTGTATTTTTGTACTCGCTGCTCGTGATTATCACCTGGGGATATATGTATATATCTATAGAGAGAGAGAGAGAGAGAGAGAAAGAGAGAGACAGGTTAGGCTGTAAAAGGTGTTAATTCGAGTTCCGTTAGATAGTCAAGTAGTATAAGTAAAAGTACGAACAAACAAAGCAATAAATAAGGGAAAGGTGTAATAAAGAAGCGGAAAATTACTGCAGCGTAACTATAAAATCGGCTTAATGAAACTAACCTTACTGTTTGGGAATATTGATCAATTTTTAGACTTTTTGTACGATACGAGTTAACTTAACTTTTACTGCCGGGTCGTTATACAGTGTCGGTCATAATTCGTATGAAATCGAATGAATACTGTATTTGGAATAATGCTTTTGCTTCTGGATAATATTTTCGATTCCCCTTATAGAGGGCGTTTTAATGCATTTTTGTTGTTATTTTGATGTCAGGATAATAAAAATAAAGTAAATCACCCAGAATTTTTTGTTACGCTCCTTTGTGTGCAATAATTAACACGATAATTGGAGCACATAAACATATTTTATTAGATTTTACATTTTTCGAAAATGTCAGTGAACTCTTATTAATTTTAGTAAAATATATTAAAGCAATAAGATTTTAGATGATTTCCAAATTTGTTTATCCTGACTACGAAAGTGTCGTTATCCGTCTGTTTCTACATTCTTTTTACAAAACCGGGTTGCAAAGTAGAACCTTGCTTCTTGCTTTCTCATTGTTTTTCAGCTTTTACAAAGCTTCTTTTACGAAGAAACTGAAAAATATCAACATATTCCCACATATGTTGCGAAAAAAATGTAAAAAAGGTGTAAAATAATAAGGAACCAGCATGTACCTTGCATCCTTTTGACATACTAAAACATGTAACATATCTGCGTGAAGATAATTCAAATTAAAATGTAAGATAGGGTTTCGATGTACATTCTCCAGTCACTAATAAATGTTTTTACATAAAATAGTGTCTATACGAAATTTATTCATTACTTTTTGCATATTAAAATTATCTTAACAAGTATAGTAAATACTTACCTTGCGAATACTCACCTCTGGTGCATATTTATAACACCAGATCGTGTTGAAAAAAATCATAAAATAACTTTTCGAAGAAAAGAAATATAATGATTTTACAATATCCATCGATGTTGTCATGATTTACGATTTATCTAAACTTTACCAAAGTAACTTAAGTAAAAATTTTATATCTTAATTATCAACTAAAATGTTGTTATTTAATTAATAATGGCAAAATAGTATGAAAAGAGACATTTCATTTATCTTAAACAAAATGAATTTATTATTTCTTCCTGGTGCGATAATGTGCTTCAGGAGATAGAGGAATGAAGAAATGCAAAGGCTTCCATCTGTTATCACTCTCACCTGACAATTTATTCGTAAGTGTGTGTTACCAATTGTACACAGCTGTCTTTCGTTCTCTCATATTCTCACATTTTCTTTCGTCTTTTATCATCAGAACAAAAGATGGGCATTATGAGAGATGGGGGAAGAGAGAATTGGTATGAGCAAGACAAAGAGTAACAGGTGGCGCTGTCTCATCCTACGTTCATTGGTTGTGTGTATCCCCTCTTCCCTCACTTTCATTCTCTTCGCCACTTTCTTTCACCCATGTCGTTGCTGGGTTACATCCCTTGGGGTCATTATTGATGCTTCGCCCTCCCTCGCCCCCTCTGGCCATCCTCCGCAACCCTCGCTTGCTACCCTTCGTCACACTAAGATTTCTTCCCTCGGACTATCTACACGATCTCGGCCCCTACGGCTTGTTTTGTCCCTTGTCATATTTCTATGTTCACCGACCTCGGAACAGCATAAGTCACATTTTTATCAAAATCTACGTCGTGTTCAATATCCGTAACGTCGTGTACTTTCCGATGAATATCTTCATAGTGAGATGGGTATTTTTACCAACAAACGAATATTTCGATATTCAGTTACTAGTAAAATAAGGGGAGACTACAGTGATCTTTGGACTCTTTACCCTTGCCAAGCATATTCTAGAAAACGCGCTCATTCTTTTTACATTTTTACCCTTTAAATTATGGAAATCGTTAAAAAAATTTATGAACTATTTGTTTTTTAAGAAAGCTAAGAAAATGGCATAACTTTCAAAAGATCCTTTACGTGGCGTATCTTATTGCACTGAATCGAAGCTGCTTGGCGGTTTTGCTTGACTCCTAATGTACCATTTTTCTTATGGCATTTATTTTCGGACATTTGATCTGGAAATATTATTTTAGTACCGAAATTTCGATTGTTTCATATTCTTGTCAACCAATTTCACTTTTAACCCAAAAATGCGCATAGGATTTTTTGGGTATTGAGAATCTAAGTTTTCAGAACCAACAAATTTTATCATACATGGGGGAGTTTCTCGTTGAAACATAAGAATCAAGTATTGTGAAAATAAATGTTACATGAGTTGATATATAAAAAATAACATAGATATTATATTACTCTTTGCACTTTGCAATATCGTTACATAAAATAGAAGGATAAAAAACCGATGTATATAAAACAAAACAAAAAATGTTCCTGCATTTGCAAACATCTTGGGCATATACTGTAATGAGAATACTTTGCAAAAATCACTATAGACTCCCTTTAACTTTTGACATCTGTATTCACCGCATACGTTTGTTTTAAAATTAAAATCCCCTAAGACATTGAAAAATATTTTTCAAAATTCTATTTCCTTATTTTTGTGAAAACCAACCTCTCCAGGAATTGCACAATGTTCCTGCAATTACATTAAATAGTTACAATCAAAGAAAAATTGACCTAAGAGCGTTAAACCACAGGAAATATAAGAGAAAAGTAGCTCAATACCAAAAACCATTCATGTAATATAACATTTCTAAAACAATAACATATATTATATATTTTTTTTCATACTACAGAGTTCCTTAAACCAAAAATTCTGGAAGCTTGAAAAATTTGACTTATGCTTTTTCGTCCAAACATTTAAGCGACTGAATCAACGAGAATGACTGACGGTTTCAACGGATTACCGTTAAAAATCTCATCGAGTAGATGGAGCGATGCAGAGAAGTGCGAGAGCTGGGGGGAATAGGTATGGGATTTAAGCGTAAAGCCACGAGCGCATTCTTCTTAAGCTCAAGCTCGTGACGCTGCTGCTGCTGCTGCTGCTGCTATTCCCGCCGTTGCATCAAGGGTTCGTTTGGTAGTTTCGAGTCAATTAGTATTCTGCGCTTGGCTATCGGTGCCGAGTGTTGGCACCCGCTTCACCATGAGCGCAGACTGCTCTCATACGTATGTGTGTGTGTGTGTGTGTCTCTCTCTGTCTGTATGCAGACTGCGAGAAGTGCTTGAGTGAGGCGCAGAGTGGGTTTACCTCAGGAATATAATTCCGCGGCGCACGCTATTTATTGCCAACATCGGCCGCTGAAATATTCATGAAATAAACTCGATGCCCTGAGCCCGTGGCCCACGCTCTTCCGGCTACACTGTCTAACTACTCCTGTGTGTACTCCCGCAACACACCCCCAACCTCCATCATACTTGTCTCTTTCCTACCCTCCACCGAACTTTCCGTACCATCAGCTTTCCCGTTACCAGCACCATCGCGATGGTCCCACATTGTCTACCCTGTGTTACACTCGTAAACCCGCGATTATACGTATATGACATTACACGGGTTTTAGATCCAAAGCTTTAAACCAATTCTGACTCTTGTTTTTAAAATGTTTTTCGATACTTTATATCCAACGTTTGATGGCAGCCTCTCATTCATCCACAAACTCGATTCAACATAATACTGATTCGTCATAAACTCGATCCACCACAATTATGATCCATCACAAACAACGATCCACCACAATTTCGATCCGTTACAAACTCAATCCACCACAATATCGATCGATCACAAACTCGACATCCAACAGATCTAACCCTACACGGAATCTTCCCTACATATATCGATAGGACACACTTTTTTTTCCACTGCATGTCGATTCTAGACATTCATTTTACTACACAACTCAATCATGCACGGACCCGTTACTACATAAACCGGTACAACAAGCATGATTCATATAAATTCCCTTTTCCACACGGACGCTGCAACGCGCTTACTTTACTAGACAATCCGATTTACTCCACATTCCTCTACTACTACACATCCACCATATTTTTATCCAACTCATCGTAATTCAACACAGTACCGCTGTCGATATCGACGCATGTTAGTATCCTACGCGATTAACGAAGTACTGTGCATAATTTTCATGTGGTGGAAAAATATGTGTTGTATCTGGATATATAGTCATAGGTTTGTAGACGATCGGATTATGTGGTAAAGTGTACATGTTGCAAAGTGATTGAATGCAATTGATATCTTGTTCATCGTGTTCTATATAGCAACGGGATTGTGTATAATTACGTTTGAGTATGACGCAAACAAGGTGTGTTCAACCGGGTTTGTGTTAAAAACATGTGCATAACCATATGCGCAGAATCAAGATGTGGTGGAAAAATGCATGTATGTTTGATGTGTGTCATAAAATGATTGAGCTAGATTTGTGGAGAAACAAGTTGTGGCGGATCAAGATGTGGGGGATTTACCTGCGGAAGAAAGAGGAGCTGCCTGATTGGTTGCAATTGTTTTTACACGTCTGGCTGTCCGTGAGTGCGCCGGCCCTCGACGTGGCTCCACTGGATATTTACAAAAAGAAATACGAGACGACGTTCCAGTCATTGATTGTTACTTCTGAATTGTTTTTATCAATGATAAAAAATATGCTTTTTTCTTAACTTCTGAGATGGAATGAAAATAATATTATTAAGTGTGGAAAGAAAGTTACGGAATTTTTTATATTCCACATAATTTCAACAGGTTGTCTTATTAGTAGGAAAAAATGTATATATCACCAATCTTGAATGTTTTTTGTGGGTCAGTGACTGGAGCATCGATCTCAGTCGTTCTTTGACTCTTAATTAAGGGACTATTATAGTATAAACACTCGTTTTAGAAGGTGGTTTTGGGGATCCTTTTTTATACATATGAGCACTAGTGAGCTGTTGTTTTGCGTATTCCACATTCACTAAACAGTTTACAGTAAACGCTCAATTTTTATAAGAAATTTGGTTTCTTAAGTCAATGTTTAGCATGATTTTTAGATAAAGTTAATTTAAAAACATGAGTTGTTATTGTCAACATAAATAAATATGAATGAAAAACACTAGCTCAGTTAGTTATATATTTAAAAAAAAATGAATTCAGAAAAATTATCTTTAAAAATGGATGTATCTACTAGAATACCCCCTTAAATGTTTATTTCTTAAAAGCCATATCAAGCAGATTCTGGTCTTCGTTGCTAATAAATCGTCGTCTCACAGCGCCCTACGTAGAAATCTTTATACCTAAGTACCTAAAAATCAGTTTCATCCATCATTCACATTCTCTTAATTCGCGTTAGATATTTTTATTTTGTAAATTTTAATCTTAAATAATCTAGCGATAGCCTAGGTTTACATGACTATAAATATACCATCTCTCATTCCTTCGACACTCCATTTTACACGATTCTCATAAAAATCTATTCACAATTTCTCTCCCTCACCCTCGATGCTTCACATTTTCATTCAACAGCAAACACCATTGTGTATTTTTCCAAATTTAATCCTATCAGCCATTGTTCGTCACTATGTTTAGTGGTTCAATCGATCATGGTTCGATTCTGCCCCCGGTCATCCATTGTTACCAGCGGCCTCTCCAAAGTTTACGTAATTAGCCGGAGCGTAGGTACACGCACTGCGTTCACCACACGAAACCCCCATTCTCAGTATATTCATCGGTCGGCAATTAACGAGCATCGTTAGCTTTTCTCATTAATTCGTCGGAGGACGGTCGGGACAGCCACACACGGCCACAAATTAATAATCATGTGCGCACGTTAGCGACCGCATCATCACACGGAGGGAATTGTAGAGTACACTCAAAAAATTGGGATAGTTTACCATTAAGTGATAACTACTAAGTTGCAAGAGCAATACGATTATTTTGTAGTAACGTTAACTATTCCATTGTTACCACGCACGTAGCATAAAATATTGCAGATTTCTTTTCAAACGTTTCATTATAACGAAAATGTTGCCGCAACATTTCGGTCATATGTAACTATAAAAAGTCGAATGTGGATTACCAATTTATAGTTTTTATTTAATAGTGGAGAGTCACACGATTTTTTTAGTGTAATCAAAGAAACTCGACGTGCGGGCTACGTTTGTTAATCACATTACTTTCTGTTTCACATTATTTGTTTATTTGCTTCATAAGTAATTTGCTGTTAATGTTTCTTTTTGTATTCTGTCACATTTGTATGAAAATGTATAAATATTGTTTAAAAGCATATAGCTATTTGTCCATAAACATGTATTACAAAAATTCCACAAAAATCGAAGTTTCGCCGAAGATAAAGTGAGATTATTCATCCTATTACGCATTATTTTTTTCTTTGTGGCATTTTTTAAATGAAACTATTAAAAAAAATTTTATTTCAGTTACGTTATCAATAAATTTTTGTTTATGCATTTTTTTACCAACACATGGCAGAATATTCTAATAAAAAATAATTCATATCAAAATATTAATGAAACGAAAAACAAGCAGAGTGAGCTGGAAAGTAATGCGCTAGTTACATCGCTGGAGCCATATACGTTTAGCCATATTTTGGTATATCTGTGGGAGAACGACCGAGCAAGGGGGCACGAGAAAGACAGAATTAATTAAAAATCAGAGCCTAGGAAAAGGGTGCCGGTTGACGACGCGAGAGCTTTAACGGAAGCTCATCCGGTTTTTCCGCAAATTCATTTCCATGAGGTGTGCACAGAAAGGAAAGAATAGAAAAAATAAAATAGAGAATTTCGTATTTTATTTCGCTGCCTCTTGGCTGCCTCTGCCACTCGAAAAAGGCAAAGGCACGTAATATAGACGACTGTGCTCATTGCGAAGCGTCCACTGTGATATTACTGTGTGCATTCGGAGGGTCCGCACTCCCTGAATGAGAGTAGATATAAGGATCACGGATTCTGCTAACGGAGTATAATATAGGTGAGATTTAGTGAAAACCTGTCTCCATCTGTAGCTGGAAGCTTCTGTGATTAATTTCCCAAGTCCCAACAAGTCCCTTTAATTTCGAGCTTAAATTAATTCTCTTTGTTCCCGAGCTCTGTTTCTCTCCTTGTTTGGAGACAAATAAATAATTGTCGAGAAGAGTCTGTCGGGTGGATGATTTCTGGCAAAGAAGGAATGAGGACAGCGGGTAAACAACATATATACTGAAACGGTTATAGCGAGGTCCGCACACTGGGGACTGTCTATATAGCTCGACTTTCATGGGCGGGGCACGACAGGGCCAAATTTAATAACGGTTAAGTGCGCCAAGCCAGCACATCCGGATGGCTTTCGCTTTCTCTGGCTTTTCGCGCCTCGTCGAGCATCGGAAAAAGAGGCTATTTGCCGAACCCGCTTGAACAAACTTCCGCGACTGAGTCTTCAGGTTTGATTGTAATTCATCAATCGGTCGCGTGACATGAAGGATGTATAAGCAGCGCGTCACGTGCTATAAAGTACAACGTTGGAGTAACCGCTAATGCCGGGATTACCGAGTTCAGGGATTATGTTAAAGATATTCGATGAAAACATTTTTATAAAATTCCACTTGGAGATTAATTGACCTATTCGTTGGCATGAAGAAATATGTTAAAAGTGATCAGACATTTTTTTTAACCAATCCGAATTTAAAGATTTTAGATGGCTGATACAAAATATCCGATATAAATCCAATCTGAACTTGAAATCGAAAATGTCGGATTCCAAATGTCTGATACAAAGTGACGGACACAAAAATCGAAAAAATGTAAAATACTTGAACTTTGTTGATAAGATTGTGAATTTTGGATTGCTGACTCCGAATTTGAAGTGAAAACTGTCAAATTCGAATAGCTAACACAAAATAGCGCAACAAAACCTAAACTTTTTTTTAGATTCTGGATCGTCATTTTGAATTACGTAATTTTTATTTGAAATTCGGTTTCAGCAATCAAAAAAATCCATTATTCACTATGTTGAAGTGCCGTATATTTCTTCGAGCTTCGGTCCATCAAATTGCATTAGCCATTTTTTATTTTCAAACTTTGACTTTCAGAATACCGTGTTTCAATTGAAGCAAGCTAATGCAAAACAAAAAAGACAATTGAGCAACAATTGAAATTAAGAAAAACATAATTTAAAGCATCTGACAAATAATTCCAGCATCCACACAGAATACCAAATGCGACCATAATTAGGTAAATAATGGACACAATTGAAATACTTATCGGTGTGAAAAAAATGCGAAATAATTATATTAAATCAATAATTAAATTCGTATTATTGTATTTAAAGCATTTTTTAAAAATTACATTGCTAAATATAAGAGTTATCAAATCTTTTTGAGCTCATCGTAACCAGAGAGTGAGAGGGAGAAACGGGATATCAAAGTATCGCTAACAATGTTATCTCAATATATTAAATCCTTCGATTCCATCGTGTTATATCAAAGTTCCAATTCATACGTGACTATAATTAGTTATCGATAATCCTACTTTACAGAAAATATATACTTCTCCTTGGGTATCGCGACATATTATTCGAGGCTGTGTATATAGTACATGGCTCGTGCTGTCTTTTTTTTCTTACTCCTATATATGCAATCCCTTCTATTTGTTGGATTCGATGCGACGAGAAAAAATTATCCACATAAAAGTTTCCAAAAAAGGGAACCAGACTTACCCTTTTATTTCAAATATTTAGCCACGTTACATCATACCAAATCATTCGTCGTTAATTTGCAATTCACGATCGTATTCGACTGATCATTTTTTATTTTAAGTTATAATCAATCATTTTTTTTTTCAATTCCATATGATTTGATACGTGGGTCGTAATTAAATTTTCGAAAATTGAGATTAAATCATGCTCCCTAGATAGGACACTTCGTCATTGATTTACATATCATTAAAACTCTCGAATCCGAGAGTTCACCGAGCTTAACTGCGAGCACCTTTGGTTCAACACTTTTCTTTTTATTTTTTCTTCATTCTTATTTCTCCTAGAGGTTTTATTCATCCTCACCGTAGATCGTCGTACATCGAGCTCAAGCTCTTTTACCTCTGAATAATTTCAACGTTCTCTTCCTTTCTTTCCGGTTGGCGTTGACACGCCTCGAACATCGTAGTCCGGCACGCGGCATGGTACGCGAGAATCCACCGGAAACGGTAGTTGGAGCCGTGGCCATCTGAGTCCTGCCGCAACGACGACATTCTGCCTGAACGCTTTCCTTCTACACCACGGTCGTGTCCTCGCTGCTGCCGGAGTCGCGGCTTTTCTCCTTCTCGTCCTGGTCGTTGGCCCTCCAGGGACAATGGAACGTTGCCGGACGGCTAGGTCGCCAGGTTCTGTAACACAGAGCAAGGCCGCCGCAGCGGCAAGACTCGTTAAATGCTTAAAATTGCTCGTGAACTCGACGAACATTCGTGAACCCGGTTCACGCTTATATATGTACATATATATATATATATATATATATATCTATGGATAGGTACGCAGTGAACTCGAGCGAGGATGGACCAGAGACCACCGGAATACTCGCGCAATTTCGTTTTTCTATCGCTTTTTTTATCCAACGGCCTTTCCGCTCCCACTTCATAGTCCTCTTTGACTTTTTCTATTCTCCGCTCGGACTCGAAGCGAAAGCAGCACCCAGTGAGAGAGGCCGAAACGTATGGTTCAATTGTTCGTTGAACGACCAACCGAGTACAGAGGAGATGAGAGTGAAACAAAAAAAACACAATACTCGCACACATGGTTTGATCGTTCGCTAATTCGGTCGGACAATGCACCTTTAACGAGAAGCTAAAGCGCATAGTCGACTCTCATAGGACTAGACAATTTTCTTCAGCCATTGAATCGACTATGTTACCATTTTTTTGTAATTTCTTTTGTTTGACCTCGTTGCAATTCTATATTACCTGATGAAGTGAAAGACCAGTTTGGAAAAAAAAAGTTGTCAATTACGTAATCAGAAACGTGATTTTGGATTATCAGTATTATTTGTGTCATGTTATTATTGTGGGAATATACTTTGAGTTCATAACTGAGTGATGGCCGTGAGTCAGATATACCTCATCGAGCCAATTAATGGAGTGGATTTATAGCTCATGGAAATTCGCGTTGCTGAGATCCATCTAGTGGAGTAGAGGCATACTAACTCACAATCAGATTAAACAGAGTCACAATCCGAGTAAAGCATGAGAAGGTTTTGGTGATTTACTTCAAAGTTTAATAAGAAAAGTTCTTCTATACATAGAACACAACAAACTGCAGTATTTGGTCACCTTCAAAACTGTTGTGAGACTTCGTAAAAAGACGCAAATTCGTACTGAGATTGAGGGTCTTGTAAAGCTGAATATTTTTGTAGTTCGGATAAGTGGAGAAATGTTATTCCTGTGGATATTTGCACTATTTCAATCCATTAAATTTGTCGTCCGTTTTACAATTTCGACTGTTCTCTATTCGATGCCTACTGAAGCAAGAAATGTGTCCTAACTACAGAAGATTGGAGTAAGAGGGAATTGAGCTTCGCAGGCTGCGGAATGGAAGCTCTTGGCTACCCTCGTCGTCGAACTTCCGGCCCGCCATAGCAGAAGCTCTAAGTTTGACTTGGGAATTAGTTCTACCATTGATCAGGCTATTGTACTGGTTTGATCTATTCACTTCACCGTGATGATTAGTCTGTATATACTTGGTCAGAGCCTCTGCGAGAGTTGCCTGCGGCGTGTATACCTTGTAATCGCAATGGAACGTAATTAACGAGTCTCAGATTGCTTAAGTAATTTGGACAGAGTAGAGGAGGAGATGAGGATCGAATCTACAAATTCTATGACCGAGAGCAACCCTTTTCGAGTGCTTGCAGGGATTTGATCTTGCAGTAAGACCCACCTAATTCAGTCAAACTTCATTAGCATTCGGAGTATCCAGAACTTATTCGTTAGCTTCAACATTGAATTTAATCCAAGAATTTGGAATATGTTTAAAAGAACGATACTACCAATCAAATGATATAGATACGCGTCAGCCAACGGGATAACTGACGTAGCATCTCATTGGAATTCTGTTTTAAGTAGTTTTAGTAATTAAAAGTATTTCAATGTAGCAGATTATTGTGAATTACACGTATCGTGGATTCGAAGTTGATTTTAACGTTCACCACCTCTAAGAATATTAAAAACCCTTGGAAAGTGAACAAGTCAAATGTAGCACATTAGACATTAGAAGGTTAATAATGTCGTGTACAATCAACTCACCTAAAGAATCTAAAGAACCCAGCCGTACCAATGTAGAACTGGTTTAGATAGAACACCGCCTCGTTTAAACCTAACCATGCCAATGTGAATTTGACAACGATTAGACAAACAGATTTACCGTGGTTAGGAGTATACTTTTGGCACGCTGGGAAAATGTAGGAATACGTATGTCTAGTTAATAAACCGGGTTTAGTACACACAAAGAACTTTACAGAATTCGCATCAGATAAATATTTAATATGACGATGGTGTATTGAGAACTACCTATTTGAGTTAGTATTATTCTAATAATTATTTCCAAAGAATGATCATAAATACTGTTTTCAAATGACATTTTAAATATTGAAATGACAACAGTTGAAGCTTTGTATTCACTGTTAAAAAAAAATTAAACCATCGTTAAAGTGTCGTAAGCCGTCTGTTAAAAACCCAAATACTATCTTACTAGTTAGTACTCTTAATATGCACATACAGAAATCGTTTGCGGTTATCGCAAGGGAATATCCGAACGGCAGTTTTGTGGCGAGACGCGACGTCAAGCCCCGTGCACCGATTCGACTAACCCAAACTGTAGTAACACCGTGCACAGAGAGTTTCGTCCAAAAGTTTCGGCGCCAGCTGTACGCAATCAGCTGCTAATTGGGAAATGATTGGAGGCGCCTGCACAGCTCTCGTAGTACCCGTAGCTGTTCCGATAGCAGATCGGGTGGCGCCTCTATAACTACACCCTCGCGCCGTCGCCGGCTCGGCTATATCACTCACCTGCACCCCTCTCACAGCACCGCCGTCCAAACTCTCCCTTGCGCGTTCCCTGTGGCTCTATAAATGCCACCTACCCTTCTCCACATCCGCACATAAATGCCAAAACGGCGGACACATTCGCGGTTTCGAATCGACCAGCCACGGCGCAACGTATTTCCGGTTAGTCTCCCTCTGTCGTTCCTCCATTCGCTCGCTCATACGCGCCGGAACTTATGGAAAAACGAGTCGAGAGCGCTAGTGTGACAAAGGTAGAGTGGGTTCCAGTCGCTTCCGCTTTTCTGCGAAACTCTAGTTCTCGTTTTTACTCAGGCTCATTCATTCGAACCCTATAGAACGATATTCAATGGGTGAAGTCGACGAGTCAGTTATGGGCCACTGAAACGAACTTAAAATGCAGTTTTCTGGCATGCCACTGTCTCTTTCTCTTTCATTTAGTTTAATTGCGTAGACTGCCAATCATTGGTAGAATGCCAAGCCACTGTGAAACTAGATATAACCCCTTGCACAGCCGCTATTACATGACGCACCCCAACGCGCGTAATTAGAGGAGTGCTGAAGCATGCGCTAATGGGCGTGAATTCCCGAATTATACTAGCGTTATTAAGGGAAGCATCCTTGCGGTGGAATGAGTAAGTTCGGGTGCTATTAAGCATTTCCCAAGCACGTACCATCGAGAATATAGTTTCTTCTCACCCTTACGCATTCACTCCTTCCCCTTTAGGCAACGGCCCTGAGCGGATTCATGGATAAAGGCTTTTCTAAGCCTTATTCACATGTCCCTCCGTTTTTATGATGCTTTGGAATTGGTCCCACTTCTTTCTTTTGTTTACATGATGTATTGAAGATTTTATTTCACCTAATAATTAGTGAGCAATTATTTTGAAAACCGTAACGGTTTTTATACATGATGTCGAAATGTAAGTTGATCTTATTGAGGTGAGTGAGGAAGAATAGAAGATAGCGCATAGACAGCGCTATTATTTTATTTTATTAGGAAGCGCCCAGAAATCGCTGAAGAATATTCTATGTTCATTAGATCTGATAGAAACAGTTATCCTATTATGGTCTGGTACATCGTGGACCTTGTGTATTATGTTTAGGTTTCAACCATTTCAGAACGGAACTTGAATCATCCATAGCATCGCTTTGGATTCCTCTTCTGATGAGTTTGCCAAGACATGCAAATGCTGTAACGTCATCCATAACATCAGAAGCATCTGAATTCAATACTTGAAGTGGTATTAATTTCAACTAATTAGGAAAGCATCTTCTTGGAAGCTGGCAAGACTTTCAACAAGATGGTTTGACGTTTGAGAACGCTCGAGGTCAAATAGAGATGATGTCTGAATTAATTCAGGAGAGAAAGCAGTCGTTTAAAACATGTCTGCGGCATCGACAATTTATCGGAAATCGTTAATTAAGTATATAACTTTAATGGTATCTTCTCTGTTTTCGCTTGTGGGTAATATCTACAACATCATTGATATTACAGGAAGAACAGTAACTGAGATCAGAAAAACGGTGCTTCGCAAACGCGATAAAAACCTTTGAATCACCTTGAAGTTAATAATTAATAAATGGTATTTTATTGTCTTGCTGAATTATTTTTCTAGTTGGTGAAATAGTCCATTTTTCATTAGATTAAGCTGCAATCTTCGTAAAAACCTGTAGACTTCATGCGCTTCACAACTAATGGCACTGTCTCATTAGACCCCACATCGAAGTGATTGTATTCCAGCTTTTCTCGAAGAAACAGACAAACGTCTGTAGAGCTCATCAACGGTAACAAAAATTTCCTGAAATTCGTTAGCCAACTTCAAAGTTTTGGAGAGCTTCGTTTCCGTGAAGTGAGATGGAGAGAAAATGAGGAGGCTAACGAAAGAAGACGAAGAACAAGGTGTGCGAAAGAGAAATGAAGATCAAGATGGAGAGATAGTAGTAGTAGTAGTAGTAGTAGTAGTCGTAGTAGTAGTACTCTCAGTGAGGGCAAATGTTTCGCCCGTACTCGAGGCAGTGAGTACAACTGGAGAGGGAAAGGAGACGGACCAGAGGCGAAACTACAAAAAGGTGGTAGAGCAAGCAGAGTGTATATGAGAGTGCATCGTCCAAACTACGAGCTTAACGATGACTTCACACGCGATGATAAAGGAGGAAGACATAGCTGAGCAACTTTGCCAGAAAATAAATACCAAGGCCGCTTCAAGGAAACTATGCACTATAAACATACGCGCCTCGTCATGCACTCAACCACCACCGTGTAATTCGGTCCACCAATTTTTTCAATCATGCTTCTGAAATAGCCTCAGAACACGAGAATATAAAAAACTTAGTTAAAACGGAGATGGAAGCTATTCCATTATATGATTGCCTACTTATAATGAAACCGGAACAATTTATTTGAAAATAATTGATCCAATAGAGATCGAAAAATTCGTCTAATGTCCGATAAAACCAATGGAAAGTACTACAATTTAGCTTTGGACGACTTCTTTCTTTAGACGAACTGTACTTTCAATGAATTGTTTCTTCGAATAAACAGTCCATTGAACGAATTACTCCATTGACTTACTTAGATGCGTATAAATCATTCCCAACTCCTCATTTGATGGAACCTGATAGTCGCTCTAATGTGTATGACATCCCCTATGTAAACAGTGAGCGAGTGCCGCAGGCTCTACGTGGTATCCATAAAATGTTACTTTCACTGCCGTATAGTTCCGCTTGCGATCTCGATCAACACTGGGGCCGAGAATCGCACATCCGTTGATATCAGATTGCACCAACAGCATTCAACCCGAACTAAATCTGTTGGAGAGAAAGGCAGAAGTCTTGATTTCGATTGTTCAGATGGTTGAGGGTGTTGAATCAATCTCCAAGGTGTTGCTCCTCGTTCACCAATCTTCCTGCGTGTTTCACTTACTTCCCAACCGGGCTGTGCTGGCGCTACGCGAAAACCATACTAGAATTTACGGGAAGAAGCCAATACTGTGGGTAGAGGTTACAGTGGGGGTTATAACCGAACAGATAACGCGCTTAGCCTCGCCAGATGGGAAGCGTTTAATTGCCCAAATTGATATCGCATCGCGTGGAGCTAGAGCGGACGGGGATCTGCTCGTCGCCGTTGGTTTAAGCCCTCCGGCTTACCTTTAGAGTATGTACAAGACCAACAACGGTGGGTAATAGAAGCACCGGTGGCACCATGGAAGCACCACATGGCAGCCCCAATCCCCGAATCTCGAGCATTCCCTCGTTGTGTTTCGAAACAAACTGGTTGCTATGGGTATTGCACACCAACTATGCAGGCTTTTCATCCACCCGCGGAAGAATGAATCCCTTTCCCTGAGTTACGGGCATTAAGATTAAATAGACTACTGAATATTATACCACCAACAACAGTGTGTACCTCAGGGATGAGATTTTGTGTCTTGTAACTTGCCACAAGGAGGATTAGGCTTGATGGGTGATATTTATCATTATTATACCTTGTTTTATCGGTATAGGTATGTTTTGCCTGTTTACGAATGAGGCTTTTACTTTAAGACAAAGTGGCTGTGAGGGAACGAACGACGAAGTTAGCTCAGAAAAGAAGTAGTCGATTCTCTTCCGGTAAATCTTACAAACTTTACGTGATTAATTGGGTAGATGAAGTACCTTACAATGTAGCTGATATTCATGCTTTTAAGAATATACTTTTATTATTATAATTAGCGATTCTTATCGTTCGGATATTTTGCACCCTCACAATAATACATCTTTGTCATAGATATTTAGAACATCCTTTCCCAGGTGCGGTTAACCGAGGCTCCAAGTTACCGCAGACACTTGGCCGTAATGCGACGACAAGTTACTACCCAACTGTCGGTACTCGATTACATACCAACAGTCGTCGAACTGTCGTTAGATACTCCGGCCAACATCGTGTTTGCGTTGTTAGCTGCCAGCGATGTGGGAGTGTCAAACCATAACCTCAGTTATAGTGGCCACATGGACTAATGTAAAAACACATTTTTCCAGATTCTAATAATTTACGTGAAATTTGTTACTTCCGGATTTTTCAGGACCCTCATTTCGAAAATATACTCAGAATTCCGAAATTGAAAATTATGGTCATCTAGAGTATTGAAGAGACGGTCTGGACACTGGTTACGAGTTTGAGATCAAAACTCAAAGCCACATTTATTATTCTAATCCAAAACTCTTTCATTCGAGTATTCTATACTCTATATCTTTTGCAATAGTCAAGTTTGATAATTCTATGAAAATAATTGTACATAGTTTTTTAGTTGTTTGTTTGCTTGTCCCAGACAGACGATACCGCGGATGACTCTCACCGATACTCACAAACATTCTCATGTACCTTCTCCCCAGATCTTGATTATTATAAGTCCATCTTTGAGTCCCTCCTCCAGACCCTGTTTATTCTATATCCTAAGAATCTTATAGATTCTCGCACAGAAAAGTCCCTTTTTCCCAGTACCTGTTTCACTTGTGAGTATCTGTATGGACTCTTCCAATATTCTTCTGAGTGACTGCCTATATGAATGTTGGTGTGGGTATCTGTGAAATAACTGTGAGTGCCTGCGAGATCCCGTGAGATTGTTTCTGAGTGACTGTAAGTTTCTGTGAGTGACCGTGAGCTCCCGTGAGACTATTTGTGAGTGTCTGTAAATTTCTGCATGTGTTCGTGAGATTGTCTAGTGGTATTGAATTTTATTGTTATGTAGACAATATATTTTGTCATTTGCTGTGTATCTATCTGTTTGCACATGATTTCGAACTCTCGTATAAATTCTACGCGGTACAGAAGAAACAATAGAAAGATAAAGGTTCAAGAAATATGATAAGTATACGTAGCATCGTCGCGAAACAACCGATAGTGGAATATTTTCTTTCCAGCGAAAAGCGCAGCGCGTCGGGACGTGCTATCTCCTCTCGCGTTCACGCATTTTTGCACATCGACGGGAGTCGGATATCCGGAACGTCGAGGGTCGAGAAAAGAAAACGGTGGCATGAGAAGCAAGGAAGAAGAGGCGGGAGGTTAGACAGAATCCAGGAACGAACTTTGTGAGACACGTGAGCGGTGAACACAGTGCTACGCGCTGAGTGTGCGAGACCCGATATACCTGCTTCAAATGTCGATAGCGAGTTTGTACGTCTTCTCGCGGAAAGCTGCCGAGAAAAAGCGAACGTATGTTCATGGAGAAACGTGGGAAAGAATATCGTGCCGATAACGGTTCGTGACGTGTTTTCCTCGTACCGGGGATATCGTCGAACTTGTATTATTCGGTTTCTCTTCCACCCGGAGGTAAATTGTATTCATATATTCGGAACGTAATTTGAGGATCTGCTTAGTCTAGCCTCAAGCGATATCAAGCTTTTCTTTTTTTTCTCCTCACTTTTTATTCCATAAAATATGGATTTTTATTTTATCCTTGCTTTCGGGAATAATGCATAGACATGTTTTTTTAAAGTCTGAGACGTCTTTAAATATGTTAGCATTAAAAAACTTTTAAAAAATTAGATACTGAACGTTGTAAGTAAAGTTTAAAAATCGAAATATATTTGCGACAGCGGAATGGTGAATTCAATTCAATTTCGAATTCAATTTTAGGGATTTAAAAAAACAGCCGAATATTTATTTCATTGCCGCTGCAGTTAAAAAAAGCATATCTCCATTCACTCTGTGCACGTAACCAAAAATCCACAAGATCGTTAAATAAATAAAATAAAATCCTGCAATGGTTTTATAGAGGTTTCTTTGTTTTGTTATTTACTACCGATGGTACACGGTGGATTCGTGAAAACCCGTTGTAAAAAGGTGCCGATACGTATGTCGAGAAGTACAATTAAACATGGAGAACAGAGGATATAATAATGAAGAGAAAAAGAGTGCCGGTACGCGGCACCAAATCCGTATCAAAGCCCTGTAGCAGCTCTTCCTGATGCTGAAATAACGCTGTGTGGATGTACATTGGGATTGAGTGACTACGCTTGGTGGATGCTGGATGCACACGTGCTACTGGGATACAGAAAAGCATAATCCGGAAATTTCGCTTCCGGCGTGCTGTACGGCTTCCATTGCACATACACATACAGGAGCAATGACAAAATACCAGCATCGACATGTAGATGGAAGGTAGAAGGCTCGCGTGGAACGTGCCTTTCACCTCGCCCCCCTCAAACAAAAAAGTTCGCCGAGTATTCTGATGGCGGTTGGTGGTGCAGTCGGTAAATGTATATAGAGTCGGTAAAAGAGCGACAGAGACAAAGCTGTATAAACAGGAAGTTTTTGAGGTCGAGTGGATAAGATATATAGAAGCAAAACGAGTAGTTATATAGATTAAAGGGTATATAAAAAGCATCGACGCTGAGTGAATTCGTCATCAAGCGAGACGTGCCAGTCCATTGAAATATTTCCTTTAACCTCTCGGCATTATCTTACTCAACACCGAGTTTCGCGCTTTTTCTATTGTATATACCTACCTTGTTTCGCGACAAAGACAAAAGGAGGGGAAAAAAAAAGAGTCTGGAAGTCTCACTCTTTCACCCTTTTTAGCTTATTCGTCGTTCTCGCGTTGGCACTTTGGGCTCTGTTTTCATAACAAACGCACAAAGCTCGAGGAAGTACTTGTCGAAACCCCTTTAGAGAAATAGTCGAAGGACATCAGAGCGTCGACGAGGGGCGAGAAAGTAGAGTGAGGGACGAAAAGGGAGCACCGAGAATTTCCACAAGGATCCTGTGTATTTCTCGGTCTTCCATTACCTGGTGAATGCGACTTTACTCGCTTCTTTCCTATCTCGTCAAAATTCAAATGTCTTAACTCGTCGTAGCGTGGCGAAACGGGTCGGGAAGTGAAAGGGATAAAGCTGTATAGAAAAGTGGGACACTGGAGGTAAAAAAGAAGCTTAACTTGATGCAATTTATTTTCTCTCTTTTCTGCTTCTACTCCAGGAGTTTGTTTATTTTTTTTATTCTTTTTTCACTGGTCGGCAATGTATGTTTTGCTGTGTATACAAATTGAAATAACAGAGTGGAGAACAATGTCTCTAATATTTACTGTATGTCTCTGAAATGTATGAATGCATAGAGAGTCAACTACGCAAAATATCTAGTATAATCTATAGACGGATTTAATTAAATCTGTATTGAAAATGTTTATTGAAAGTACGACATTGTATTTATTTCGAGAAAATTCCTAACAGATTGCCTACTAACAGAATCTCTGTATTTTTATTAAATTCAAAGGGTAGATCATTAATACTCTGTAAATACATAAACTAATCAGGTATTCGAATACGTATAGTTTATTTGATGCCATTCGAGTAAATAGTTTATTCGATGCCTTTCGAGTAAACTATTTTTAACACATTTTTCATTAATAATTGTAGGTTATTAGGCCCATTAAATTATATCATTCAATGTAAAAGAATATACACTTTAAGTTATTGATAACTATTGCAAGAGCGTTTATCTGATACACATCACGAATAGTCTCTTAATCATTTTTTTGACTAATGTAAAATATTTTTATTACAAGATTTGTCACAAGTGTCACTCTAAACGTACGTAATTTCGACTTAATAAAGGAATCCAATGTGCTTGCCTATCTTATGGTAGCATGAAGGATCGTGAAACATTGTGTGCAGGCGCGGTTCCTGCGAGAGACGAACTCCTAAACGTCCAACGTTTTGTAGACTGAGCGACAGCGGATCGGCAAATTGCAACAGACTCGTAAGTAAGCGTGAGTGCAATATGGAAAGCATCCGAGGCAAAGTAGAAAGGAAGGAAGAGAGATACAACGATGAGAGATATATTCGAACAAACTGTAATTACATGCGCGTCGGTGGACGGAGACGAAGTTTCCCGGTCTCGCGTCTCGGTGAACGCGTAATCACGCGCGAACACGCGATACACAAGACTGTGTATGGCGAAACGGTGGCGGAGTTGGCTCCAAGGGATGATAGGGGTGAGCTATAGGGTATATAAGCAGAGACTGATGTGAGCGAGGGCGTGAGAGGGACTGAGAACGATGGACGAGAGGGGGCACATGTCATACATCAGTGACAAGCGCGTCTGTCTCTCGGAGCGAATAATCCAGCCGTGTGTCGACGAAATATCGAGCGAGACAGTCTATTCGGTCACACATTCTATACATTTCTCGATACTGAGAACAAGTATTCCTTCTGTCGATATTATGCAATAATTGCATGAGTTTAAGAACATTAGAAATTATAACACCATAGAATATGTATATATATACTTTCCATATTTACGGGAAATATATATATTTACCATTTGATTAACACGTAAAATATCGATTTTCCGACAATCATTTCCGTATGGATGTGTATAACATTTTTTCTACACAATGGATGGTGGATGGACGGATTTGATAGCTTAAGTATATTTTAGATACTTAGATTTTTTAGATATCTCGCTGAAATTTGGTTTACAAATAGATTACTGTCAGACAAAATTTGGGATTTAATTTAGCGTTAATCCGTTTAGGGATTAAAATTATATGACCTTTTAAATTTCTTAAAAATATTTGTTTGCCCTCTAAATTTCTCTTTCACAGCACATATTTTTGGCAGTTACGATTATTTCGTACTCTAAAACTACCACAAAACATTGAGGGACTGTTGCAGTGATATCCAGAATTCCTACACTCATGTAATGCAAAAAATGTAAAGATATACATGAGAATTTTCACTGAAAAAATGAAAACAGAAGAAATTTCAAAAAAATACATTAAAAAATTCCGTCGTGATCTTGAAATATTTTTTTTATCTCATCGATGATTTACGAGGGTTTGTTTTTCATGATAAAGAACAGTTTTGAAAGGTGTCCCGTTAAAAAAATATCGTACAAAAATGAACCACCCTAATATATGTAATTTAGGATGGTTATTATAAATTTCTAATGCTCTTAAGCTCATGGAATTGTTTTAATATTATCATAACTATTTATAAGGCACATTGGGCCATTAATACATCTCGTGTGAAACAGTGTCAAATTGCATTTTATTAAAGTTCAAAAGTTCATAAATCGTTTATTTTTCACTCTTCGTAGTTGCAGGATGATACGTTTGCAGTGGTATTTCAAACATCAAAGATTAACGTATTACAAAATATGAACATTGCGATTTGGTAAATGATTTTTTTTTAAATCATCTATTACAAGTTCATCCGATTTTTGTCTGTGAATTGCCTTTCAATTCCAATCGTAGAATCCTGTCAAAGTTCACGTGCTCTGGTCCTGATGATCAATGATCATCTGATCATCAAGAGCTTTCAGCATTGATAATGAGACGCGAAACACCCGTTACAGCTTACTGTTAGCGTGCACAAGTTCCTGCAATTTCGAGTGCACTGCATACAGCATTGAAGCTGCAACATTACCATCCACATGCCGATAAACAAACTATTTATTCAGTCGATGTTTGACATCCCGCGGTACGAATAAGGGGCACAGTATACAAACATCCTCGAACACGCTGTCGAACAGGGGGGCTCTCTGTGTTTATGCAGCAACTATATTTATCGAATAATATCGAGCGATACCCGATTGACCCCATTAGCTTGCTTGAACACGGTGGATGCTGACTCGGGGAGTTAGGAGGAAAACTGAGAGAGTGGAAGGTCCGTTTGAGGTTCGTCCATACACTCTCGGTATCCCTCTCGCATTCCTCGCTTTTGGTAACTCGGACAGAAGGCAAGCATCGATATTTCACGTGAACGTCGGTCACTATGAACGAACACGTCGATCTTCCTTCTATATTGAACGTAGCTCGGTAAACCGTGAGTTAAATTCGTGGCTGTATTAACAGGCCCGAAAATCCGGTTTCACCGTAGGAAAGCGAGTGTATAGGGGGCATCAGGCGTTGCAGCGAAACCATAGAAGTGTATATCGCCATGTATACCAACACGTCGGTAGTTAGAATCTATAGAAGTTGTGAGAAATAGAAGCGACGAGATAGATAGATAGATAGATAGATAGAGAGACAGAGAGAACGAGAGAGGGACACAGAGAGAGGTGGATAGAGAAGCATTGGCATTCGGTTGGTGTTGCAAAGCTAGGCCCGTTACGATGGTCTCTCCGGAAAGCTTGAGGAACATCGATGACACAGATAGAGAGAGGGAGAGAGAGAGAGGGCATTTACGAAGGAGAATATGGTAGTGTGGAAGCTTGCTGGCTGGAGGAGTCGACGGTATAACGGCGTTGCCGTCGATGGTTGGGGTGGTGAAGCGTTGGAGAAGCACCGGAGAAACCGGAGAGGCCAGAGCGGGGTCGGAATGACGAGGGGAAGGATGCGATACCAGTCTCCGGCAGCTTGCTGCTGGCAGCTATATCGGGTTACGCTCTGGCGCCCACCCTGTGCTACTACTGCTTCACGAGCCCTCGATCCTCACCGGTTGAAGCGGGAGATAGAGATAGAGAGCAGCAATCCTGCCTCGGTAGGTGGCTAGCTCTCCTTTGCTTCTCCTTCTTCTTCGTCTTCCCTTCGACTTCTTCTTCGTTTTCGCTCCAACTTCTTCTATCTTCTTCTACCTCATCTCTTATTTTAGTTCTGCTGCTTCTCGCTCTCACCTCGACCAAACGAACCACTTTTTGCCCCTTCGTATAGCGAAGTCCTCCATGGGTGCATAGCGCTAGAGCTACCTATACTACCTTCCAATGCATGTTTCTCTGTCTAGTTCTATCTACAGACACTGCACGTTCCTTTACACTGCCTTCATTGCTACGCTCCCTGTTCCTCTTGTCGACCGACGATCCATCCTCTTTTATGCAGGATACTCGACATTATCGTGGAACAGTGTGCACGATGCCGTTACCCTACCGACTACTTGGATGGAATATAGGTGTATATATAGCAAGTATAAACTGCACTGCAGTAGATGTATGGTAAGGTGTGGATGTGTATCTTTATGCTCGTACGACGTATGCAAAACGCCTTCGAACAGGTTCTACGTGTTTCGTGATCGTCATCTCGGTTCTGCAAAATGTATCCTCGATACTCATCCCTATCGACATTATGTCCTTCGGGATCTGTCGAGAAATTCGAGTTTATAGCTATGCGACACCTGGTGAGCAAAAAATAAGACGTATATGGGCAACATTATTGGGGACACGGAAACACTGTTGGGTCTACCATTGACTATCGGAATTCGATATTAACAGTAGGGTTTCAGTAATATATCGACGCTCCGTTACATAAAAATGATACATGTGTCCTCAAGGCGGAAATTGTCCCGAACGTCAGGAAAACCGTTTGTTTTTCGACAAACTAGTCCGTT
Organism: Perithous albicinctus; assembly: GCA_964016905.1. Lineage (NCBI taxonomy): Eukaryota > Metazoa > Arthropoda > Insecta > Hymenoptera > Ichneumonidae > Perithous > Perithous albicinctus. The sequence goes on along the minus strand of OZ024695.1, from coordinate 13,195,496 downwards.
GACAGTTATATATATATATCTGAACTCAACCGAAAAAGGGCCAACTTCGGGTATATAGGAGTAGCAGTTTAGCGCCTCAGAGAGGCGTGAAGTCAGAGGAGTTACGTCATCTTTAAAATTTCGTTTAATACTTGGTGTCGAGTCGCTACCACGACTCTAGATCCTTCATTTTTATAACGAGTCACTCTTAATTCAGGGATTACAAGCAAGATACGCGTCTAACACGTTCACAGAAGGTAGATAGCCATCATAAAACTATGCTACTAGCAGTTTAGAAAGTTAATGTAACTCTTAAACGTCGCATGAATTTTCTCTCTGTATTATTTAACGTCATAACTAATGGCTCTCTACGTGGATAGTTAAGTTTCCATTTCTTTCAGCATAACTTTATGAGACCAGCCACGTTAGTTGAGTAACCTTACTAAACAGCATTTGTCAAGTTGTTAATCCTCCGTTTATATGGTTAAGTGTGAAGCACGACATGTTGATCCTTACACCTTCACTAAGTGTTTTCGCCGAATGAGGAGCTGACAACACTTGCCATGAATATTCATGTACTTCATTACATAACAATATCGACGAAAATCTTATGACTATGCATGGGATCGCTTGAGGTCGTGAGCTTTAAATCATGGCATTGATCATAGGTTCTCCATCAGCATCCCGTTTGACTGACATCATAATACATTTTCCTTCGGTCCCTCACAGGAAGTCGACAGTTTAGCAGTTATGTTCTAATATCCCGAACGCTATGATCTTTCTAGTCTAGATTTTCACAACAGACCGATCCTAACCCACACGGAAAAGAAATATATCCAAAAATATATCTGACACACGTAACTTTTCGGACGACAACATAGTAAAAATAGGTTTTAAATATATTCTGGATGTATCTCAGATATATCTCAGATAGGTATATTTTTTATCGGCATATATTTGACATATACTCCGAAATATATGCGACATATACAAGTTTTCGGACAAAATTTATTTTATATATTTTAAATATTTTTTTTGTATATCTCAAATATACTATTTTTCTATGTGGGAAGTTTCGGTAAACCAGTAATCTCAACTGAAATGTTAATACAGTAATTTCGTGGATTACGTGATTTCCTTCAGGTTCGATATAATTGATTTTCTCAGGAAGGAAGGTCCAAAGCGAAATTGAACCTGATTGCAGCATTATGGCTATTATATGCCGGGCCATGTTCGGTACGTGGATAGAAAATGTGCTGATACGTCGAGGGACGTATATCGTCGCTAAATCGTTGCAGCTGCTGGTTAGAAAGAGAAGTTGGCTGATCGCACGTGACCCAACCTCCAACGAGACTACCAGTGGATCGCAATGCGATCGGCGTGACCGTAGAGACGCGTCTCCTCTATCGTTCAGCCTCCTCCTTGACATCAGCGTAGTTCCCGTTTACCCCAGTACGGTAATCTAGCTTGCGGGGAAACGCGACTCGAAATTCGAGCACAACCTAATGGCCGGTGTCATCGTCAGTGTACCGGTTCTCTCCACCTCTGCCTGTCTCATTCTATCCGCGTATCTGTCTCGCTCTGGTTTCACTATCGAGGCACCTGACCCATCATGAACTGAGCGTACGTGACAATCTGCTTTTCCGAAATTACCTCCACTGACCCGACGCTTTCATCTAGAGTTCAGCTAAATACAGCTCAAATGAGATGAGTATCATTTCATCGCTGTCGTCGATCAATTACACGTTATACTGCGTTAACCATAAAGTCCATTGGTAATCTAGATGAAACTAATTTTTCGTCGGGACTCCATTAGCGTTGAAATGTTAGACCGCTGTCATTGATTCCGACGTGTATGTGCATAAAGCACACATTCGCGTTTGTATAATATTAATGTCAAAGCTTTTGCTAACTGCAGAGTACATTTTTCATGCTACACGTACTGGTTACTGCATTGCTTTAGATTCCCATAAATAAAATGTTTCATGTCAATGTAGAATTGTGCTACTCTTTGTGCCGGAGTGTTATGTGTGTTACGCGATTTTCACGTTCAATTATAAGCTTTTTGATAATCCATATTGAAGGAATGTATTATAGAAACTCCATTAGCATTAAATGACCTGCTATATTATTGATGGTGATATTATGAACCGGCAATAGTTTCGGCCAAAAGAGAATTGGTGATTAAATTGATACTCGCCTTTTTACGTTTTGACTCTCATTCGAGACATCCTCAAAAAATGACTTATTATCACAATGATATGCTGCAATACTTTAGAAAAAGAATATAAATACATGCACAAATATACTACTTACATTTTTACTTGACTCACCAAATCACAATCAACATGTCTTTTGGTACCTAAATTGGTACTTATTTTTTGTCAGAAATAAGTGCGCAGAATGTGATATCTAATTTTCTTAGTGTAACCATTGTTGTACATGTTTTTTAATAACCAAGGTTCTAATTACACCTGAAAAATTATGTTGTCCAGGATGTTAAAGGTTACACACCTGCGTAAAATAAAAAAAAATTAAAAAATTGTGAGATGAAGAGCTAATTAATAAAAATATATATAAAAAATATGTAGTGTTAACCGGACAAGTCGGTTGTAACAATTGCCGGGCTTATTCTTCACGAGGATGTAGTTCGATTCACAATCGACAAATATAGGATAGTAGTGATTTTTAACTTACATAATGTTATACATAATAAATTTGAAGCTTTCATTAACTTAAACGTGATAGTGTACCTATTCGTAAATGTAAAATATGTGGAAATTAAATTAGTTCTTTTTAACATTATGAAATATAGCCGAAATGAGAGTTCATAAAAAGAAAAAACCGCGTAGAAAAGTAATAGTCACCTGAAAAGTAAAGTCATATACCAATCCCTTTTTCCCTTTTTTGCCTTCTTCTCGATATGTTAGTATGTTTCTATGTTCCATGACTTGGCTTCTGCTTTGTCTCTACTTTACGTAGAAAAGAAAATCTTCTCTGTTGTATGCGGCAGTTTTGCTGGCAGTGTAGTCTATGCACCATATACCAACGTACAGTTTCTGCACTGTGAAGGTCTTACTTTTACTTAGCGTTATCCTGGAATCCTCTTGTCTGGTAAACTGAGGAGATCAAGGTATGTGGGAAAAAGAATGGACGGTTGAAAAACGAGAGAATAAACGGTAGCGGGTGGTCCATTTCTTTAAAATCCTAGAGAACCCCCCAGTGAGCGTGACCGCGAAACGGAGCGTGACCGTACAGAGTCCTGTTTATCGCTCTACTTCCGGGACCTAATCGATCTGATCCCCTGCCGGCACCGCAGCGTACACCCTCTCTCCTACTGCCGGATGCTCGTTCCAGTACTTCATCGGTCTGGGGTAACGCAGGCGTTAACCTTCCTTCTCGTACTCAAACTCTCACTCCATCATTCGGATACCAGCTATCGTCCTTACGATATGAAATAATTAAATTTTATGTTATTTTGTTTGCAATAGTCCTGATAATTTCTGAGGTCTGTCCGCATACTTTTTTTTAACGCGATTTCACACTTTCAGGACGTGTTGATGTATATTTACAAATAAATCCCTAATGTTGCGAGTACCATTACGACTCGATTCTCGCCGTTTGTTATATCATTATGAGTAGGCAATTCAAGTCACTCCACGGGTTTTTTAACAATGCAAATACGGAGTTTCAAAATGAAATGATTGCCATTGATGTGTCCGAGAAACAGGATCGAGTCATCTAATAATAAGGATGTGGTCTTAATATATTTTATTAACGAATTAGAGTGGAAATAGATTAACAGCAGAGTTCGCGATGTTGGCCTTTTTGCCTACACTACAACCAGCCGGTAGCTATTCAGGATCTGGTTATGTAGATATTAGACTTGTCTTATCAGGTGTATCAGTGAACAATACTTGCAGACGGCCCGGATAGGAGTTAGACAAGCCTGACGAAGCATTTACTCAAGTAAACGACAGGCTCTTTAGGATTACAAGTCGGCATGATGCTGTTTTCAGTTCAGCGCTGAATATTACAATACGTCGCCTTACCTAATAGCATCACATGCAGTGGCGAAAGAGACAGAGCGTAAATCCAATATAGAGCGAGGGTGTTTCGCTGCGCCAGAGCGATGCAATATAACTGAAGAGAGGCTCCGTTCTGGCGGTGCATAACGGAGGAATGGGCCGAGTTCAGGATCATATGCCCTGACGGGTGACGGGCGTATCCCCTGCAGCTGTCCCGTTATCCCGGAATTATGCTGGGCTGTGAACCTGTCCACGAGCACGAGCTCATTCTCCTCGATGCTTTCGTCTCTGCTCTTCCCACCAGGTCCTGGTGGTGTGCTTCACTTTCTAGCTCGCCGAGATAGCCACCCAGTATACCGCGCGTCGTTCATCCTTCACTCCTTGTAGCTTTGCTGAAGCCCGCTGTGTGTGTTCCCCTTCAAACATTGCGTGGCTTTATCCAGAGCCGCGTGCTCATCCTATGCCTGTTAGAGAGGATGTATACTCGCAGATATATAGAAACGTTCGCGGTGTATAGGCAGAGTCGTTGGCGAGGTCGTGGTTAGCCAACCAGCCATCCAGTCAGCCCATACGCTTGTCCGGATGTGCGGCTGCCACGCGCGCTATGAGGAACGAACGGAATCACGAAACGTGGCACAGTTGGACGTGCTCCGGGGAGCACCGAACGCGCACGTCGGACCTCCAGAGTGAACGTCGGTGACTACGTCTGACTCTTGTGGAGCGAGCTGGTTCGCCAGCCAGTTGACTGCACTGAAGAGAACGAGCGTGCACAGCCTCGGTCTGTGTGGCCGCCGGGCAAAATTTATGCGTCTCTCGTGACCCGGCACGCTCTACTCTCGCATCTCTTCTGCATGCTACACTCTGCGTAGTCTACACATACAAACAAATACATATATACCTGTGTGTATATGTTGCTACTAAGGTACATCGCTCTGTAGTATAGGCACACCATAAGCGCTAGGAATTTCAACAGTAGTTCAACGCTGGCAGAGAAAGAGAGAAAAGTCCGTTTAGTAACTTCCCTTATCCTCGTTGTACCTTCCTGGTTGACCGAAAATGTGGATGTATACGTCGCTATTTCTGGTCGGAAGATGAGAGAGAATAAAACTCTTGAACTCTGATGACCTCAGTCTCGTGCGGTTACGTTGAATATGTTATTCACTTATCTGAAAATCGTTTTACGATTAATCATCAAGGTACGGCGTTATGCACGAAAATTCAAAGACAGAGGAAAACTTTAGTTTTTAGGTTAGTGGATGCTTCCTGTCCTATCTCCAATCTTGTCCCGATTAGTGATCAAAGTAAGTTATCTAGATTATCAAAAACGAATGATTAAATGAGATCAAGCCTGGACGATGTAATTGTAGAGAAAATCCTTTGAGTATTGTCTAATACCGTTAATTTCGCAACGGTGTCGGTCATAGTCATCATCCACGAAAGAAAAGATACAGTCCTATGTGAAATACGTGCGGGTAGCGCTCACGATTATCCACGTTGTCGAGTCTTTCGAGAGGCACAGACTCGAGAGCCTCTCCTAGATCTCTCGTCTCACCCTTTGGGGCGTCTCACCCGTAACCATGTCTCCTCCAACCAAGCCTCTCAATGCCGATAGAGAGAGAGAGAGAGAGCAACCATCGAGTAGTTTCTCCGGGAATATATATCGGTGCAGGAAGCCACGAGTGCTCTCGCCGGGTCGCCGATGCAGCTCGTTCCATTGGCTCGTGCGGCGAGCCCACTTCCCGTTAGCTCGACCCTCGTCCGCAACCAGCCGCAGGCCGCAGACCCGCATCCTTCTGACTATCCAGAGTCGAACCCCTCCGCGCTGCCCTCCTTTATCTCGGCTGCTGTCTATGTTTCTGCCTTCTCACTCTCTATCGGTCCCTCATACCCCAGTTCCTGAATCTCGAACCTCTCACTGCCCCCTTCACTAGGTCCGTGCGGCATAGGCGATGCTTCATCCGCTACTCTGAACCACCGCCACCACCACCACCACCACCACCACCACCACCACCACCACCACCACTACTACTATCAGAGAACAACCCTCCATAGGATGGTTACTGGTAGTAGGCCACAGCAACCCTCGACAGCCACCAACGTGGCATCAGAACCTGCTCAGCTTGCTCGGTTCTCACATCCTCAGTCGCAACCACTAAACTCCCTGGCCCCGGTACCGTCCTGCACCCCACAAGTATCAGCGGTGGAGCCCTCAGTATACCCTCAGCGACCCGCGTCCGATGCTTAACCGCCTTCAACATTCTACCATCCAAGCGGGTAATAATTGCTCTTGAAAGCCCTTGATCCAAAATTTCCGTGCGGGTTTCGCGGCTTCCAAAAGCAGCGCACCATTTTCCATAACCGTGACGCATAATCCCCCGAGCGTGGGAACCCTCGGGGAAACTCATCGCACCCTTAGGAAATCTAGGAACAGGAACTCCTTCGTCAGTATTAGTGTTTGAATGGGTTTTGCCGCGATGCGGAGCTGTAGGGGTAAACGTGCGGGTAGCACAGGCTCATTCGGAGGAAATCGCCCAAGCCAAGCAAGACTACCGGCCCGTACGCGTCGCAGGGTGTTGGTCCACTTTACTGTGTACTCCGCTGTGTCTCACTCAGTCGGTTAGACGCAGACGGGAAAGGGAATACCATTGCTGTCTTTGTCTTCCTGTGTGAAGCTTCCAACCAAACTACCTCCGAGCGACTAGGTACTCTCGCCTCGGTGGTTCTGGTGACTCTACTCTACTACCTTCTCGCACTCTGTCTCACTCTACTCAACAAAGGCGAGAGCGTTTAATCGAATCTCGAGTGAAAATGTAGTAGAGACAAGACTGACTCTCGAGTGAAGGATTCGCTTTGTCTTCTCTCCCGCTCTTGCCCTCACCGACCTCCCGCTTAATTCGCACTCGGTATGATAACGCTCCATTTCTATAGAGGGCTCATGTAATATAATATTCCACCTCGTAGTGGATTCTGGACCTGAATTATACAATATCTTGTGTAAATTTTATGGGTTATCTTATCCAACGGGGGACATATTATGAGGATCGAAAGTATGCGTAAAAATTAAAAAAATGGAACTAAACTTTTCGAGGAAATATTGCAAATGACATGATTGTGGAATATTCCTATCTCCTAAATTGAACCTCTAAACGTTTACCTTATCACAAACATTTATTTATCGAGCATCGTATAGAATCGATGAGAAGTTTTTTTTTCATGAAATGAACTACTTACACATTCCAATTTGTTTTTAATCAAGATCTTGTTCTGAAAGACCTGCGATTTGATTTTTGACAAAACCACACGAACCTTACCATTTTTAAATACCATTCAACAAGTAAAATCCAATATAATTATCATTACTTGAACGCAGTGCAGTACTTTCAACGTACATAATATCAATGTAACTTAGAAAATAACTTTCTGAGAAGACCAAAACTCAGAAGTTTAATACAAAGTTCGGTCTCATGAAAATCAATGTTAAGTTTAGTGAAAGAGTTACTTTAGCAAACAACAACACTCATTCAGTATTCCATCAATAGGACTTACAATATCCTCGATCCTTGAGCAGCCCTTTCTCGCCATGCAGACAAGGGCGACGATGACTCCACCACCGAACATAAGCAGTAGAAAGACCGCTAATCTCCATCCGTGATCCCGCTGTGGAATGAGTCTCTTGGCCGACGGTAGGTTAGCAACCTCGGTCGTCAGGACCCCCAGTCTCGACGCCTTCACGAGGGTCGCCCTGAGGCGTCGTGACGCCTTTTCGCATGCCATTTTCGCTGGGTTTGTGCTTTTCGAGGTTGACCTCGTCTTTACGTGAACGTGATCCATCATCGTCTCCGCAATTTATCACCAACTCCTTAACAACTCGACGATAACACCGCTCTAACGTCCTTTCACCTAACCGACTATTCAATTATCCAATTTTATCAATAACCTCATAAACTTAAGGTCGTTTCATTGAATCGCACTAACGGCCACGACAGACATCCCATTTCCATTGAAAATTATATTATTATTATTATTATCGAACAAACTTCGGTGGAAAGTTTTCCTCGCTTCGAAGTACCATATCTCGGTACTATTTTCTTCCTTTCTTCGCTTCTTATTCTCTCGTTCTCTCAAGGTCACGCCTCGGTACATTTAAGCTTCCGATCATCGAGCCTCTCTCGACTTTTCTCCATTCTCTTTTGTGATCGTTCTTAAGAAAACAGGTAAACCTTTTCCCGATCGTTTCCGCGGATATGCTTGAGATTGCGCTATGTGCCTGCCTTCTTTGTCCGCCCCTTTACTGGTACACTCGATTCTCGACTTCTCTTACGGATTTTACGGGATGGGTGTGGATCCTTTCTCGAACCTTCTCGTTCACCGTGATTCTTCCTCGATATCTATCTCTGAGCTCAGTCCGAAGTGGGCTGGTGCGCTTCGTCTCCGTAACTCGGATGTGGTCGTTATATTTTTATGTCCTCTGATGGTCCAGACTCCGAGAAAACGACAAAACGAACGCGCTGGTCAACGGAATAAAGAATATATCTATATATGTATACACATATATATATATATATATATACATATATATATCTGTATCTATATAAAGGGAGAAGGTTGGCGAAGATCTCTGTCCCTGATTTCACGATTCCACCCTACGACGAGAGACACTGAAACGCACACACCAAACACTGAGTACTGTGGAACACTTAAACGCGTTGAGCAAGGTCTCACGAATCCCTTTTCCTCCGTTCTACTGTACTTTATACCGGCGCACGTCTCGCCTTTACCGACGTTTTATTTACGACGGAAAACGCGATAAAAATCGCGGTGGCTCTTCGCCACCCTGCTTGCCAATAAATTCTCAAGAACGGTTGTCCCTTAATCGCTCCCGACTCTCGCGTAATCGCGGGATGTTGGAGATTCGTTTCCAGGTTTTCTTTATTCCTCTTTTTGTTCTCTTTGTTTTTTGCGCCCAGGAAGGTTACGACGATGCTACGGCGGACGACACGAGGTACAGAGCTCCCGCAACGATGCTCCTCGTGATTCGACTCCTTATTCTCTGCCTCGTGGTGCTCGCACGAGTGCCTCTTAGTCGCGCCATTAACCGTCACGCCTCAACTCGCCACGTCGAGACCAATTTATTAGAGTGGGTTTTTTTCGTGATTTTATCGTGTATCTTAAACCACCAATTACGTTGGTTTTGGTTGTTCACTGTACTTGCAGCATGAATACCGAAAACATATCGGTATCTTGATTCCAAGCTGCAGTGTTTATCTGAAAACAGAAAAAAAAGGTTTTTGTTAGTACAGTAAGAATATATATATATATTTTTATAAGATCTTAAGAAATTTAATCAACGGTTGTCAAATTAGTATAAAATTTGTTATTTACAATGAAACGGCTGTTAGTTACCATTTTATATTATATCGATTTCTACAATTATTAAATGACCATCTTTGTGTAAGTTCAATTACCATACATTTATAAAATATAATAATATAAAAATTCTTGTCGAATAATTTTTTTTTGGTACAATTAGAGAATTTATGTCAAATTTGAAGTTTGTGCAAAGTTCTCCAGATTGCTGTAAAGGGAAATAAGAAATGAAATCCCCTAGATTGCATCGAAATATTTAGAAAATATCTCCAAACATAGCAATACCAATAGTACGTCAATAACTATTGATGAAAAAAGATTGTCCAACATGTACAATTCGATAAAATTAAATAAAGAATAGCCGTCCATAATACAAATCAATTCGACCAACAAGCACTAAAATCAGTGTCTGCGCATTTTTAAGATCGTTCTTATAGTAACCAGAATCAAAGTATCTCAACTCAAAATGGGACATCAAATGTATTCGACAAAGTTACAAAAAGCGATTGAATTTGCAAAAATTATTGTTCGACTACTTTGAAGGTAACTCATTAAAAATATAACGTTAAAATGAATTAACAAATACCAAGTTTCGAAAAGATTTCCTTGATGATAACAAAGTTATAAGAATGTTGTAAATTAAGTCTATCTCTAGATGAAAAATAGGACATATTTGTAAAATATAACATTGTTAAAATCTTTCGCCCATTATTTTGTGGTGCAATTCAGAAAACTAATTATATCCTGCAGTAGTTCATAAATACAAACCTTATACCGGACATAATTTGTAAAATTATTTCTATTAAATAATCGACGTGAGACTGAGAAAATAAGAGTTTGTTTACAGCAAAGCCCGAAGAAAGGCTGTGAGATGTCGAGGGAAGGCAGACACTTACTTTACTAGTGCATACTTTAATTAAACATAACAACCAAGTGGTATCCGGCGACAAACTGGTTTGAAGATCAAATTTTGTGGAAACCAGTTTATTGCCAGGAGGCTCGAAATGAGAAATAGGTTGTGAGTGGGTGCGATCGATCGGTTGCAGGGATACTGCATGCATGCACGACCCCCAAACACCAGACCCACGTTCAAACCTGGTACGCAGCACACACGGTAGACGGTGACTAATCTATTTTGTTAACTCTAACGACCGGTTTCGCTAATCGCGTAAAATTAGTCGCCCTGGCGTCGTTAAACTCCCCTTTTTCCCCTACTCGTTCGTCTACTTCGTCTATGCTCTTTCTCACTCCGTTCGGCTCTTCCACGGCCCGCTAAACCCAGACGCAGACCGACTCTGCAATTTTCTTCATTTCTCTGCTTCCTTTCCTTCTTCGCTTGCGCATATTCGTTTACGTCCGCCTCCATGAACTTTTCTCATGGTTGGTGTCGTGCCGCCCGGAATGCGACGAATGGCACTGGATTTATCGCTACGATTAGCCCTCAACCCTTAACTATACCGTTATAAAGACTTTATAAGTACAGAGAGAAAATAAAAAATATATTTATACACTAATGGAAATATCTGATACTGGTAACTAAATAAATAGCAGGTTGAATAAAAACTTCACTGAATTTTTCTAGCACAGTTACTATAATTGTTTATGAATAATTAATAGTTGAGAAGATTTAATTTAACTATATAAATAGTCACGTGGATTAACAATTAATAGTTGACACTTTTGGTTGCCAGATAGAATGTTGTGAATTTTTTTTTAAATTCCCAATATGTATACTTATTTTTATTCCTGCAAAGTTTTGATAATTCGAAAACCTTACTTTACACGTAATTAAGAAATAAAATGTAACATGCAACAAAAAATTTGCAAAAAGTACGTTCGTACGTGAATTTATACGAACTTTTTAAGGAACATATTTCTGATTTAATCAAAAGTCAGGAAACCAATTAAAATGTCGAATTAAAAAAAAAACAAAAATTCTTTATATGAATGCGCTTTTACATTAAAGGCTATGAAAAAAAAATCGTCTATGTAGCTTCTTAACATCATTTCTACGTTTTTGTTGTACTGAGACCTTCATCAGTTGCATGGTAATAAAATAAAATATACATTTTGTGTTACTGTATAAATATGTATTGTATTTTATTACCACGCAACCCAGCCTAAACAAATGTACAACTGACATAAAAATGTCCAATGAGGGAAGTCATGATATTGTTGTCAATGTAAATGCATCGACACATTTCCACAATACATAAAATTATTTGTTAATGCAATTGAGAGATAGACGAATTATGAAGAACTTTTACATTGAGGGTCAATGAATAAAATCGTGTTTCACACGTGTGCGACAAAAGATGACGAATAAGAGATAAGAAATGGTAGATAGAAAATACGTCGAAACTTGGAAAACAAGTTCTCGATGGGGCAAAGCCACCGGCAGCATAGGGGCACATCGACGAATGACCAGCGTTCGTCGAAGAAGAAAATTAAATAAACGAGAGCTACGAAACTACAGGGGAGAGGTTGCACGTGGGTCTACACGCTAGCCTGAGGCTACCTCAGTGCGTTTCTTTATTTCCACAGCTCTGTCTTCGTACATCGGCGAAGTTGTGGAGTTGTAGTCGTAGCGGATGGAAGCCAATCTGGTCTCGTTTCACGTGGAGACCGCGACGCTCAGGCAAACCCCCGAGCTTCGAGTTATATTCACTTGTTCCTTTTTCTCTCCGATCGAATTCTCGAGTTTGCTGTCCAGTCTCTTTTGCTTCTGCTACTTGCAAACATAGAGAGAACAAGAGAGAAAGAGAGAATGTGGACTGAAGGAAAGGAAGCAAGACGATCCGTGATAAAACTTTTCGAACGCCACCAATAACGCTTTTATCCACTCTGCCGCTCGTGCTTTCCAATGCCATTCATAATATCACGACGGAAATTCGAGCTTTATTGTTATAGCTGTATAATGCTATTGGCGCGTAAAGTTCACGTTTTGGTGGGCAATAAACTCTGTTGGATATTCATAACGAATTAATTCGTGAAAATACATTCATTTAGGGAATAAAAAGAATTAATTATTGATAAAAGTGATAAAACAAAAATTATTGTTGTTATTATAAAAAATAAAAAAAATGTGTGTGAAATGACTACGCCAATAATGTTTTTATGTTAGCAAGCTTCACCGATTTCAGGCATAAGAACTTGGTGTATTATTATAGTCTTAAAAAAATTCATGTGAGAAATCGCATGTTCTTGATTGTTTTTAAAGGTGCTCTGATTATGGCAAAAAATTCCAACGTCTAAACATACAGAATTGCAGAAGTTTTATTTCTTTTCAATATTATTTTTCGCATATTCGCTTTTTTCAAAAGGGAAACCCCTGCAATTTGTTATATTTTACCACTTGTTATTTTGTCTATTAAGTCTACAACTTTTTAAATATTTTACTTTCACCTTTTTGGAATTATTATTATTATTTATAGTTAATGTTCTTAATATCTGAATGTACTAGAATTAATAAAATACGTGACAATGTAACCTTAATAACCACGAAATTATAAAAATGCTTTTCAAACACAAGCGTTTTATAGTATAATTGAATTCACTTGTGTCGGAATAAAGACTGCAATTTTCTAAACTCCTATCTCCGGTTTCACCCTTATTTACCGTCTTTTGGATAATAACCCGAGCCGGGTGTCATTCAACGGAGAAAATAAGATTCTCGTAGTCTCTTTCGTCGTGTTTTGTCACGAAGGATTCAGCGAAAAGCTCTAATATACTGTACAGCGCAACCGTGATACCGGTCTATCTATATATTAAAGTCATTCTACCTCGGTGCCTTTGCAAAAGGATCGAGAAGTCCTCTCATCCACGGGAGAAGAAAGTACATTGGAGAGGAAGAGACGAGAGAAGGTCGTCTGCTTGCTGCTACTGCTGCTCCTGCTGCTTCTACTACTGGCAATCTCTCCATCTTCGTCTTCTTCTCGGCAGCGGGAAGAGCTCATCCCGTATATATTCTTGGTGACACTCCCGAAGCCACTACATCCTTATCGGATCGGACTGTCGAGCTTGCGCTCGCGCGACACGGTCTCAAAAGTTTGTGTGTCCCAGCGGGGTGTGCGATGCACCGTGACGACCTCTCGCCTGAGTGAAGTAGATCGAGAGAAAACGAACGCCGAGAGAGAGAGAGAGAGAGAGAGAGAGAGAGAGAGAGAGAGAGAGAATCGCGCGAACGGAGGCAGTAGAAGTGAAAGAAGAATCGTGGCCAGCGCACGAACGAGGAAAGCCTGGCAAAAACCTCGCGTGATGAATAAATAAAATGCGAAGAGTTATATACCTTACACAGTGCTGTGTGTGCCACCCGGACCAGTACTCACCCAGCATACGCCGAAAGTATTTCGCTGTGGAGTGATTTATGAGCTTCGAATTCTTGAATATAAGATACGATTGCGAAATCAAAGCAAGGGCTGACGCAGAATGAAGGAAATATCATACGATGACATGTGTGTAATGCTAGAAAATAAAGTGGTGGTGGGGTGATGGGGTGTTGGGCTTTTGATACATCAATCAAAAGTTTTTCAACTTTTTCGCTTCCTCATAGAGGAAGTTCTCTTCTCGTAAAAAAAAATTGAGATATTATTTTCAGGATACTTCAAATTATCTGAGATGTCCAGAAAAGTGGTTTAGATAGATATCCCGCGTTTGTGTGTGTATGACAGGGGCTTTCGAAGTAAAACGCTTGAAATTGTAAAAAGCGACGCGACAGTGTCAAAAATGTTGCATTCAAGTAAAAAATACAATCGACATGATTTGATATGATTTTTGTCACAAGCCTTAAGACCGAATCTTTGCAGATAAATGAAGATTGGACCAATGATCTCTATTAAATTTAAGTAAAATCGTTCGAACGGTTCAAAGACTTACGACGATTTTTCATTTTGTTCATTCATATTAAAACATTTTTTTTTATAATTCTCGAATGGCTTGAACTACGGGATTGAAATTTAGCGAATAATGTGGAGCACATACTACCTATTCATCGTGGGCAATTGAATTAATATTGATGAGATTTAATTAACACGAGAAATTAGTTTTTTTCATTGATAGAGTTCAAAAGTTATGTGGCTTATTATTAAAACAAGGGTGCTAAATCGAATTTTGTGTGAAATATGGGTATGTGGAATGATATCGTGTACAATGTGTTTAGTTTTGAAAAATTGTGATGATAAAAAGAAATTATAAATCGAAAGGATAAACAGTAAAATTTATAACTATAATTGCGACATGAATTGAACTGATTGAAATGTGAGAAGTATGAAAATGATGCGTTGAATTATATGAAAGGAAACTCATGAGATGATATTTGTGGAAAAAGGAAATTATGTGTTAAATTGGTGGAATTGAATTTAATGAAATGATTTGTGTGAAAAGAAGTAATTTGTGATATTGATCGGATTATGTGGACTGAAAATTATGATATTTAACCGATTCAATTAAATATGTATATTCGATTATGAATTATTTTTCAATTTTCATTTCTTTGATAATTTGTCTGAAAATTAATTGATAATTGATAATTTGATAACTTGTTTGAAATAGCTATCTTCTCCTAATTATTTCTCTCGTCAGATTTGTTTGTATTTTTTGCTATGTTGTGAAAGTATGTTTTAATTACAGGTTGATTATAATTTTATTTAAATGTGATGAACATTTTTGTTTATAAATGTTGGTGACGACATTCATATAAATTAGTCATAGGGACTTCCCACGTGTCACAAGAGATAGAAAAGGGAAAAAAGTTGATTGTAACATATGTTGATGTGATTAATTTAGAGAGCAGGAGGACTGAAAATTGTGGTGGAGTTTTGAGAATATAAAAATGTCAGCTGAAACTGGGGTTCGGTTTGTATGGAAAGGCCGATATGCTGCGCTGGTCAAAGGATTCGTTTTCAGGTTTCGAAGAAAGAGATGTGAAAAGTTCAAAGTTCGCTGATAAAAGACTGTTCTTCGAAATTATTATTTATCTTTGTTTAAATATTACGTGTCAAGTATTTTATAGTAGAAGTTTTCAAAATTAAAGATAACTTTAGCTCTTACATAAATATTAGATTTTTTTGCACACAATATTTATTACACAATTAACGAATTTCTATCATAAATGAATTTTTAATCTGACACACGAAACTTTTTCAGAATTTCACAAAAACGTATGGTAGTAAAAAAATTATTAAAGGTTTACCTCTGTATGTAAAATAATTTTTTTTGTAGCACGGTATAAAAATCTGCATGAAAACTAACAAATGAAACATTTTTTTTCCAACCAACCTAATTTACACAATCCAGAGTAAAATAACCGATGGCTTGGTTTAATACAGTTTGATTGACTGCGTGCGGTAATGAATACATCGCTGCATTCTGAATCACTCAATATTTACAGGATATGTGCATGTCAGTTTATCTCTATGACGCAGACTAAACCACAATATTTTTACCAGTCTATGGATCAAATAAAATTTAAATACTATGCCTTTGACTTTTTTTTAATTACCAAAAAAAATAAATAAATAAAATTCCTCATAAAATCTCTCAACCATTTTTACCAAGAATGATAACAAATATTTTTTTACATCACTACACACGTGTATGAAGTTCCAACTTCAATCAAATGTTTTAAAAGTATAAACTGCTGAAACTTTAAAAGGTTCAAATTGCAATAATATTCAAATCCTTCTACCCATCGTAACCAAATTGTATTTTCAACAACTTTGAATATATGTTCGTCCTTCTACAAAATTTCTTTTCAACTAGTCAAAGTTGTAGTGAGTTACCAGCGATGTCAAATTTTTTAAAAATCACAATTCTATGCAATCCGAACTTATTTATGCAGGTTTGGCTTGAATTCAATACCGATCGTTCTTTAAGGTTATTTTATTTGTAAAAAAACTATATAGCTCGACAGGAAAAAAGAATTGCTGCGGCTCGATTGCATACACAGTTAAAAAAAAATCAAAGTCTGATAAAATCTGAACGGTTGTTTCAATTGTTGTATGAATAATTGTAAACAAAGGCGTGTAATTGTACCTGCGTGAAAATTTCTATCTCGGTTGATAAGACCTTTCTTTAAATATGAATTTTACAAACCTGATGCATACACACACATCCATCTAGACATCTTATCAAAATCGGTTTTCTCAATGTTTTACACCATTTTAAGTATCTTGACCCGAGAATATCGGAAAGAAACATTTTTTTTTAATGAAAGCAGCTTCCACTATGAAGCAGTAAAAGTTAACTTTCCTAGTTGAATAAGAAATCAGTTGATGCATGCTGATTTTCAGTGTTGAAAGTAGAAGAGGCGTACTAGATCAGACGGTCCGGAGAACATTTCCATCGATATCACACGATTGCAGAGAACCGGTCAAGTAAAAATACATGGGTGCTTCTACCAGGCAGAGAAGAGGACTACGGTCCTCTTTTGGATGCAAGGATGCAACGTCACCGGCATCCGGTGCTCTATCTGTTCGAGCGAAAGAGAGACAGAGAGAGAGAGAGAGAGAGAGAAAAAAAAGCAGAGAGCGAGAGTAAAAGCGAGGGAAGTAGGCAGACAGGGGGGGGGGAGAGTTGCGACGCCTCACAGATGCCCGGGCTCTATATAGTCACGAGATTTCGCGGGAATCGAAAGGTGTCTCTTAAACGGATTGCTCGTCGAGGCGTCCGAGCGTAAGGTTCTGGCTTCGGGTTCGTATCTCGCACACACTCGCTTTGAAATTCTTCTTCATCCTCTATGCTAGACATTCGTGCAGCATCCTCGCCTTCTGTTCCACGTTTTTTTATTGTACCCGATTTTTTTTTTGTTTGACTTCTTTCTACCTTTCTATTCGCAGAAAACTTGACGCCTTCCGAACACACAGACACGGAAACAGTTTGACACACGAATTCCAAAATCACGCTTCGACTGCCACGATACATCTGTGTGGGAGTGTGAAGATTGAAAGTGAGAATTCACGATGCAATCCACTCGTCCCTCTGAGCCTCCGGGTGAGCGATTTCGTCAAAGGTAGGCAAGCAACAAAGTCAAGCTATGGAGCGTCGAAAACGGTAAAGCGTTGCGAAGTAGAAAAAACCGGACGGGTCAGACATAGATATCAAAGACTCATCGAACCATATGACTTACGCGAAAGTAGGCCAGATGCCTTATTATATCAGCCAAGCTATTGTTATGGGAAGCCCTTTGAATGGAGAAATGCCGGTGACGATGAGACAGTGAATTTGTGATGAATAAAAGAAGTCAGACAGCCTGATGAGATTATGATATAACTTTTCGAAGGTATCATTAATTACGCACGGGTATTATAACTCGGAGTCTGGGTCAGATGTGCTTTATTCACTTGTGCATTTGTCGTACCTCTCTAAAATGTGGCTGTTCGTTATTTTCAAGAGCTGTTCAATTATTCATTTATATAAAATTCAATAAAATTTATTTAAATTTAATGCAATTTTTATTCACCAAAAGGTCGTGTCTGATTTTTGTTTTTATACTTCCGATTTATTTATGAATTCATTTCTGACTTCAATGAAATAAAAAACAATTATTGCTGTCGCGTGATTTTTTAAAAATGTAATGATAAATGAAGGACAAAAGTGATCCGACTAGAATTCAATATCGATCATTCTTTAACTTAAATTTATTTTTATAGAAATATTTGGTCCGATAGCTAAACATTTTAGTTAGCTAGTGTACGCATAGACTTTTTCGAAGAATTCGGTGAAGTAAAATTTGAATAGGTATAACTATGTTGCATAGATATTGTAATATCTGTATTATTGTATGAATTATTACAAACGAAGGTACGAAACTGTTGGCATTGCCAAATATCAACTCGATTGTGTGCGTGTTCAACCAGATATTTTTATCTAAACCACCTATACTTCGATGCAAAAGTTCCTTTCATACAAAATAAGTACATCAAAGAATTAATGCCGTAAGCGCATTACAAATTTGAAAATAAACACACCCTTTATTTCTTTGATTTAAATTTTGTCATAATACTGGCTCTTTTCCGTAAAGTAGTTTTTCTTATATCAAAGAACAAAAATCTCGTCTGCCTTTAACCCTATTGTACAGTTTAAATTACAATTAAATGTTCTATTCTCTAGCCGTTATGTGAAAAAGAAATGTTATATAGACGACGAGTAAAATATATTACGTTCGCCAACAAAAGAAATGAAACGCCATCTGCAGCCTCCTTCTATCACATCCCTCGATTAATTACACGCTCCACCTCGACACGTCTGTTTCGAGCAGGCTTTATCCACTTACGCCTCGCCCTATATCATGAACAATAGCAACGCTACATATCCGGCGTGCTATATCGAGTGTATTGAATAGAACGACTTTTCTGATGTGAATCCGCGAAAGTTTATGATTCACGATGAAATAAAACGAATCACCCATGTACCACCTGCTATCATTTCCCATGATGAATTATACATGACGTTGTAGGTATAGCAAGTTCCAAGTTGGCGCGTCTGTCTCGTACAGGCTTTATCCACTTATATACGTTAACGCGTTCGAGACCTACTACCGTTGTTGCAATATATATATATATATATATATATTACATATTATATATAGGTACATCTACTTCAGTATTCCGTTACATCGTTAACTATATCGTTGCTTATAGTCAGCTTGTCGACTTTTCGTTTTTCAATAACTCTCTCTCTCTCTCTCTCTCTCTCTCTGAGCATCTACGGCTGCTGCCGTTCCAAGTTCCTCAACGAGAGATTGATCGATTGGTCGGCGGATGTTGTGAGAACTCGAGTGAAAAGAGGAAAGCGCGTTTCATATTGCTATATACATCTTGGAAGCTTCAGCGTATCAGCTTCAACCTCAGACTCAGCAGTTCTTCGTAGCGCGAAACGTTTAATCTCTTGCGCCTTAACGCTCCGACTAATTATATTTTGGATGGATCGTAGGTAAGATCCACGAGCAATCTGTAACCAGTTCCGAGTGCATGTTGAAGATTAACGGTAGCTCGAAAATTGGGATAGCTTTTTCGGATGAGCAGAATACTTGCGAATGCTCGTAGATGAACCTAAGGAACCTGAAAAAGCTAAAGAGGAATGCACGTTTTATCCCTTCACTAAACCCAAGTCCAGTTGGTATCAAATCCTATTAATGTGTTTACAAGAGTACTGAATATCTTTGTGTAAAAACAAAGAAGGTGCCACTACGTCTACTAATTACAGAGCGACACGTTGTTTGTTTTTGTCCAGAAATACCAAGAGCCATTGTATAAGGATAATAACAGTTTTTGATACCCACTGATAAGTGTCACTTCATCTTAATGAGCTAAACTTACGATTTTTTTAACACCTGCCTGTTTTGACCCCATCTTCACTTGAGTATAGTGAAGATGGGGGCAAAGCTTATTATTTTCAGATTATAAAATTATGTGTAAAGTGTTCATTTAAATCATCAAAAAGGATTGAAGCTCTAAGTTGATTATCGACTAATAGCCGAAGCCCCTTAATCTCTTACACTTCAACGCTTCGACTAATTATCACGAATGGACCGATGGAAAAATCCATGAGCCCTCTGTAACCAGATAGTCCCGATCGCGTGTCGAAGATTAACGGCAGCTCGAAAATTGGGATAGCTTTTTCGGATGGGTAAATCGATTGGGCAAGGGAGAACGGGGGGGATTGTATGTTGGTGTAGGAGAATGACTATGGGAATAGCGAGATGAGAGTTGGATGAAACGCGTTTCTGAAAAACGAGTTCGAGATCTACTCTCACTCAGGGAAAGGGGGGAGGGGGGTTTGGATGGGAGGCAGGGAGCTTTTAGTTTCTACTCTGTACAAACCCCTCCCCCATTCTCTCAATGCGCCTGACCCCTGAGCGACTACGAATCGAGTTTATTTACATGGAACGCTCGTTAGCGCAGCCAAAAAAAAAGATTATGGTGGGGCTGCTGCTCCTGGAGGTAGGGAGGGGGAGGTAACGCTCCTTCGACGTTTCGATAACAACGGCATCGATTATCGAACGGTTTATTCACGTTCGACCGAACGAGGAAAAAGAACAAGATTGGAAACTCATGAACAGCCTTTCCAGCCCGCAACCCCTTGCAGACGATTCTAGATTGACCCACTAACTTTTAAACCCAATTCCAGCCACTTTATGATGATGTTCGCTTCATCGGCAGTTCGATTAGCAACTGTTTATATATATATATCTGTGTCCTCATGTGCGTTGTTTTTCCAGACGCTTGAGTTGATCGGATTATCTGACATTAGGTGTTAATATTGCATTGAGACAATGCAATTCAGGTAGGTCAAAATCAATACCATTAAATTAAATGAGCTATATTACCGAGAGAACAATCTGGTATTGCTAAGTTTATCTAGTAGACGATTTAACTATTTAATAATTGTGTCATTTATAATGACATCTGTCACCAAATTTGGTTAAATTTTTCTAAGTTTAAGAATATTTAATTTAAACATTGTTTTAGATTTTCTATTGAGTTATAAACTTTGCGTTTCCTCCCTCAAACTGAAAACTCTGCCGTTAAGCACCTCCTCAACTAAAACTGTTTACCTGGAGTCTTATCTAGTTTTTAAAGGCATTCAGAGGGTTCAGGAACATTTACAAACTGTTTCAAATTTTTTGATTTTATTCGTCAACCAGAATTTAATACGAATTTTCTTTTTTCTTGAAACTATTTTGTTACTCGTCAAAAAGTATGTGTAAAAACATTTTTAATACAAATAAATCCTATGAAACATGAAGAGTGATTTTTTATTAACGAGATTGATTACACTTTTGGATTGAATAACCCGATGAAACATACAAAATGTATCCATCAGCCATTGTGCCAATTTTTTGTAGTTTGTAAGCATAACAACGAAAATACCTCTGAAAAATTCATGGAATTGATTCTGGGCGGCAATGGACTAAATTTATGACCGACCATTTGTACCGTAGATTGTTTTTAAAATGGAGCTAAACAAAAAACCAGAAATTAAAAATTCGGTATTTAATTCTGGGTAAAGAATGGCACATCAAAATCTAAACTAATTTGTCGACGTTCCTAAAATTCTAAACTTAAATAACAAGGATGCAAAGTAGAACTTTGCACGTTGCTTCTTCGTTATTTTTGCATTTTTATAAAGCTACCTCTACGAGGAAGTATGTTCATTGATTTTGGGTACCTTATAAAGGAATCTTTGGAGAAATTTAAAAACGATGAGGAAGCAATATGCTAAGTTCTACTTTGCATTCTTGTTTCAAGAAAACTTAAAAAGTGTATTATATTTGTTTCTTATTTCTTGCTCACTTTCAATTTCATGGACACGTGAATTTCGAAAAAAAAAACAATCGAAAAAACAAAGCTTCCTCTATGAAGAAGCAAAAATGATTTGAACTCCTTGTGAGACAACTCGAAACTGGGGTTGTCCATATTCCATGGAATGCTTTGCAAACATTCGTCAGTAACATATACATGAAGAAACAGACATTGATTGTTTATTCGCTATAGTGGATCATGTACATACCGGTGGTGTGAATTATTTGTTCAATTCTCTATACTCCCACAATTTCGAAGTGACCATGGTAGTAGATCTTTTCGTTTACGTTACTTTTTTCCTTTACTCGACGAACAGTCGTGCTATCGTTCGCTCCATGCACACTAGGATTGAGTGAGCATCCACAATATATCGGGCATTGTTTATTCTCGATCGGCTCTCTGAGCCACAAGCCGGCTCGCTGGTGGCAGGAATTATTGAATAAAAATAAATGCCCGCATCGCCACATACCCGGGATCGAAATATCTAGGGCTGTGCAGCTACGCCATGTTCACTACAAAATAGTACACAGTGGAACGAGAGTTACTACAATACGATATAGAGTACGGTGTGGTGCAGCTTTTTCCACTAGGTATACCAGCATCGCCGCGAATTTTTAGTTTCTTCTTCTTCTTTTTTTTTTTTTTTTTTTGCAGACGGCACCGAGAGCTTTTTTGTTGAGTTTGCCGAGGCAGTACTCTTGGCGGTAGGCGACGAAAGGGCTCCCTGGTGCATCACAGTACAACACATATAAAACCCTAGTGGAACATCACAGTGGCACAGCTTCCTCTGCATTTCTCCTGTCAACCCACTGACTACTTTTTTGCAATCTTTTTAAAAAATTCACTTGGTTTCACCCTTTGACCTACGCCACAGGATCACAGACATTTGTCGTGTCAAAGGGATGAACTGGGTCTCTGCGCGGAGAGAATTTTGCCAACAGTACTTTTAAAAGTAAAACTCATACCTTTTTCTAATTTGCATAAGAAACCAGTGATGACAGTCATCTTTTTTTTTTTAAGAACGCGCTAATTCTAAATATGTTTCATATTTTACATCATATTTCTACAACATTTGTATTTAGTTGAACCCCACAGATCCTCCATAGTGTTCTCTTACAGCTTAAGAATGTAAACAAAATCTTGACAATCCTTATTTTGATCAATAAATTCGCAAACTATATCGACATGTTACACGAATTATGTGAATACTAAAAAAAGTTCACCTATTTTTATCATATTTACACAACTTTCGTAAATAAAAAAAATTGTGTGCTAGATTCTGGCTATATTAGTTGCCTAACAGAACTCTTGGGATTTTTTTTTCTTATTTCAATGTTATACACATTTTAAGGGAGTTGAGTCACCGAAAGAAATCATAAAAATAAAATTGTGTCGCACATACATGAAATCTTGGAATATTATTATAAATACCACTTGACAAGTACAAAAAAAAAAAATTTTCGTTAATGAAATTTTGTGTAACTCATGTCATAACAAGTACATGCACATGTCATAACAATTTCTTCACTTTTAAGTGTACTTTCATGCAACCATAATAAAAAAGATCATTAACTCTTTAAAGGGAATGCTGGAGGCGAGAATGTATACTAACGTGACCTCAACGATTATTTTAATTACCTATATTTTTTCAACCAGAATTCGATTGCATGTCGAAGCACACACACTGTTAAAAATTCGGTGTTAAAAATGAACCCTAGTTGATGTCCGCAAAGTCCACGCTATGTCAATGGCCGGTGTTCTAAATATGGTGTCATTTTACTTGAGAACCTCAAAACTTCCAACACATTTTACTTGAAAATAGGTGAATGAAAAACATTGCTACTTTTATACTTTATTTATGACATAATTCTTCATTGGCTGCTAACAATATTTGGATATTCATCTATTTGTCACGAAAATAAATGGGCTTTAAATATCGAGATGGGAGCCGAATACTTTTAGCCTTGCTTGTGTGAATTTAAGAATTTAACACTGTGAACAGTATTATTATTAACATCGTATCGGTCAACACTGATAAAAAATTCACACCAATGGTCTTTAACACGTTGAATTTTTAAAAAGTGTATTAACAATACGAGGTCAAAATTAAGAAATCACCTATTCACCTATTCCTCCAGCATCACCTTAAAGCGTTTGTTTTACATAATATCCATTTGTGACAGAATGACGCTAACTCTGCAATATGAGACAAATCGTTGATATTAGCCTTACATTCCATTTCTAAATCAAATGATTTTCTATAAAATAAGTATATTTTCAAAAACATTTAGTGTAACGTTGTTATTTCTGATTAAAAATAATTAAAGTTAATTCGCAATTACTGTAATCACATTTATATCATTGACATTTTTGTTACTCACAAATAATGGGGAAACCGCCATAAATGGTAAACAAATCTTGGCATTCCTTATTTTTCATTAATTCCTTCGTAACTTTCATTAAGAAGTTGCACAAAAGTCTCTTGATGTGGCGAAAACTGGCAACTATAACGTCCAATAACTCTTTTGCGTTATAGTCCATTTGTGGCGTATGTGTTTTTGTATTTGTGTGCAGTAGCAGAATGAGAAATGTTCGATATTGTCGATACGGGACGCGGATAAAGTCTCCCCGAGCGACGCAGGGGTTGGGATGTCGAGTGTGAGAAAAAAGGTAGATAGGACATAAAGATGATGAGAACAAGTGCACTAGGCAAGCCGCACGTTCTACGGAAAGATATAAATCTCAACATACCCTCCTGAGCATTGGCCACGGTGCACCGAAGCCTTCGACGATTTTTCTCTCTACTGGCAAGAGAAACTGCCATATACCCTGTACTACTTTCTGGCCTCGCGAGGGTAGAATCACCCCCGCGAGTCGTCCTCCGCTACCGCTGGTGCTGCTGCCGCTGCGTCGTCGTCGGTGATTTTGATCGAGAGGCCGACTAGGAGACTCGCGCATTGCACACAGAATTACATCCTACGTCGTACTCTATGTGCACTGTACAATATATCCTGACTACGAACCGGGGCTCGTAAATAAAAATGAATCGACGCGAATGCGGTGCGGCCAGACAGGCAGGAAGACGATGAGTACTTGCGTGTATATCAGAGGTTAGTTGTGTAAGTAGAGTTACGTGGAGAGGATATGTAGCTAATACAGGGCATTCCGCGCCAAAGGAATTCTGGCCTCTCACATAATAATATTTTCTCCAATTAGTATATATTGTAAAGAAACTAACAGTTCAATTAAGTTCTCTGAATTGTTGGAAGCTGTTGTCAGAGTTGTGATGGTCGAAACCCAGAAAAAGGACCTCGGAAATAAAACCCCCTCA
Organism: Perithous albicinctus; assembly: GCA_964016905.1. Lineage (NCBI taxonomy): Eukaryota > Metazoa > Arthropoda > Insecta > Hymenoptera > Ichneumonidae > Perithous > Perithous albicinctus. The sequence continues at coordinate 13,170,489 of OZ024695.1, read as the reverse complement.
GTTTGTAAGGGGTAGGAATCGTATAATTTCTTGAGAGTTAGTAAATGAACCTGAAGAATCTGTAAAAAAATAAAGTACCTAAAGAACCTATCAAAAATAAATAGCATAAACAGCTCGATTGTTTCCAACTAAAGAACCTAAACAGTTCGACCGCCTCTAACGACGATCTTCGTCTTTCCCGGGGTTATTTTGCTGGAAGTTTCTTTTCAAGGCTTTCTTCATTACTTTCAATTTTTCGGCACTCCTTTATTCATTTTTATGAATATACCTTTCTTGTTTTTCATAAAATGTTTATACATTTTTATATCAATAAGACATATACTCTATAAGATTAATAAGAAAAACTTTTTGTATTTGTTGTATTATGTGAAGACATATTTTGGAATAGTTTTAAGACCCGTAAACATTTGGTCAGTCTTCACAATTTCACTCAAGGTACTCTACAACCGAGAAGGGCCGTTACCTTTTTTGAGCAAACCTTCAGTAATTTCAATTAACTTCCAGAAGAACTGTTGCACATTTTTCTTAACATCTTTTTGGCACTTTCATTGAATTTTCAGAAAGACCATATCGTTGTAAATACTCTTTCAGTAATTTCAATAAATCTCCAAGACGGGCTTATGCTTTCTGAAGATACTTCTCGCGAGAAAAGTCCCGCCAAAAATCTGTTTAAATTTCCGCGATAAATTGTTGGTTAAAGTAACAGAAACTTAGAGAGCTCTCACAATAGTATGAACCTGTATTTCAGATGTCACAATTGATAGAATGATAATGGAAATAAAAGAAGATTATCTTGCGATGTGTTTTCATCACACCAACACCGGATCCATTAATTTTAGTAAAGACAAATACAAACATATGAAGGTTATTAGCCACATCGTATTGACGTGGAATATTCCGTATATAAGTGAAGCAGGAAAGGAGATAGATTAAAAATGCTAGTATGGCATTAGTAGTAGTAGTAGTAGTAGTAGTAGTAGTAGTAGAAGCTCGTGAAAGCTCCGAACGCCGAGCGAGCGCCAGTGCAGGAAAATAAAAAGAGAATTATTGAGGAGAAGAAATAAATCAAGAGAGGGTTTGCTGCACTGGTGCGATTCCCTGCAGCACGAGCCATATATATGGTGGCCGCGTGCTTCCACTCGTTGCAGTATACGAGAGTGACTCTGTGGGAGCTCGAGGGACGACGGAAACCAACGATGCACTCGCCACCACATCCACGGTGCCGCTGCGAAATGAACGCGATAAGGGAAACACGTGTTGAGCACGCGCCTTCCAGCTCTCTCGCCCATTCGGCATCAGCTGCAGCCACACTATACACCCCTACTGGGGATTCTTCAGGGCTAAAAGGGAAGCAAAAGCCCTCTCTCAGCTATCTTTCTGCCTTCCTGCGTTGCAGCCATTGCTCACCCTGGGTTTTACGGGCTTTTCGTTAGATTCAGCTATTTTTTGTTTCTTTTCGTGTGTATCGCACGAGGTGCAATCTCGCTTCATAATTATTATTGACAGAACAAAATTATGAGTATAAATTGTATAGTGCATATTAAAATTTCTTTTTTATGCGAAAATATCTTTAGAAACACCTTTCCTCGGAAATGTGTCGTCAAAAAGATCATTCTACAAATTGAGTGAAACGGTGTAAACTCTGTCGTTAAAAAACTTTACGATCCTTCTGAAAATTATGTGAAATTGTGCAGTGTCCTCAAAAAATGTTATACGAGGATCTTACAAATTCAGAGAAATGGGGTAAGGTGTTCCCGAAAAAGTTACGATCCTTCTGAAAATTAAGTGAAATTATACCACGTTTGTTCTTGAGAAGCATTACGATACTTCTAGAAATTCAGTGAAATGATGCGGAATATATTGCCATAAAGCGTTACGATTATTCAGGAAATTGAAAATAGTGTAAAGTGTTATAAAATGCTTCAAAAAAGAGTTACAATGCTTTTTGAAATCAAGTGAAACGTTGCAATATCCTCAGAGGACTCTATTGTGTTCAGCATTCAATGCTATATACGATTGCCAAATTGAGGGCTCTGAATAGAGTCAAAACATTAATAAGAGTCTTAGAAATCTCCTAATTAATTTTTCTTATTGCACTCATATGCATTAGGTTTGTCACTCATTTTTTCTTTTATAATTCGATAAAATAATCATATTATTGAATTTAATAATTTAACTGTGCATTTAAAAATCAATAGCTGACTTATTAACCCAATTTTAAACTGCCTGACGTAAATCGGGCGGACCTGTTAGCTATATATAAGTGTAGAATATATGCCGTTAATGGTTTTATTCACTCTCAAAATCATATCAAATTTCATCCAGTTTCAACGCGCAATGATTGCCTACTTTGAACTCCAATCCCGAGTAACTCTCGAACTCTTGAAATTTCAATAATTCCGCAGCGTACTCATTTAAAAATCCCAGATGAATGAATTAACCTTCAGCACGTGTGTAGGAAAATCCTACTGAACCTTTTACAGCACATTGTTTAAATATTTCAATCATCTTGCTTGCAATCGTAACCTCTTGACAGATTATATATGTTTGGCACTTTTTTTTTGTAAAGTTTTTCTATAATCTATAAAAAGAGAATTAGTTTGAATGATACCATTGACACAGAGGAGGACTTTATGGGGATTGAGAAATCAGTGTCTTCAGAATAAAAATGGCACTCTCCATGACGACAATTACAAAAAAAATGTTTAAAAAACACGGTGTTACTTTTCCCTAAAGTAATGTTAATAAATAAATAACAAACTCCTTTAACACTGCAACAAATTATCCGCTTTTACGAAGCTTTTGTTAAATTAAAAAAGTGGCAAAGTAAAATGTAAATGCGTGGAAGGTATTTATTAGTTGTTGCTGTTATAAAAAAAAATGTTATCTAAGATGAAAATATAAATTTATTGCCTAGTCTTTGTTGTATGTCTTGTACAAACGTCGAAATGTACAAACTTTTTTTCTTTGGATGAAATTAGAAAGAAAATTTGTGGACGTTTATAGATAAAATGATTTTGCAAAAAATACCAACATGTTAGTTTCATATCTACTGCGCAGCGGTGACTTATATACCTTAATTTGCATAAGGTATGTAAACATTGAAAAACTGTAAGTCGAAATAAAAAAGAAATGAAAAGATGTAGTATAACAAAAAAAAATTGTACTTAAGAATCTAACTTTTTAAAATGAATCTTCTCCTGCAATTGTTTATGCTTTTATTTCTTATTTTTTATGTAATTAAAAAACTTGTTTTACTTGGAATGGGAGAGGATATCTTAAGATTGGTTCTATGTTGAACCATAGGTTGTCCAAATGAATAATAATCGGAGTGCTTCACTTCATACAGACAATCAACAAAGAAAGGTAGTGGAAAATAGAAGTCGCAAAAATTTAATTAGCCCTTTCATATATTATAAAGATGACGGAATATCGTCAAGAGGCAAGAGGCAAACTTCCTTTTCCTCCCTATCGAGTGCGGTGGCCAAGTTCTCTGCGTCGTTCTATGCGCCACACGGCTTTTCTGATCCCTTTATTTTCCCAGGATGCCGCGTGCATCCCAGTCAACGAGGGATTTTGCGCCACCGGCGTCGCCACTCGCTCTTCTCCTCTCTTTCGTTTTCACTACCAAGCTTTTTCCTCATCTCTTTCCTCTCCCTCTTTCTCCCTTTCATTCATCCGGACTGCATTCGCTTCAACGCCCGCGTCGTCCTTCCACCGCAAGCCCGCATCCTCACTTATTCGACTTTGCACTCGGTTCTCTTTCCCCTTTCATGGGAAAAAGCTGTGAAAGACGTTGGGAATGGGAACGAGCGGTAGGAGGAAAGAACGAAAAAAAAAAGGTACTTCAAGGTATATAGTGACGGTACTGTATGTATAAGAGGCTCACGAAGAATTATAACCCTTGCAAAGAAGCGAGTGATCGAAAAACTATCCTCGCTAGAGGGAAATATAATTTGGCACGTGAGATGTTTGGCTGGGGCTTCGTAAAAGACAGCGAATGGCGTGTTGGAAGAAGAAATTCGATATATGTATTAATAATATTTTTCGTCACCCAACTGTCGATGGTTCTGGTAGAACTTTCCTCGAGTGGAAGAAAATTGTCACAAAAGTTTATCTTCTCGAGTGGGCCACGCGTGACGAGGATAAGTGATCCTGGGAATGAAGGGCGACAGATGTTGTCATAAGAATTTGACGGTCAACGAAATGATCGGGTGTGATCGAATTCACGACGAAGATCCAGGACGACAGAAGTGGATGAAGCGAGTTATCAATATACGAGTAATGACGAAAATTTTACGAATAAGAATGTGGATATCATCAATATTGTTTTATGGCATTTGCGTCGATTCTTTCCAAGAATTTATTTGGCACTTCTGAAGAACACAAAATTGACTAAATCAGTTAGTAAAAGTGAAACATATAATTCGACTTGTCTTATCTAGCGAGAATTTCGCAGTTTGGTTGGTGGCTGTACTAAATATCAGTTTAAATGATCTATACTATGAAGTGATCATCATGGAAAAAAAAACATATTTAAAAACTGGATATAAAGTAAATATATATATTTCGTAAGCAAACTCGAATATAAGATGAATTAAAAAATGTCTAGCTGCGCTAAAAAATCGAATAATAATTTATGCCACTCCCTGTGCTTGAAATGTTTGTGCTTGCGAGTAGTAACTTAGATTTTTTTTTTTTAATTGAAATAAGTCGTATACAAAAAAGTTAAACGCTTTAGAAGAGTTAAATAATTTATGTAATATGCCGACCGGAAAGTACACTTCAAAAGACGAAGAATCTTCATTACTCTTTGCTCTTTTTTACGATACGACTTACATAATTAAAGATGATTTCTGAAACTTTTGTACAGAAGAAATTAAAAATTCGTAAGTTATCCGAAATCTATAAAAATAAAATTAATTATACTCTATTCCCTAAGGGGAATAACTAAACAAATGATGAGCTCTATTGAAGAGGGTCAAGAGAGCGAGCATGACCTGATTGTGAGATATACATTTTGAGGATATATCCAGCAGGGATATATAATTTATACAAAGGTAGTAGAAGAATATAGTAGCAGAGAAATATTGAGTTTATTGTCAAAGTTTACGGGGATTCAAACTTTATACAATATATCTAGTACTTCTTATAATATTACATAATGCCAACGGGCTACTGACCATAGTTCTTGAGGCTTTCTTCGAAAATAAAAATGACACATAGCAGACATATAACTTAGTATCGCTATATATACGGTGTATATATATGATATATCTTCGTATATATCCCGAGTAATTCTTTATTTTCATGGGGGGATGCCTCGAGGACCCAAGGTGGCGAAACATTGAAATTGAAATGGAAAATTGTTTTGGACAGAAATACAGAGTACAGCGATGAAAAGAATGCGAAGAAAAACCAGAATAACCGTGTAATCGAATTCCTGTCAAGAGGAAATAGAGAAAAGTGACAGCATAAAATATGTCTGATGCATGTGTGCATTAAATTTAAATTTCACTTGGTAGAACATGCGTTTACTTTATTCCAGTTAATACTGAGGAAAAATGGTTTGCGCGAAATAAAAAACCACAGCGAGCGAGTCTATATAAAAAAAAAATATATATAAAATATTGCTCCTTCACATCCCCAGTGACTAAAGTAAAAATAGGTACATAAGCAATAATGAATATCTCCAAAAATAAAATTATTAATAGAGTCGAATTCATAGACGTAAGTTGCGACTTAAGTTGGGAGTAAAGTTGCGACTTGAGTTACAACTTTAAATATTTTTACTGTAGATTGCGTATATTTCTTCGAAATACGACTTGCATAAATGGCTGCCCACGATGACATTTGTCATATAATTCGTACTGTACAACTGTGCGCTCCAATTTTCTAAATTTATTGTGACAAAAAAAAATGTAAATTAATCATTAAATTTACACAAATTCAGTTGGTTATACCGATTTTAAATAATTCCAAAATTTGTATGAAACTATCTTTTAAGATATAAATAAAAATGCATTATTGTTGAAAAATAACTCAAGTCCTAACTTGAGTAACATCTTGAGTAACAACTTGAGTCACAACTCACGGCTGATAAATTTCGACAATAAACGAGATCTCGTTTAAAAAAGCAAAAGAAATCGAATAGAAGAAAAATAGAGAAACAAAGTGGCCTCTCGTTTAATCTGATATCTGATACGTCGATCGAAGTACGGGGAAGTGTGAACAGGAAATTCTGTGTCCAGCGCAGGTGTCGAGGAGTGGGTCTTGAGGAGAAGTTGGAATCTAAGGAGAAGGAGTAGGTAGACGACGTCCGGCGTTACAGTAGTGCACGGCGGCGGTCAGGCGCCATCGGCTCTCGACCTCGCCCACCACCCTCGCAGCGCACCCTCTACCCGCTCTCCTGGCGTGCTTTCTCGCGTGCTGTCGCCCGAGGCCCGCAGTTTGCTAAATAACTCTCTCACTTGAGCTATCCTCTATCTCGCCCTTTGCCAGCACGTACGTACGTGTACACTACGAGTTTCCTCCCCTCGCTCGAGTGTCGAATAATTCAAACGGTTCGCGAGGGTAAACTTCTCCGTATCGTTGCGAAACAGAAGACACACGAACTCGGAATATCATGTTATCTATAGCTGGAAATAAATAGACACGTATTTCTCTTGGTATTCTTGTTACTATTTTTTGCTGCTAGTAGAGAATAGAATTGAGGGTACTAAGTCAACTAAAAAAGGCATTTTTGTTTACTTTTTGTTGTTGCTGTTGTCGTAAAACTACTGATTCGAAAAAACTGGCATTCAAGGTTCATTGAACACTTTCAGTTTGCAATTTTGTAAAGTCACGTAGTGCACTGGGATACTGTGGGATGAAGTGCAATATTTTTTGTACTTGTCGCAGCTTTTGAATTGAAACAGCAGATGGATTTACGTTTTTCAGGATACATATGTTCGTAGGAAAATTATTTCTGGTCTGAGTATATGTATAGGATTTTTTTGCGTTCCGTATGTCAAAGTTAGGAACTAAAATGTATATACAATATTTATTATTAGTAACTAACCGGATTATGAGCTACGGTTAATTCCAATTTTTGCGAACAATATGGGGCCTTATAAACTAAAATGAATTGATCATTTTGATTGCAAAGCTTCAACAAGTGAAAAAATTGCATTTTATATAACAGTATTCCGGTGCGCTGTATGACTCTGTGGAACAGCAAAATTGTAATGCTTGATGTACACTATATGAGGCTGGACTATATGAAGTTTCACTCGTCGCTCTATTTTATCCGCGCTAAATCTTCCAACTTTAGGCTACAATTCTCATCTTGAGAATTGTGATCTAAAGTTGTAACCAACTATCTCAGAATTTATGTGGGCAAGAATTAATTAAAAATTCTTTTAAAAAATCCATATTCATTGTTTTATAAAATCTTTCATTTTCAATGAATATAGTTTAAAAAATGGCTTTCGTTGCGGAATAAGCTTAACATTTTTTCTCTTAAAGATCTTTGATCTAAAAGTTGCGACGAGTGAAAATTTGTATCTATCTCCTCGCAAAATTTGTGTGCACTACATGGTTGTACGAAATTGCAAGTTTACAGTGTTTAATGAACATTTTAAGATGTTTAAATAACATTTTATTAAAGCAGTCACATAATTAAAAAATATTTTCTTATACGCTTTTTTAACGGATTCGCTACCTTTAAAATGGTACAAGTCAGCAGCGTAATATGCAAAAACATTGAAGTTCTGGATTAAAAAGTTCAAGCCTTTGAGGTTAATCTTGAATGGTAATACAAACAAAAAAAAAGGAAAACTGTAAGCGAAAAAGTCTATTAAACCGGTATTTTTAAGTACAACATAAAGACCGTTCATCAGTTTAATCCTTTTCTGTAACCATCGCTTTAAGATAAAATATAAATGAGAGAATAAGTTTAGTTTTAATTCGGTCCAATAGATCATATTCCGGATACTTTTTACTTTTTATACTATTTTCAACACTGTTTTAATACTTTTTTTTTTGCGCGGGTACACATAAATAGAAGCTAAGCGGAAATTGAATTCACCGAACAAATATTATTTGTCACTCTGCTTATTGATTGCTATTCTTTGGCTTTCGATGAAATCGATTGTGATCGGAAATCAATGTCAATTTACGTTTACATAAAAAAGAAGTATTTCGGTCATTCTTTCGGATAAATTGAGGAGACAGCTTTCCAATGCACGTATTTCTGATCCATTTCCAATTTAAGAAAGCAAAAACCCACAACAACAACAACAACAAAATATATATATATATATAAACACGTTTTTCATTAAAGGATTGAAATAAACAATTTTTCTATTTCCATGGAGCTTAAAAAAAAGATAAGCACTATATCTTTTTTCCTTTTAAAATAAATTTGTCCTTCTTTTTTCCTTCCTTTTCGTGCTTTGGTCGCCAATGTCGTCAGATACACGGGACCAACTTTACGTATCGAATCATTTTGTTTACGTCAAATGTCAAATCTGATGAAAGGAGACCGCCTAACCCAAGTCTATTATATACCTCAAAATATTTTAAAATACAACGAGATATATATTTCATACGTCAAAGGGTATATGTAAGACATAAAAAAATTATTCAGACCTGTTTGCCCCTAATACATGTTAACAATACTAATTATATATCCTCCTATATAATTTTTCGTCTTGCGCGAATATAATTAATCCTAAATCGTTAGAAATCTCACGCTCAAATAAATTCTTGAGGGTTTCGCGATAATTTTTCAAGATCGGCGCGAAAAAAATTTTGATTAAATATGTTAAGGTCCGAAGGAAAAAAAAAACTGTAAGGTATTATTAATGGAACGATAGTATAAACGCCTAGTCATCGTGATTGTATCAGGACGCCGAAAGGCCTGTTAGAGAAGGGTGAGACTTCTTTTTTACGTCTTTTACTGTGTACATTCCGTACAGAGCATGTGGCCGCGACCCCCCCCCCCCTTTTATTATTCCCTCGGTAGAAAAATCACTCAAATTTCGCCAACCTTATAGCAGCGCTGCGATATATATACATCGGTTTTCTGTATACCTCGAATCGATTCCTGGTGTCCGTTCCTGGTATGTCGACCATGCTCGTGACGAGGGTAAATACAGCGGGTCGTCGTTCCTCGGGCAGCACCTCTACTACTCGTCGTCGTCCCACGACCGAGTTTGATTTGTCCGGAAACTAGTTACACGACACACGAGCAAATATGCATCCGAACCGCCAACAATCCAGACTAGCTCTCTCTCTCTCTCTCTCTCTCTCTCTCTGTCTCTCTCGCAGCGCTCACTGTAACCAGTGTATTCACTTCATGCTCTTGGCTCTCTCTGTGTACCGTCAGTATGGGTACCGGTCGTGACTATCACCAGAGTGACGAGCGTTTGAACATTTATCGGTCCCTTCACTCACCGGTGACGAATCCGTGGGTGGAGAAAGTTTATTTTCCATGCAGTTCAGTCAATCACTCTTTCTATATTCTATGCATGTGCACACTGTTTGCTCAATCTCCACGACCCGCAGTATTACTTCTCCAGATATGAAAACAATCGAAATTTAGAAAATCAGTCTGTCGGATAATTCGACGCAAACTGAGGTTTATAAGAAATTAAGTGATTAAGAAATGTCACTTTTTAATGAAATTAGAAGATTAAAAGTTCTTTGAAGTGTCGTTTCTTCAATATTTTTCTTAACGAAAATTGTAGCCAATAACAAGAACTCACTATATAATTGGCGTGCCAGATTAATGATCGTCATTGTTAAGAATCAACCCTAGACAGTTTTCACAAACTCCTCGTTGTGTCAATATCTGCTGTTCAAAATCTGATGTTAATTTGCTTCAAAACCCTAAAACTTTCAATATATTTTTATTGAAAAAAGGCAAATGAACATCAATGCGATTTTAAGACAGTGTTTGTGTCATACTTCTACATTGCTTGCTAAAATCAATTTATTGTTTTTCATGTACTTAGTACGAACATAAATGTGCTTCAAAATTTGAGGTGCGTACTGAATAATTTAACACTCTCGCTTGTGTGAATTTAACACTGATTGTTACTATTAATGACGAATCGGTCAGCACAACACAAAAGTTCACATCAATGGCTTTTATTTAACGCTTAATTTTTGCAATCTACAAACAAACGTCAATTACAAAATTGAATGTTCTATAAATATTTATGTTAAATATCTCTTTATGATGTATTTGCACAAAGATTTATCTTTGTACACTTTTTCAGAGCTGTAGCAGGGAAAAAATTGACAATTTCAAACACTACCAAATCTGAACATCTCCACCGATATTGTTGAAAAATGTTTGAACATTTATCTTTTCCACCACTCACCGGTGACGAATTTGTGTCTGGGCAAAATTTATTTTATGTGCAGTTGAGTTAATTACCCTTTCCATATACTATGCATGTGCACACTGGTCGCCCTCTGCGACCCTTACTATTCTCCTCTTGATATTAAAAACAAAATACAAATATTGTAAAAGAAACTCGACTGAAAACTTGCTCATGTACAATGATAATTAAATACTTTAAATAATTTAATTACTTTTATAGATATTTGTTATCCTTTTTACCATGCATTGGATATTTATCACTTTTCGCTCCAAATTTCTGCTAAATTTTGCACTCAGTCAGGATGTATAACCTACCGACCGTCACTGACATATCCGAATGCAACTGACGTGACATATTATTCGAAAGCGCGTATGTTCGGAGTTGGTATTTTTTTTATTACCCGAAACCACGGCTGAACGGAGCTTTACGAATGCAGATTACTTAGTGAAAATTCTGTACACATCATCCGTGGAATATATTAGGTTCTTTTCAACACTTTGGTTGGTACGAGAGCATACACAGATTTCAGTAGAGCGTCAAAAACAATCGAAATTTAAAAATCAGTCTGTCGGATAATTCGTTCTTTCCGTAAAAATGTATGTAAAATTAACTAGCCACTTTTTTGCACGATCCTGTAGTCCAACATGGGTGTAAGCTACATGGAGTAAAAATATCAAACAACAATTGTTTAAGAAAATTTTCAAGTTATTCCGAGTCTGTTAAAAAATAAACAAATGAACGGAAATATGAATTAACTTGATATATTACTATTAAAATTTCAACAAAACGAATTTAATTTATTTAATATGCATTACAGTTTCGTTTTGTTTTCCATTGGTTTTTTTTTGTAACGTCTGCTTGAAACAAGTCGTTCTTTAAAGCTGAATTGCAAAAAATCAAGATTCAAAGAAAAAAAATTCAAGGACATTTCAAAACTTTTTAAGGACATGCTGAATTCAAGGACATTTTCAGAACCTCAACGATTACCAGAACCACTGCACACCATGTCTAAAAGCCTTCTGTGATTTTTCATATTTCATTGTCGATGACCGCATGTAAATCTATTCGGTTATATGTCGATTCGACTTTCGAAAAAAAAAAGTGTCGACCTTACAAATTTAGCAACAAAATAACTTACTCCAAAACAGGTAATGTGTGAAGAAAGCATGCAGCCCCGCGAGTTGATTTTTAGATTGCAGAGTGACAGTTGTAAGTTACATTAAAATATTATTCGCCTGGGCAAAAAAAAAGTTGCATTTTATCAAATAATTATATCGGTGCACGATGAAGGATTTACATGCTCAATGCATAATAATTTAGCTGTTTAATTAAAATCGCACATTAGTTCATAAAGTATTAATTGTCTTTTACATAGAACTTTAAATACAAATTAGAAGAATAATTAATAAAATTATCCGTTTTATAAAGTTGATGATTTTTTTTTGTTGATGATCACTCATCATAATTTTAGAATTACAAAATCTCGGAAAGAAATCAAACTTGCACAATTTTGCATATAATAAATAATTAACTACAATAGGATTTAAATAGTAAAAACACACTATTGATATCCACTACCATTCGTTTTGACTAGAACGATGATTGGAAATTATAATAATTTTATGACATTTAACAAAAAAAGTTTTGAGAGATCAAATTTATATTTATATTCTTCATTTGGGATAGATAAATGAGGAATCTTTTCATTTTACCGTCATTCAGAAATAAACGTTCTAAAGAAAAACCTGCGGTCGAAATATAGAAGCACGATAGGTACTTTTCCACCTTACAAGTGTGCCGACAGGTCAAACTTAGCCGCAGCTGAATTATTAGTTCTTACTACCTCACTTTTTCGTCCGCAGTACATACATACTTCTCCATGAAAAGTACATTGCTCAATGTTGGCTTTTTTATAAAAGAAGCTTTGTGTACTGATGACCAAATAAAAACTTGGAAGCAATATGCAAAGATCTGTCTTCACATTTTTTTTTTTCACTTTTGAAGAGATCTTTCATATTTTGTCTAATCTTGAGTTCGAAGTTTTGTTCAAATAATGAGGACGTCGAAGAAGGCGATGTAATCAACTGTAGTAATCGGTATAGAAAATTGCATCGTTTTATGTTAGGCTATTTCTGTGAAAAGTTTTAGACAGAAATCTCAAAATTTGCGCAAAGTGAAGGAAAATTAAAAACTTTTCAAATAATTGATATCATCACAAGATTGTCATCCATCTACTCATTTCCGCTGAATTCTATATCGAAAATTAATATGCGTAATTTATCTCTGTGAAAAAATATTTACCTCGATAGCTCAACGTACGTGTAAACTGGATCGAACACAGACATTCTTCGATAAATATAAACCACCACAAAATTAGTGTTCCTCAACCGGTTTTCACCGAATTTTATATGCCGAATATTACTTTATCCCATTTTCTAAAAAATGTTTAGTCTGAAAATTCGATATTTTCGCAAACTAAAGCAAAAGCACGAAATTTCAGAAAAAATAAAATCGTCATAAAATTTAGAATCTTCCACTGATTCTCGTCAAATTCATGTTTCTTCAGAAACATTTAGCTCAAAATTTGTGCCAGTTGGAGTGCCAATAATTTTTTTTTTTTTTAATTTCAATTTCGATCAAATCTACGCAGGTATTTTTAAATTATTTTTCACATTGTAAAAAATAAAAAAGCGAAATTCCGCCACACGCTCACAAACTCACACGTTCGCCCAGACATTTTTTTTCTAAGTGTGAATCTAGAATTTGTGGAGTATTGTGTGGAACCTAACATTTAAATCGTCTTTTTTTGTTTGTTAAAGCTCTCTTAATGAGGAGGCAAAAATCATCAAATTCTGTCCATTTTCCATTGATTAATTATTTTCAATTATTATTCGCAATATTTTACATAAAACTATAAAAATCAATTGACCTAAATGAAATCCAAAAATATAATTTCAGCTACTCGCCAACTGCGGAAAGAAAGTAAGTTGTATTCTTTTCGCTCCTTGTTTCGTTTGTTCAACAAAATGCAACTTCCACAAAAAGTATTGCTTCATAAATCGCGTAACATCTTTTTCATATCTTTTTATTCGTGCTTTTGCATCAATTTGTACTTTTTAAAATAAACCAATTCTATTAACAAAAAAAAAATCATATCCTGCCGAAAGAAAACAAATGTAGAACCCGACAAGAAAGGTACAAAAGCTTATCATACCTTCAAAGGTGAAGATATCACAAAAGCCGTTGAAATTTCTTCCTCCTCGAAATCGTCGAATTGTTCACAATAAAAATGTGCAACTTTTATCAAACGAACAGTTGATCGGACGTTGAACACTGAGCACAATTTCGTGATTTAAACGTAAACTCGATTGCCGCGATTATTTCATATATAAACCTCGTGTTCGCGACGAAAGTTCCGACAACGCGTGATGTATTCAGCGTCGAAGTACGTTCGTGGGCGTCGCGGCCCTCACTGCAGAGGCGTCGCGGCGCACCCGCCCTTATAGAGCATCGTGTTGCGCTCGCAATCGGTCTAGTTCAACCCCCGCTGCTGCTGCTGCTGCTGCTGCTGCTGCCGCTGCCGATGCCGACGACGTCGACGACTTTGAACCACGCAAGCGTCATTCCCGCCGCTGGCTGCTTCCCACAGCCCAGACTACCCTCATCTCATGTGGCCCTTTGCTTGCCTTACTATATCTGCTCGCACCTTCAAAAGACTCGAAATGCTAGCTGGCCCTCGGGCGTTAGTGTGCATCGTCACCTCGTGCCTCAAGCACGCTTGAAAAGTGATCATGAATGTATACTGACTACCCTTTGCCTGCTCCATGACATAGAGATAGTTTTGGATATAATAAATTTCTAGAACTTGATACGAACATAATTGGTAGAAGATGCGTCAAGATCGATGGAATGTTGTTGCTATATTTATTAGAGGCGTGAAATAAATTTCTTTTTTGTGAATTTCTTGCATCAATGGTGCAGTTGGTACGATATATTATGCAGATTTTTTTTTATCGCAAAGGTGTATTCAGCATAAAAAGTGCGAGAAATAAATGAATAAGTAAGAAAAATACTGATATTCCAGTGAATGGACATATATTCTAAAAGCAGGTTAACGTTCATAGATATATACGATTATATGTTGAGAGTCACTGTTAAATGGAGCAAATGTATATTTTATTTTGAACTTATTCTACATGTTAGTTTCCACTGGTAGAACTGATGCTACGAAGGAATTGATTACCTTCGCAGGATATCATTCCCTTTATACAAGTTTGTGTATAGGAATATCTTGTATTATGGCCTCATTACAACATAAAATAAACAAAAGCAGTGTCTAAACATTATTTGTTTAAGATTTGTTGTTCAGGCAATGAACAATTTATTTAAAAAATTAAATTTGCTATATTTTGAACCTATTAAGTGAGATGGTAAATAATACTCGGGAAGGGTGAGCGGCGATTGGTAAATTTAGGTATAATTTACCTATAAAGGTATAATTTAGGTACTCCTTTAGTTATCCTGAGGAAATCCATGTCCGTCACAATTTTTGGAAGTACGCCCTGTTCGGAAAAAGCGGGTAAAATATGCGTAGCTTCGAGAAATCAATATGCGCCATAGATCCCGGCGGCTAGTGGTGAATCTAGTATTGATCCGCGCTGGGTTTTATAAGCCGCTCCAAATCAATGAGACGGCACTCTCCCTCTCTCTCTTCGACTTCGTAGCTGAGGATCGTGACGACGTACACGACCAGACCTGCCTAGTTTCAGAAGTAGTAGCCTAGGTCTAATACGGGTACGACGGACATGACCACCCCCGTCAAGATTCTGGTCGCCGGTTCCTCGGTCGAAGAGCTGCCATTTGCATCCTCCAGACTTTGAAAGTTTGAAGCGAATGTAGAGCCATTTACGATTAATTAGATAAAATCATTTAATGGGCGATGAAAAAATAAAGTAGGCGTCGATTATAAACTGATGATCTGAAAAAAATTAAGAATTGTTATAATGTTTCTTTATCATAAGGGAATTTATAAAAATTTGGAGATTTTTTAATAAAAAGCGGATCTGGGTCTTGCTTATAGCTTCACGTCGCTAAAAAGAGTCTGGGATATCACTGATTCACCGGCGAAAGAAGGAAGGAAGACTGTCAACCGCGGAACGCTGTAACTGATCTTGCCATATCGACAAAAAAAAATAAAGACTGAATAAAGTATTGAAAAGCAAAATTAAAATCATTTAATTTCGAATTTGGTATTAGACTTAAGATATTTTTAATAAATAATTAATTTTGTTTTATAACTCATCTCTAACTTCTATTTTATCCTCTGCCCTGCTTCAAAATACTTACTACGAGTGTACGCCATTCGCCGGTATAAGACCAGGTGGAAAAAGCGTGCCGTTACATAAGATGCATTTTTTTTGCGACAATTATAACTTTTTTTCAAAGTCTTGCCCTTTATTCAATTTTTTATGTCCAAGAAATTTTTTAGATTCAAATGGAAGCTAATTATATACCAATAAAGAATTTCTTTGATTTTTTTTTGTATTAGACCAAAATTGTGCACGCTTAAAACATTTCAGAACATTTTTGTAATGAAAATATTTAGTTAGTATTTTTGCAAAAAAAAATCTTTCGTAATATCAAAATATATAATAAGGTACACCAAAAGTTTTGAAAAGATTCCTTTTATTGGATCTGAGTGAAAAAATCGCAAAAAATGGCACTAGTTATCAGCATTCTAATTCAGGTCCTTTTAATATTATTATTATCATAAAAAAATAGTTTGTTTTCAAAATATCTTATTACGAAATTTAGCAATTTCACTTAAAGAATCTATCTCAAAATGATCCCCGTTGACGTCTGTTGACCCTAATTGAATATACAGGTTGTTAATGTGGTGCTGAGAGCTTTATCAAAGTTTGAAAGTTTGTGGATTTATGAGTTGATTTGCGGATTTATTATTGATATTATTCTCCTTAGCCTATATGAGCTGCTGTCATGAGCCAAGGTGTCTGATGTCAGAAGACGCGCGAGGTATCCACTTGAGACACCCTATGGCCACGACACGTGGCATCGTACGAACTCACCACAGCAAACAACCCTCTTCGTATCTCGCATCCAGAATGTAGAGAGCATTAAGGGCCTTGCAGAAACGCTGAGACATACGTCCACCTGTCGGTCGAAGACCCTTCGCATCATTAATTTATCCATCACACAAGAGGTCAATTCTTCTTCTGCTATTCTCTCAAGGATATACTGCTACATATATATATGTTGTATATATATATACAATGTAAGAAGGAGAGGTGGATGAGCCAACGGTGATGAGCGTGGGTGAAGCAGAGTATGGTATAACCGACACTTGTCCTCAGGGACGTCGAGGCCAGTCCTACAGGGCTCGAGGGTTCAACAGAAAAGAATGTCAGTCAGATATCCCGCTTCTGTTGCTGGTGCTCTTCATCCCTCTGTTTCTACGACCTACCGTTTCTGTATATACCATACAATTTCGTTCACCTCGATTACTTTCCTCGACAGGACAAATAAAACGAAAAACTTTTACCTTAGTGGGATGACACGATGGTGCGGGGGGGGGGGGGGGGGGGGCGAAGAGATGAAGCTCTCTACTGGTACTGCTTTTCTTTCTTGTCATGCTTTGTAATCGTGTCGTTGTTTTCACGTTTTAACTGATTTGTTTTTTGCGGTGCTCGTTTAAAATCTTAAAATTAGTTTTTATTCTAAAGGATAGATTATTAAACCATTGTGTTCAATGAATTAACGTAATTTTAGTTGGTGATGGTATATCTTGATGAAACAACAAATCGATTTATTACTGTACGATATATCTGCTATAGGCTTTTCTTTGCCCCTGGGAGATGTGCACACAATAGCAGAATAAATAGTGTGCGGAAATAACAGAATAAATAAATATACCTATGTTTCGTTGAACTCTTGGCGAGTTAAAATTATTTTGCATACGAATTTACATAATAATAAAGTACAAATTCTGAAAATTCCTTGAACAATCACACCGACATTCACATATATAAAAAAATTATTATAGAAATATTACTTTCAAATATGGAAATAATGGTAGAATATTAATTTTCTGACAATATTACCGAATAACATTGCAATAATCCATGTAAGTGCACAATATTATTTAGTTTTTAAATGTAATTGCTGTTGGCAGTTGGGGTAATTGCTTTTATTTAGTCCAATATCTTTTTGGTCTTGTTCCAAGGCACAAATGGTTATTTCTCCCGATATGATATTATATTTACAGGTACAGTCAGAAATATTACCTTGACTACAATTCACACCAAGTTTTTATCGAAAATTTAAAAAGTCCACGTGCAAACGTAAAGGAGTCTTTTTATATTGTGTTATTTCGTGGACGGAAATATGGATATTTACTGGTAGCAATTTTTGTATGAAAATATCATAGTAAAAAATGTAACGTACCTTAGTTGCAGTTTGTTTCTCAAAACTGTGACTCGGGAGGGGGAAAAAACCTACAAAAATCACACCCATGTCATAAGAAATATCTCGTTTAATCGATAACAAAGAAGGTCGTGCATAGATTCTAATCTATGCATCTATGCACGCATATTTAACGCTAGCGCGCTAAAGTATAGTATACAAAATTCACTTGTTAACGATGTGAAAAAAATGTAGGGAAGAAATGCGCGACATATTTTGTTTTATGTGTTCTTGAGTATCTTCAATCACTAAAACGGTCATACAATTTTTTAATATGGACAATATATAACGAAATATCACTATAATACTCCTTGCTAAATAAAGAAATGCTTATTATCGGACTCACGTTTTTCTCTCTCATACTTCCACTCTTTGGCTACAATTTGTTCGCATTTAATATGTTATAATAAATCTTATCGAATTTTCCAAATATTTACGAAAAACTCGAAAGTGGTGCTTTGATCTGTGATGCTGTCGATCGTCGATGGACGTTTTAGTTTTCCATTTAAGGCACTCAAAATGTAGAATATTGGCATAAGATTGCATGAAAGCACTAGGAGATGAAAAATAAAAGTTACGTTGAAGTTAATCTTGCTGGGTATTACAGAAATATAGGTCGAAGCTAGCTGGTTAACTTTTTAGGTAACCAAATTATCCACAATGCTTTCTAGAAAAATGCTCCGGGACAATTTAAGTAAAAAAGCACTTCGAATGTTAAGGCACTCGTTTAAGTTTCTACATGTACGCAGATTAATCTTGAATAAGTAATAACTATGCTGAATCGTAGGTCGGCCATCAGTTAGCTTGAATTATGAATCAGGTCCCTTGATGCAGGGTTGGATGCATTGAACGATTCTAATCAACGTTATATAGAGGTTAATCGCTCGTAGTTTGCTTCATAAGCAAATTAATATGAGTGTTCCTGTTAGACGACAGAGTGATCCTCGAGGAGGGATTCACCGAAGTGAGTGACGACGTAGTCGTGGTAGTAGACCATTATGCAAAGAGGTTGACCAATAATTAGACTTGACCAGACGACGATGTTACCCCACCGTGAACCAAAGCGACGCTCCACTATTTTGCTGATCACCGAAAGTGGAATCTGTCGTAGAAACGGAAATGTCAGATTGCGAAATTTTAAGTTCAATTCTATAAGTAATAAAGATAATTTCGTATGTAGACCACTATTTAATAATACGCTGGCTGTACGCCAAAAGCAGTTGGTTTTTTAATGACACTTCTGCCGATGAGAATTTGATAATTCGGGTTTTTAAACTACTTGAAAATGTATGAATTTTACCTGTTCGTTAATTTCATTGTAATCAAGTGAAAAATTAAGGCGAAAGACGACTTTTTAATCGAAGAAACATATAAATTAAATTCATTATATATTTCTTTCCATTTCCATTTTTCTCAGAAATTCAATAGCTTTACGCCATTGTTTTATTAAAAATGTTGTCTACACTGTATGTAGAGCATCGATGCCATAAAAACGATGCAGGTTAAAAACATACACAGCAAAAAAAATATCTACTATTTATTATGTTTTGAGATTTGGTCATATATCTCTGGAGGTGAGCTCCTCATTGATCGATCTGGAAAGCAATCGCGACTTTCCCCGAATGGTGTCAACTTTTATTTTGAACATCAGTAATACTACTGGTATATTAAACATTCTTAGAAAACGTTAATTAAACGTTCTAAAGTTCTTAGATGTGTTTTGCAGCTAGAGTTTTCATCAGCATTTCAATTATCAACAAAAATGGAATCTGCATATTTCATTTATTACAATATCATTCTAAAAGCTATCTTAATAAAAAGTATTTATTAATCGTAATTTACTTAAATTCTGTTGAAATCCTAAACCGTATGTGTCTAATAAATACAATTAATTTCTAGCTGTAAAATACAAAAATCTTGTACTTTGAACTCGATTTATTGGTTTTTAGTCCTCTGCGTCACAGCAGAGTGTATTCTAGAGATGGTTTCGAAGAATAAATTCTCAGGTGTGTACTAGAAAGCGACATTTCATCAAGAATTGAAGTGTCGAAAAATAGACTAGATAATATATTCATCATGACAATGTAATTCTCAAAACTCTCTAGAGATGAGACCGTAGTGACCTTTTTAGTTTCTACACTCGTTAAGCAGTTTCTATCAAACTTGCACATCTTTTTAAATCTCTGGTTTTTTTTAAACTAAAAATTTGTGCAAATGTTAAACAATTGTATAAATTTTATAAAATCGTTAACGCATCTTGTACTGACCCGAGGCTGCTTCATCATTTGATTCTAATCGTAATCTAAAGTTTGCATTACCAACTTTTTTAATACTTGATGTAGAAATTTCGTTTTGTCATACCGACGTAAAAACAGTCTTTTAATATATTATTTGATAAAAAGATACCTATAGTCTCTCTTTGAAATTGATGTCAACAGATTCTATCCAATCTCTGTTCAAATTATGCGAACCATATATAAATTAAAAACTTGCTAGCAATTGAGTACGGTATACTTGAACTTCGACTTTAGATACGCTAGAGTGCCGCGACTCAGTACAATATCTCGACTGGAGCTTGCTTGAGATTTGCTTCTATCTCAATAATAAATCTACCGCATGGCTGCGTTGTTCGAAGCAGTACGTGAACCATTATAGTGTTTTATATGACTTTTGAATAAATTCATTAAAAAGCAGTAGTGTCCCTATTGAAGCAGAAAATGAATAGCTTCTTTAGAGGTTCGCTCACCTGTCCCATCATCCCCAGAAAAGCCCAGACTTTGAAGGTCTTGAGTGGAACACTGACTAGATACTCGTGGAAGAAGGCGCTGATGAAGAACACGGTACCGCTAGCCACAGTCTTTCCGTAGCCCATCTCGACGATGGGTATATAAAGATGCCTGAAAAAAAGGACAGACAAGTTTTAAAAAAAAAGTATTCCTTTTAGGATAAGTGCTGGGTGTGGCTATTCAAAAGGTGCGATTGCAAGAAAATCTGTCGAACGAGGAGAGGGATTTGCGAGTCTTTTTCACTAGTCGCCTTTTGCCTTTTTCCTCTTTTCATATATTCCTCATCTTCTTTTCTTTATGCTCTCTCTTCGCGAATCTTGAATCTCCCGTTGAGTTGTCTTTTTTTCTTCTTCTCGTATATAGTCGCAGTCCTCTTCACGTTATATAGGCATTATTGGAGCCGCAGGGAATAAACAGCCTTAAGTGCGGCAATGCGATGCGTATCGCCTTTTCCCATTACGAAAGGCTGAAAGGCCACTCCTCAAATCTACGACGTTTTCACCGAGTCTCTCGCGCGTCTGTCAGCTCAACGCTCAGCATCTACCTATCGTTTTCCTTTCCAACGTTTCATTCTTTTCTTTCTCGCTCTGACTATCTCTACACGTTTCCATTTTCGCCTCGCACAGAAAGCTGCCGGCTCTTTCGCACGGTATGGCTCGATGCCAGTTGCAGGCTGATGCTGCCGAGGATTTTGGCGAGACGAGAGTTATAAAGAGGTGAGTGCACGGATTGAGCTCTGAGCGAATGAGTGTGTGCGAAATCACATAGAATAGGAGAATAGGTTAAAGCATCAAAATCGTATGGCAATTACCAGTAATTTATAATTCTATGATGAACATAAGCTTGCCAAAAATAATGTTGAATATTAGGATGGTTCTAAAAAAAACCACGATTTTATTCATATTTGAAATGAGGTTAAAATGGACTTAAAATTTATCAAGCTTTCGTTAAATGGCGTTTTTCAGGAATATTTACTACTCAGGAATTTCCCGAACTGAAAACTACTGTTTAGTTGCCCGATGTTATATCAATATTATTTCATGTATCAGTAAAGACATGTCTTATCAGGCTCACCAGATTTCAACTAGGTCCACGCCTAGACGTATTATCGATACGTCGAAAATAAATGCATACAAATATAGAGCTTACAAAGGATCTATATATTTGCAATTTAAACATGAATTAGAAATAATTTTCTACAAGACAAGAATAATCGAATTGTTTAAGTCGAAGCATTCGCAACGATAGTGTTCCAAAATCCATTTTTGATGTTGTCATAGAATTAAAGTTTTTTTGAGACTAAAATAGCACCGTAATCTGGCGTTAGTCGATAGTCTTTGAATCATATGTATCAACTGGCTAAAAAAAACCCTGACATTTTAATTTCTTAGTCTACTCGGGGCCCTTAATAATGAAGGTACAAAACCTCTCAGGACCGCAAACTCTTGAACTGGCAAGTATTGCGTTCCATTCTAGGTGAGATATAACTTTTCAAGGCAGAAAACAATATTACGCGGGTATTTGAAACAACAAACACCACAATGTAACGTAACACCATAGCCTAGCATAAAATACCATAACGGGGATGGCCTTCGGCGACCATTCGCGCTGTTTCTGCTCTGTTTCAACACATCCAGAAGCAGCAGCAGCGCCTCTCACCAACAGGACGACAGTTCTTAAGCGAGTGAGTTACGGAAGCTGAAACAATTACCGGCGTAACAGCTTCCGCAACGAGAGTAGAATGTGGGAGAGAAAAGCCGTGGGTGCGGGCATTGAGACTGTTCTGAAAATAAGTGAAAGGGAAAGGGGAGGGCGAGTAGGGAGGTTGTACGAAGTAGAGAAAAGCGGTGTATAGGTCTGTACTGTGTAGCTGGTGCTGTAGAAACGAACGAAACTCTCGGGCAACTCGCTCTGTGCTCTGCCACGGTTTGCGGAAATTTCTCAGGGAAACCAGCATTTTCCCTATCTCTATACCCGGTGCCCACCCTTGGCACAGCTTTCTCCCTGCTTTTTACTCACGCTCTCACTCACTCATTCATGGCAACACGAGACCGGGTTGGCACACAGCGCAAAGCAGCAGCACTACTACCACCACCGACAGCGGCCAGGCTTGTCGAGTGGGTGGCGACTCTCGTGAAAAATGTAATTAAATCCCCTTAAAGCGGGCACTCGTTAACGAAGTTTGGATGGCGAGAACACGAGGAGGTATACAGAGTGAATATAGAGCTGGAAGAAAGAAGGTGAGGAACGGAAATGGAAGCTTGGATAAAAAGGAAAGCGCTTGGGTAAGAAAAGGAAGAGAACCTTGAAGAGCGAAGAAGGGAAACGGACGGGAGCTCGATCAAAGGTTTCGTGAATCGAGACGGTGCCAGGATACACTGCTTCTTCTTTTCTACTGTGGACCCAAGAGTTTCTATACTTGCAGAGACGAAACGCTTCAACGAAGACCGTTCTACGGACTCTTCTTTCTTCTACTCCTTATGCTTTCTCGTCTTCTCTTCTTCTGCTTCGTCTATTTTGCGGCACTTTTCTTTCTCCAGATTCGCCACACCTTGAAAGACCAGAGGTTATCCAAGATTGCGCTGTGAATGGGAGAAGAGGCAAGGGAAACATGGGACTGAAAAATAGAGACGCCCATCGTCGACTTTGAAATAAGGGGAAAAAACCCGAATGGAAAGGCTTTCCATAATTTGTGGAAGAAGTCACGGAGGAAAAGTGCGTTAAGAGTGAAACGACAAAAATACTGCGGACTGCGAAGAGACGGAAAAAACATATTTCGTGAATGAAAGGGAACTCGTTAAAAAATGTACACTGCGAGGAGATTGGAAAATTGAATTTAAGCAGTGACAGAGCGAGGAAAAAACATTAGGCGAGGAAACAGTATATAATTTTCATTACCTCACAGCCCAACGATGCACAGGCATGTTCCACGTTCGCCAGAATGTGTCTATGTTGTTGGCGTTCCACCAGTCACTGTAGAAATTACGGTCGGCAAAGTGCAACAATTCGCCCATAAGATTGAGGTAGGAATGAAATGAAAGGTAGAAGAAACACAGCCACATGAGATGATTTGGAATCTGCAAACAAGATAAATAGATGAACATGAGTATCTGCACAAAAAATCTATATATATATATCTAATATATACTTATTCTGTACTTGACTAGACTTTTCATAAGGGAAACGGAGATGATGGAAAACTCTAGAGCGAAAAGTAATACATTTAAAAATACGCTTAAAAATTAATTTTTATAAATGAGCCAGGTGTCTAAGGGAACTGTGATGTGTTAACGGAACAATGGCTGAGTCTCTTGGACAGAAATGACGAAATAATAACTTTTTTAATTAACTAGCCATTACTCTCGGGTTAATCCGGAACACTATGTGCAATATCAAATGAAATCATGAAATTGTTGCGTCCCTATCGACAATACATAGTTTTTATAACAGAATTAGAAATAGTGTCCGTTTTTACCAAGTAAACCAATACAAAACTCTGAAATTCGGAAACAATCGTCATATACCTAAAAATTTCACATTTCTATAGATCTCTCCCTAAAAAGTGGGTCACGAGATATTTCGAAAATATCGAAGATTGATATTTGCATTGATGCCTCTTTATTCGGGCTGTGATTGGTCGCCGGTGTCGTCAGATATTATCATAAATACTTCGATAGTGATTAATATGATTCTCCACTTGAATTACAGGTATCAATAAATATTTTGCTACATGACTTTATTTAATTGTTAAAGACAAAACCGGGGCGGTGGTCTGATGGTTAGTGTACTGGTCTCTAGACCAGAGCATCGCAGAGGTCGCGGGTTCGAATCCCGGTGACGTCGCGTCCGTCGATAATAAAAATTCGGGCGCGATGAAGCTCCAGATGTATACATGAGACACACACAGGTATTTCTACCTGTGGGGGTCACATGTATACAGCTGTAGTCCGTGTTTACATTCTCGACGAAACGTGACGTAGCTCCGGTGCCGTGAGGCGAACTCGAGACCGGCTATATCGGGATAGGTTTTCCGCAGTTTCCCTATGCCCATGGCTGCAATGCTATGGCGAATGCGATATAGCATTCGGAATATATAGCGGAAGTCGGAATGCGGCCGCATGGGGGCCTGGTTACTGATCCGAACCAGGCCCCCAGGGGGGACTGGCTACTGACCCGGGCCGACCCAGTAGAAGGCGCACAATGCCTGCAGACAGGGGGAAATGTAGATAAAAAAAAATAATAACAATTTTTTTAAATTGTTAAAAATCGAAAGAGCGGCATTACCCCAATTTTTACTTATAAAAATTACTTTTCTAATAAATAATGGAAAAAGACCACTAACCCAAGTTACGGAAGAAAAAAAGTTAAAGACTGTGAACTCCTAACTAAATGGTTACGATAGAGAAACATTCACGAATTTGCGTACTGTAACCACTGTTCTTGGTTTACAGTCGCGTTTCAAACATGAGTTCTTGAACTTCGCTTGGTTAAAACCAAAAGTTCGTAGTAGTCAAAGGTAAACAGTAACGGGATGTATAATGAACAATTGATCTCCTTTCACAACCGTCTTACCCATGCCTCAGCTCTGGATTCTTCATCCTTTCGTTAGTATTGTAAGGTTTCGAAAAAGTAGAATACACAGATAGAGTCTTTCCAGCGATGATAAACGTAATTTCGTTGGGAGAATCCTTTGAGCTTTAACATTGTGAGAAGAGTCGATGTAGAATAAAAAGGGCAGAACAAGCAGAGAAAGGGTAAGGTAGAAAGAAGAAGCGTGCTGAGAAGAGGAGGAAACATCCGCAAAGAACCTGTCGAGCAAATGCTCGAAGCTTCCAAGTTCCCGCTCATCTTTTCCTTACGTTGAGAATTTGGAAGTTATTTCGTTTCAGTTTGTTCGCCTGCCCGGTGGATGCCTTTCACCTTCCTTCTTTCGCTTTCTCGCTTTGGTACCTCCTTTTCGCATTGCTTTCTCGCTTTAGCTGCGCCCTACCCCACACCCTATTCCTCGTTTCCAACCCCCTCGGAATGACTACGGCAAGAGAGCATACCAGCCGTCCCATATCCAGCGGAGGAAGAGCACGACCCGTCATCCCTTTGCCAACGTGAGCGCGGCAAAGGACTTAATAATGTTGTGAACACAAAGGTGCGGTCAAGTCTCTTCGCCGGGAGGCATTTCCCGCTGCATTCCCTTTGCGAATTCACCGTAGCTTCGAACCCCTTAAGCTCACCCTGTCGCTTTTCCCGTCGTTTCTTGCTCTTTCCTACCAAACGAACAGCAACATTGGAAGATCCTTGCCTTCTTATTCCCACTCCTGACGCTTCTATCCACGATCCTGCTCCCTTTTCTCTTCTTTAGCCCTTCCGGCTTGAGAAAACTTCGTACGACGTTTTAATTTTGTTTTCTTCAGACTCAGTATCAGCACACAAACCCAAGAATCCCGTACACATCGTGCGCAACGTCTTCGTATTCGTCTTCGTCGCCGTAACAGCAGCTACGTGAAACGAGATAGATACTTTCAGGTTCGTAGCGTGTGTTGGCTTGAGGGTAGGACGAGGTTAGTGAACGAGTAGAAAACCTCCACTACCGTTCGAGATACGTGTCGCTTCGTACCGTACCTTCTGATATCCACAAAGAATCCTTGGGAAGTTCGAGAGTCACGTGAAACGGGGCCTTCGGGGCATCCTGTCCGCACCCGAGACCTCGACGCTCCGCAAATTCGCCTCGGGTCTTCGTTACTCACGAAGCAGACGGCCAGAAAGAAGAAGGGGAAGGAGAGGAGAGACGAACGCCTCGGCGACAATCTCGCCAAACGGTTACCGCACACGGTTGAACAAAAAACGACCATCTCGCTCTGTAGAAGTTTTTCTCCCAGCTTTCTCCACTTGCGCGTGTCTTGCATGTCGTCGTCGTCGTCGTCGTCTCCGGGAAAGTGGAACTTTCAGGCTTCCGAGAATGTAATATTTCGTGAGGGATATTATCTATGTAAAAAACGAACGATACATAATCAGACCGTAGAAAGGTACGCCTGACAAAATGTTGTGCCGATTGGCTATTGGAAAATCAATGATGTTGCATTAACCCTGGAACGCTGCCATTGTTTACAGCGCCCGTAAACCCTGAACATGGATCATTCGTCTTGGTCGCTTATTTGACAATGTCATTGTGTAAGGAAAAATATTTTTAAAATTCATAGGTCTTCTTTGGACTCTTAACTATGCGATAAAATTTTTGTCATCCCTGAAAACCCCTTTTTCAATCAATATTTTCATCAATATTCGGAGGTATAATGGTTGTTTACACTAAAATGTACGGACACAAACGACGTTCAGGGTTTTAGGGTTAAAATTCAATAAAGACACATTTATTGAAGTTGGCTTCCTATTTGCCAATTACAATTGGCAATCGGATGTTCTTAAAGTTATACGAACTTATTATATTCTTTTTTCAGTCCTGATAAATTTGCGGAGTGGAGAGATTCCTGTTAATCTCTATCGCAAGATGATATTTTATATTTTTAAACACCCTTTGGAAGACTAGTGTCTGAAAATAAGAACTGCATTCGTAAGTAATAAAAATTCTATAATAAATCAAAATTCTGTGGCTTATGTTACGACTGAGTTGACATTGACAGCACTTACTTATTTTTTTTATTATACGTTGACATGCAACAGAGATTTCAGTATTCTTAATCCAGCTCAATTTATTCTGATTCTCGTCATCTGCGAGAAAGTCTATCTTCGACGTTGCGTAAATTTAAAATGCAGCATAATAAGTGCACAAATACCAGACTATCAGCGCATCGATAATGAAATGATTTATGCAATGCGTTCGAGCTTTACAATGATCCGACATCTGTCTCGAAGCTAGCAGAACTATCGATGGAACTTACTCCAACGTTGTGGGTAATCGAATAAGAGCCCGTAATTTCATGTACAAGTCGTATATCTGGTATTCATAGGACGTTTGTCAGTAGAATATGGTGAACATATCGATTAGCTCTGTCGGGAAGAGGGAAGGCGTAATCTAATGCAATAATGGATTAGTCGCTTGAGTTTCTGGGTGACGTCTTCGTATCGCTACTAAGAAATCGCAGATTTGCAATAGCTATATGGGAACTTCCGATAGTGAAACGATACGTTCGAGAAAATCAAGCGTTGCAGAACAGTTTCTGTTCTCAGGAAGAGTAACGCGTCATGCCAGCCTGCTGATCATGCAATATTCATAAATTCAATATGCCAGCGCGTCATTGATCGATTCGACTGATGCTTGGTACGCGACGTATATACTATATTAATACAACGCCACCCGGTGCGCGCTGCCGGATACTCGAGTTTCATTCTTCGTGAGAAGGCCAATAAAATATACGCAGAAAACGTTAGACAAGGATAAACTGTGAGTGCATAAATGCGGGCAAATGGCGAGTGTATTAACTTTACCAAGAAAAATTCTAGCGGTACCTGCGCGAAGATCTCTCGATGCAGACTTCAAGAGGTAACTCGATCCTTGAAGAGTCTGAAAGCTCATTAAGCTCGTTTCAGCGCAGAGAAGAAAACTTTTGCCTCGCCATCCCTTAATTTACAAAGCATGACCTGACGCAAGGAAAAGTTAACGAAATTTCGAGGTCTCCGAATGAGAACTCATTGAAGGTGTGCACACAAATACCGTAATATCGCAAAAGCTTTCGTTGAACTGAAAAACAAATGAAAAAATCGTTGAAAGTATGGTGAGAACAGAATAAAATAAAGAAAACTTACCGCCAGCTTCAGAAGACGCTCCGAGGCTTTAGCGACGTCCATGTTCTGAAACACAAACGAGTGAGAGAAATTAATAATCTGTAGAGTAAACATGTTGGGTGGCGAAGGGATGTTTAAAGGGAAAGGGACGAACAGACCAGGTAAAAGAAAAGGTTCGTGAGGAAGACTTGGGAACACACACACAGGGAACAAGAGACCAAAGTAAAAGGGAGAGGACTCGACGACGAGTTGAGAGCGCATTGAGCCTCAATGTTAGGATACCGCGAGGTTGCGTTCTACGGTCGGCAGGGGAAGGGTTTGTTGCGAGAACAAATGGAAGTATACGCTCTCGCTTCGAGCTGCAAAACACTGCTGGAAGATACAAACGGAACTTTGTAATTGGATGGAACGTACTTTTGAACTCGACCAGGAGACAGGCGATGGGGATGAAGGGAGGAAGAAAACACCCCCGAGCCGGTACGAGTAGTGTGAGAGTCAGCGAGAAATATGTTTTTAGGGACGTCCCAACTCCAGGGTATAGCCGCGCACCAAACGCGTGGGAAATGCACGCGTGCGTTGCGAAAAAGGAATCACGAGGATTAAAGTACGAAAGAGAGGGAAAAACGGGGGACGAAGAGAGTTAGACTGCGGATGAAAGAAAGCGTGGAAAAGGCTCTCTGTGATGTGCGCATCAACGAAGCTTTGGGCGCGGTGGTGCGGAGATGGCTTGGCAGAGAGAAAACGAGACAACGAGAGAGTGAGGCGGAAGAAGAAAAGGGTCGAAAGCATTTTCCTTTTTTCGCTCGCGGCTCCGTGGTCGCGTTAACCTTCGACCTCTGGGGAACACGCAGCGTTTTCTTCTTTTACACAATTCTCGACAATGCTCGCTGCTGTTGTTCGACGCGAATCCGCGAAACGCTACAGCGTTATCTCGTGCTCGACACTGAGCTACAAAACAATAGAACAAACTCTATAGTTATTGGCCTCTTAGCACGGTGTTCATGATCCTTCAAACCCAAAAAGATAAAGTTTTTGTTGGTCAATAAGCAGTTTCGAAAAAAAACTGCTGTTCTAACATTTATTTTGAAACCTGTCTATTTACAAACCCTCCTAGGTTACAGTCAATAATTATAAATAATTATATACGTTTATCTTAATCGGACTGTTAAGCAATGCTTTACTTTTTGGTTGGCCGATTGTCAAGATTTTTATTACTTGTCATAACAAAAATAGACTTGAACAAACTGGCCAGCAGGGAGAAAATAGTTTCTACAGCGGCTCGAATTCATTGAATTTAAAAAAAGTGTTGTTTTCACGAAATTGAAAATGTCTGTACATCAGAAATTCGCTTTATTTCTGCTTCATGGCATTTTTTTCACAAGTAATCAAGTTTACTATTTCAGGAATCATCGTTTGAAATAGAAGACCTAATCTTCATTGTCGGCATTACAGGTTATTCAATCATTGGTAGATCGACCGATGGTTGTACCTCTTCACTCAAAGACTTGAATGCCTCAAGCGTTTACGGAACAAGAAACGAAAACGAAAAATGAACCTTGACGAACGTAGTGCTGGCGTATCACATCGAGTGGAATAAGTAGCAGTGAAGGGTCAGTCTCGAGTTCGAAATGGCAATACGATGCTCTGACCCTTTCGCCCTTCTGCAGAATTCACACTCTCAATTCTCGTGTGCCATTCTTCTTTCTTTACCCATTTCCTTACTGTCTGGGAATGAAACGTCCGACCTCTAGGTGTTGTACTGTGAAAGGTCGATGCTCCACTGTTTTCCTTCGTTGATATTTCTTTTTCTTCCGATATAAAAGGATCTAATAAACGCAATTCTATCCTGAATTTCGGAAAGCGTAGACCTCCACTGGAGTGAGTATCGGACCCGACCTGGAGATCGGATATTTTAGCAGATCACAGGATTATTTTTCGGACGTCTTGATACCCAAAGAAGAATAGAGGGTAGAAAACCTGGTATCTTGTGTATAGTCTCTGGTTTGTGACGTAGCATTCTTTCATCGTTGTTTTTCGGTCCGAGAGAAGGCCTGAAATATATATTTCTGAAGAAAGGAATACCGAAAGCTCGAGCCAGTTGCTTTAGGCACGTCAGGAATATCTAGAGCCTTTGATAAAACTCGTATACGTTTTCATCTTTTTCCATCGGTTTAATAAATAAAAAGGAAACATGGACACAGACGAGCCAAATATCCGTTCAATTTTTCAGCTCTGAGGATATTTGTACTTCACCCGATGAAATATATTAGCATAACGAAAAATATTGTTAAAAAAACATTTTAAGCAGTTGGCACACTTGTGTAGCATGGTAGATAGTAACAGTGGCCACGGTGTTTTTTTGTATTCTGTTCTCGCAGGGCCTCGTATGTAAACAGTTATTTCTGGGTAAACAACCTTCATCGAAGATTTTATTCTTTCTCCGTTCCTTCGTCTGTATTATATTGCCTAAGTCCAAAAGCTTCGTTGCTTGCGGGTACGTTTCTCAAGCGAGAGAAAATCAAGAGGACCCCTATGACAGGAGCCTGTAGCTAATAGTTAAAGGGCTCGGGGTGAGTCGGTACAAATAAAATCAGAAAACGTGGGAGGTTTGTTATTACCCGAGGTATATACCACAAGGTTCATTGAGCTTCCGTCAGACGTCTCTATTTCATTTTTTCCTTTTTTTCTACTTTCTTCGATCAACGGGTTCGTATCCTGTATATGACGAGATTACGCGAGTCTAGAGACCCCGAAGGCTCCAAGTCTGCTGTAGTTCGGGCACAAGAGGGTTTGCACGACGTTTTTGCCATGGAGTGAGTTGTGAAACGGTCGGGTCGAAAGAAGCTCGTGTTTGTATCGAGAAGAATTCGCCCGCGGGGTGGAGGCCTTAGGAACGATAGAGGGTTATAATAAGCCAGGCGGGCTGACGATGAAAAGGAAGGGCCGTTTCACCGACCAGCAAAGCGACGACTTCTTCAGAGGAAGGCGACGAAATCTTGAGAATACTGAAAGCACTAGGCTTCATTCACCCCTTGTGACATTTTGCGGTTTACATTATTAAACTACCTTTGATATAGAAAAAAGTTCATGCATGAGCAAGGTCTGCACCAAATCATAAGTATTTCTAGTGGGTCTCTTATATTATAACACAAATTATTTATAAAGTAGACGACCCATTTAGGTTCGAATTTTCACTCATGAGATTGTACTTGAGATCAAACCTTTGATACTAGAGTAACTTTGAGAAGCCGCGAGCGCGTAAGCCCTATCGGCTTGATGTCAGAACAATTAAGTAGCACGTTTTTCTAAGAACTCGCTCAGGCGCGTGTAATTTAGCAATTTAATGTTCTGCAATCAGTTCCCATCGATGGTTCAGGTCGCTAATGATTTTCATATTGAGCAGTCCAATGATGAAACAATCTCCGCTGTTAGTTAGTTGTCCCAGTTTATTTAAGATTCTAAGAAGCCTTTAAGGTATTCCTTTAAAGAGATTAAGATTGTTCAAATTGTTTATGTGTCGTAAAATCACCTGCCATCTAATATCTAATTGTTTATCCAAAGCTGCCAGTTTTTCAATATTAATAAAATTATATAATTAATATAACCAAATATCACAGACCGCTGTTAAAAACATTTTCTGAAATTAATAATTTATTTCTATATTGTTTCTACTAAACATTACGAGCGTTCTGTAGAAGTGCCGGTTACGCATCATTGTTATTATCCATTTGTTTCACTTATTTCCGTGCTGTCATTCACGATCTACTTTTCACACGAAATATGATTCGTTTCTTTAAAAAAAAGGTATATCCATTAATGACCGTGATACCACCATTCTCATCTACCCTTATCACACAACTCTTTACTTTTCCATGCCCGGGCTGAATATGGCGCAATAGTATTGATTTCTCATTATGGCAAAAATGTTTCGACTTAAATGTCATCGGCTCTTGAATGGATTCGTCATTATTAACAGATCGTGCTTTTTGCCGACATTCCGCTTTTGAGTCCCAGTTGTAGTTATTTATAATTTGTTCTCCGACATTTCGCTATGCACTGAACGCGCCGAGAAGAAAGCTTTTCCGATGGCCTATCATTACTTCCGTTTCAATTAAGATTCTTGTTTGATGCTTACTGTCTTTCGTTCTATCATTTTGAAGGCAAGTGAAAGGGTAGATTGATAGCTTTCGCATTAAAAGTTCGGAAGAAAGACAACTCGTTGCGGACTTGCCATCTCGTTTTCTAGGGCGAGGTATCACGAATTCGTTAAACGAAACGTTCCCGAAACCGTGATCTTCTCTGTATATACATATATATATATATATATGAGTTTATACGTATAAAATATACGCAGCGCCCTACCTATAACGCTCGCTGAATTCATTGGAGGCATCGTTGGGTCTGTCGGTGGGATCGTAGCAGCTCGCCAACCAGGGCGAGGCAAAGATAAATAAAATTAAAAGGCACTCAGAGCCCGGGGGAGTCTTCGAGCAATTCAGACTTCGTCGACGAAGAAGGAATAAAGGGCAGAAACGAGTGAAGAAAGGTGACGAAGCACTGATGCCAGGCAGATAGCCCGCAGCTCCAGCAGAAACGTGGCAGATCCCAGCATCTTTATTTAGGAATTATATCAGACGAGCATACCACTCTGCTATCGTCGTTCACTTGACAAAGTCAATTTCCGGTCTGACGTGGAACACCTTTAACGTTATTCTGACATGTATCCAAGATATAACAACATAATTATACAGAGAATATTGTCGGGAATGGGAATAACAATAATACCGTGGTTTCCAATAGTGCGTGATAATTATATTTCAGATACCGGAAAATTAGATTCAGTCAAGCACGTCTGATTCAGGTTATATTTACCATCAAAGAATAACGACAGTGAAATATAGTCTTATATAGCATACTAGGATCAGCGGACCTCGGCGCTGTAGCATCGCTTCTAGAGTCCCGTTACGTCAATTTTGACACTTGACACAAAGAGATAATTTCAATACACGAATTGGATTCGGATTCCAGCGTGTCTGACAACACCGATGACCAATCACAGCACAAATAGAACAGGGACACATGATCACAGTTTATTGTCGTATCTTGGTATCAACCTTTTAGAAGGGGACTAGGGTTAAGCGGATCAAGGCGCCTAAGCGCCCGGGGCTTCTTTTGTTAGTTTTGACATTTGGCACAAACAAAAAGATTCAATGTGTGACTTGGTTCCGGTCCTAATCTGTCTGACGACAGCAACTGCCAATCACAGTATGAATAAAGAGGCAACAATGCCAATATGAAATCTTCGAAATTTTCGAGATATTTCGTGATCCACTAACTTTTTAGGGAGGGCTTCACGCACTTTTGAACAGTATAGTGCTACAACCACTCGGCCTTTTACCTTTTCTCGTTATATCGATTTTTGTATTTCGTTTGTTACGAAATGGACCAGAGACTAAACTGGAAGTGACTGGGTTTTCCAATCATGCTTAACTCGTAACTTTTCGTAACGAGATTCGAAGCAGCCAATCGCAACTAACCGCTAAACATTTTCAGAAGGGTCAATGGGCGAATGACGCCCGCGGCGACCACTCCCGCT
This sequence comes from Perithous albicinctus, assembly GCA_964016905.1. Classification (NCBI taxonomy): domain Eukaryota; kingdom Metazoa; phylum Arthropoda; class Insecta; order Hymenoptera; family Ichneumonidae; genus Perithous; species Perithous albicinctus. The sequence continues at coordinate 13,136,521 of OZ024695.1, read as the reverse complement.
GGCTATAAGCCGGAAAAAGATAATAATACAGAGGAGAAAAAGAAACCGCGGTGGTAATAAATCGGTAAAACCGTTTCCATCCTTTACCTCGAGAATCCGTGAGATTTTTTTCCCTTCGACTCACTTCTACACTTTTTCACTCGCTCCTTTTCGTCGCTTTTGAGATTCTCGGTTTTTCGCCGCGTGCCACGTGCGCGCGCCAAGCATCGATGAAAGGATTATGGGTCCACCGCGATGGGAAATCGATACGATATTTCATCAATTCCCAGCGCGGGAAAGGTCGGAGTTTTTTTTACCCAGGCGAACAGAAGACGTAATGAAGGAGTGAGGTTGTGTGACTGCACACCGCATACCGGGTAAATGTCACCCTACGAAACGGCATGGAATTCCAAACAGAAGAGAATGAGATGAATCGTTTTTACATGCTAACAAGCTGGAAGCTAGAAAGTTGCAGATTGCTTCTCTGAAGTGAGAATGAAAGTGAACAATTAAGAAAAGATACTAGCAAAAACATAAAAAATATAAGCGAGAATACATGTCTACTATATGGTATAGGGTTTCTATATATTCCTAGTAAAAGCATTGTCATTTAAAATAGGATCTCAATTGCAATTAACCTATCAAGTTAAGAGAACAAAATGTTATTATTTATAGTCAACATTGGTGCAACTGGTAACAGTAACCAGAGATGCCAACAGTTTTTTTAATTGCATTATTGTAAATATCAAGACAACGACAATAGCTCAGACACCAATGTCATAAGTTCCGTAAAATAAAAAACACGAAAAAGTATGCTTTATGGCTGTAATTTTTCTATAAAAGTCATGAACACAAAAAGCGATGAAGAAGAACGAGAGGTTGGTGAGGGTTTTCGCAGGCTACATCAACTGTCACAGATTTGCGTCAACCGGTACAGTGCGATAAGCCAGCTTCGCCATCGGCTTATTCGCTTTCTTCCACTTCCTCCTCTTCGTTGCTACACACTCCACCATCTCGGTAACTTTCGCTATGCTATCGTCGTCGCGTCTTTCGGCGTCCCTTCGATCGCTCGATTAGCACGTTCGTGCGGCATCGAAGGAACGCCGCCTGTGTGCTGGCTTGCAAAACGCGTAAAGCTCTCTTGGAAACAGGAGCGAGAACTTGCTCGTTTCCCCGTTGTCGACGAGGGCGAACCACGGCGAGAAGGGATACGAAAGGGTGCATGGGGCTAGAAGAGACACTGCATACTTGGGTGCGCTTGGCGACGATGAATTGTCGTTAAACTTCGGTAGCAAGTGTATATATGTACCGTTGCACGTACTCCTTGTAGCTCTTACGGGGAGCTACACGGACAAAGACAAAGCGCACACATCCTTCTACGTGAAGGGAAAGCGAGAGAAACACAGTTTGCTGAAAATTAGCTACCTAGATCATAGTTTCTCCTCGCATATATCCGTGCATGGAGTGGTATCAAGCTTCAAAACCACGTAATTAAGTCGCGTTGAAGCGTTTGACTTATATATCAATCACATCCAAACACAAAGATATTGCAGAACTTTTTTATTGTCGAAGTACGGGAGATTGATTAACTCGAGACACAGGAGATACGGCTACACAGCTTGTTACACAGCTGATCAAGAAAAATGTCTACGGTAGATTAAATGTTAAACAAATAATAAAGTCGACCCACTGGCATGTTCCTAGTCATATGGTTTTAATTCATTCACCAAGACGTAGATAAATTTGTCGTGAATTTGTTGTAAACTGCCCATTGACACGGTTAGATTCGTCACGAATTTAGACGTCGAGTACGAATTTGCGACAAACCTACTCGTATCGAAAACATTGTTGGGGAGACTACAAGAAATTCACGATTAATCTACCTGTGACGTAACGAGTGAACTATTTAGAGTAAGTATAAGTCCAGGATCATGTTAGTGGCTTGACCAAACGTTCATCAAACGTAGACATCTTTTCTTTTACATGGTATTTTATGACTTTCAGTACTCAACGTGATGTAGAAAGGTTATTGCAGCAACGGTAAGGTTTACGAACGTTGGATGATGGGTACGAGAAACTTGTCGTCTCGAACTTTTGCATTCGCGATTAACCACTTTCGGAAACTACGACCGTTCGTCCGTGACGGTGGTTGTCGGGCGGTGAATTCGATTGCATCCCCATTTACCACTTTCACCCCTTTTGCGTACCAACCCCATTGCTTCGCCCATTCCCCCGCTTACCATGGTTATTTCGAGGGTACGGTACTTCGAGTTGTAGGTACAGTCGTAAACCACGAGGATCTAAATGGTCCTCACTCATTATGTATACTACACGTGTGCATGCAACGAAATTCAATAAAGCGACAGTGAGGGGTGCTTTCGGAATTCGAATAGTATATTGTACTCACGCTAAATGGAATCAGCGAATTCTTTACGGAAGGTATCATCCATTGTTGGCACAGCGACATTACTACCTGGCAACCAATGAACACCTCGAATATTCGTTTCATCAGAAACCTAAAAACAAAATAAGCAAACAAATAAGTAAAACCATCGAAGTCGTCGTTTCGATTCCAAAATAGCTTTCAATTCGATGTACGTCAAGTACAATAATAAAAATAATTTCAGAATACAAGCTTGACAGCGAAAGATATCTCTAATGGGCGCAAAACTTAAGACCGCCGTAATAACTGTACGTTTAGTGACACCATCGGTAATTGGTTCACCCAGTCTCTATACTGAAGCAATCCGTTCAATCTCCATTCACTCCAATTTCCTAGCATTCTCCTTTTATCCCCTCTTCCGAGACAACAAAGTCTCCACATTTCTGGCAACAAAAAAGATCAGACCAAGTGGAACATATGGGATACGAGGGAATCCGGATTTCACGAGTCCCTGCACAGTTGCAGAAGCGCCACGAGAGCTTCAGCCACTCTCGTTCAGTCACCCTCCCCCGCTTTGCTACAGCTAGCCTCGCGGTAAGCACAGCTTCTTCCTGATTTCCCGGAGAGCTGCAGAGACCGCTCCTGCAATAATAGTGATAGGAGGGTCCGTAGTGCAAGTCTGGGCTAAGGCGGAAACACAACGGGAATACATCACTCTTGGGCTTCCGCCTAGTCAGAGGCGTGTGCATTCCTGTCGACTCTACCTCTCTTGTTCACCGGGTTGCGCGTATCGCAGAAACCAACAATGCCCCACTCGAATCTAATTCAACGAGTGGTGAGCAAGGCCGAAGGAGAATACAACTTCTTTGCGGTTCAGCCCATTCGTTTGTGTGCATCACGAGAGTCCACGTACAGCTAGCTGGTCCTTTTTAGCTTTTACGTGAAACCGGGGGGAAGTGGAAAGCTAGTTTCGGAAGAGGGTCTAGATACGCATGGTTAATAGCAACAAAATGGAAAAGAAACGCAAAACCACCGGAACGATAGTACGCGTGAGCTATTTTCTCCCAAAGAAGTTACAACTCAGGGGCGTACTTGAGATTAGTAGCGAGGCCACGTGCTGCTTCATTCACAAAGACCGGAAACCACCTTTCGCCTTATATCCTTATCTGTCTATCTCTCTCCTTTCCTTTCGTTTTTTCTCTCTTACTCATTCACTGGGATCTTGGCTCACTTGTTGAAAGTAGACTTGGGTATTTTTCACTGTGCGATAGAGAAACACTGAAGTGGTTTTAATTAATGGGAGGCGGAACCGAGTCTGCAGTAGGCAACGGGAAAACGAGAAAAGCTTGGTTGAAATAAAATGCGAAATGAAGGAACGGAAGAGAACGCGTTGGTATGAAGGAGAAGAAAAAGAATGTGCCTGAGGTTAAAACGCGAGAGCGAGGATCTTCGTACCTTTTTCGAATTCTTTGAGTGCGAGGAAAATTGAGTTCGTAACAGAGGGTTGGCGCGAGAATGAAGTAGTAGAGATCGCCGAGACTCAAATTGTCCGGATATTGAACCAGGCTCTTCGAGCTGTCTTTGTCCTGATTTCTCATGACTTCCGATTCGTGGCCGTTTTGATTGTTCACGATGGAACCTGTGAACAGAAATTATTTAAAAAAGTAATATTAGTAAGAATAGAAAACTGTCATCTTACAAATACAATTGTCATTACTTGATATTGTGAGGAACCGACAAGTGGGTGGAGTTTGAAAAAGTATATATTCGTTGACGAAAAGTATATATGTATAATCGGTACAATAATCAAATCGTAGACAGGAGTTAAATAAAAAGTTAAATAAAAATATTCATTTAACACGAATTCCATAAAATTGATTCAGAATATCTACCTAAATAAAACTCATATAGAATCGTACACGCACCCTTAGCTACTCACAGATATTCACGTATACTCATAGATTGACACACACAAGAATTCCTTTCTGTAAGTTCCTATAATTGTCCGTGAGTATTTATGAACTTTTATGAGTATCCATCTAATTGTTGCATGAATTTTCAGAGATTTATATTTTATTATTACGCTCGTTTTAAGTACTTAATCATACTTCATTAGTCGCGGTACCAAACACTACGACAAACAAAGTCAAGTCATAAGAATATAACGAAGCAAACATTTAAAGTTCTCTTTGCGATTCGGCGAGTTAAAGCAGTGACATTATGCAGCCGAAATAGCGAAAATCTACTCTACGTCCTGAAATAGGTATAGACAGAGCCAGGATGAGGGTTACCGGAGCATGAGCAAGAAATGTGAAGGGGATAGGTAGAGGTATATCGAGAGAACGAGAACGCGCGAGATCTACACTCGCCCTCAGTTCTCTGCGTATCCCGATAAGGCTTCCGCTTGGAAACCTTGGCAGCGCCAAGGGTTACTGATAGAATTCCTTCAATTATCCAAATCCGATAGATAATCCAATCTGGAATTCAAATAAGCCCTCCGTTGGGTGCCACGGGTGCCGGCTGTGCCTCTTCCGAGTGTCTTGCTTTCACCTCATCCTCCAGCCAAACTATCTCCCGCTCGCTCGTCTTTCGGCTGGCATACCCGCCTCTCGCTGTCGTACACACATTGGATTCGATCTCGATCCTGATTCGAGTTCCGGCTCGAACAAAGTTCTCTATCTCTGTCTATTTTCACTGGCTGGTTCTCGCAGGACTGTTACCCAAGCAAAAGCTAGCGTCGGCATCGGAGGATTGAGCGACCAGACACCATATACTCGCAAGGCGTCGCTTCAACGATCCTCGTGTAGAACCTCCGAGTGTACGACGATGCTCTGGCGTCGCTCCATCGCTTTCCCGTCCTCTCTTGCTTTCCGTCTCCTTCTACCTACCATCGCAATACCACTCTACCAACCAGACTTCTTAGCCAAGCCTCTCGCGTCTCACCGGGATCTCGTAACGAGTGCAAAGAATTCGTCCAAATGAAATTCCACGTGTTTTCTTTATAGCGTCAAGCTGCCGCCGCGCGTTTCTCTCATCACAATGTCTCGTCGAGCGGGCATCCTGTGACATTGCTATACAGCCGTAAAGTAGCACGAGATAGCGCTCCTCAAGTTTTCCCACCAGTCATCTGCTGTCGACATCCTCATAGCCGGGCAATCGAAGTTCCTCTCCGCTCGCTTATACGGCTATAATAATGAAGAGACGGCGAAGATACGAGGAGAGATGGGTACGTGCGAATGAAAGAGAACTGAACTAAAATATTCCCGATCGTACCGTCGGGAAATTAGCTTTGATAATTTTATCAACGTTCCGTTTGCTCGTAGTGGAGTAATTCTTTCGCTTGCATTAAAATAAATCGAAGAGTATACGAGCTTGTTACAGACATTCCTTTTTTTTCGTCAGTCGAGTGCTTGAAGAAACGAGGATGAAGATGGTATGCCGATGAAGAGCACGAGCATGGACGACGAGAGAAAGAGGGAAGCTTGCAGGTAATGTTTAAATCAGCATAGATTGAACGTGGAAAACTTAATCGTATTACCTTGCCGTGAAAAGGAAAGAAAAGATAGTAGCGGCGACGTCTGGGAGGGAATAAAAAGGCACGAAAGGTGACTGAGGTAAGGAGGACGCGATCGCTTGAGAGTAGTTCGCATCGTCGATGAGCCACTTTATTGCCTTTTCTCGAATCCCCAATAACGACGTTAACTTCCGCGCGAGAGGAGCCAAGAGGCCGCTATACACCGTCCATTCGTACTGACGGACACGTACATACGTAATACGTCTTTCCTGTCGTGTTGCTACAGTAGTTAGAGAGAGCCGTATCTACGATCCGATGAAATATGCAGCAGGCACTCACGGTTGTTACGGCTACTATAGCAGCCCTGTTTTCCGACATTCTCAAGAAAAGTGGACGACGTTGTTACACGTCCGAGTTAAATGTAAAGACACACCAGTCAACGTGAAGTTGAACAACTGACTACTGTTTCTGGTATTGAGCTCATGACACACATAAATTGCCAAGTAACTGTTAGGATTGATCTTGCGACGAAATTTCGAGGAATATTGCAATGGGACATATGTCTCAAGGTTATTAATCCCTTCTTAATTAAATCCATCTGGCCGGGTGACGCGTAAACGCGTCATGACGCGGTGCGGTTTTATAATTGCTGTAACTAAACGAGTTTTCAATATAAAAAAAAATTGATTCTACTTTAAGTGTGATATCAAAACTTTAATTCGTACCACAGACCATTTTTTGTCTATCAATATATTACTGTTGTTTAAATATGAAGTTTTTAAGGCGCGCGTGCCCCGGCCAACTGGCTCGAACGCGGCGCGAAGGCCCCGTACTCGAAGGGTTAATATGTGTCTAGAATCTCAACTTAACGGTGAGTTGTAACGTTAAAGAAATATACTTCGAGCACGTGGTGTTGGCTTGATTGGCAAAAACAAAAAAACGCAAGAGCAAATTGCTTTAAAAACGCACTAGATGTCTCGTTTAGAAGGTAGCATTAGGGTGGTTCATTTATAAATTCTATTTTTTTTCTTGTCTAGCAACTCAAAAAACATAGTGCCAAATTCTTTTAAAAAATCCCCCTAAATCATCAGTACGTAAAAAAAAATATACGTAAATATAGAGGTCGCTAATGAATTTTGACGAAAAAGAAGAAAGTCTATTTTTTAATTTATTTTTGTTCAGGTTAGTTTAAATGGAATTTAATATTTTTGTATTCCATCACTTAAGACAATGGTGATGAATACTCAAAATAAAGATGACATTTTTTATCGTCATTTATGCATTCACCTTATTCAGGATGATTTATATCAAATTAAAATTTTTCTTTTGTCTTCCATCTCAGTTAACGTTAAGACATACTCAAAAAAAAAATTCTGCTAAAATACGAGAACAAGCAAAAAATATTTGGAGTTTGCTACCAAATTTCAAAGAATGTGGGTAAAAAATAATTTTCATCGTTTAAGTGGGAGCCAAAAAAATAAATCCATATTTCAATAAACAACTCTAAAAAAAGTGTGTCTTTACATTGAAGCGACGTCTAAATATATTCGTTTCGCACTAATATTTCAGGAGAATTTTCATTTCAGTATTTGTCACCGTTGTATGAAGTGGGAGACAACAAAAATTTAAATTCTAAATAAACCACCCTCAACAAAATAAATAAAAATTTATCTGTATTTTTTTCATGTCCGAAATTCTGTAGCGACGTCCATTTTTTTATATTAATATATAAAAAAAAAATGTCCAGTATTTGGCACTGCTTTTCGTATTCGGCGATTCAAATGAAAAAAAAATCATAATGATCTACTCTGAGGTGGCATACAAGGAAATCCTTTGCCCAAATATCGCGGAAAAAAATATAAAAAAATAATCCATAAATATCTTCCATAAAAGATCAGAAGCACAGATATGGAAATAAATTATACTAGCGTGCGTGCGAGCATTCGTAAATTTAACAGTGAAGACAACTTCAGCTATATTATTAATTTACGAAAATTGTACTGAAAAACGAAATCCTACTCGACAGTCAGATTTTTTGGTTGTTATCTTCCATGGTGTTAGGAAGATAGGTTCGCCTTTAATAAGAAGCAATTATTTGTGAAATTGCATTTTTTCGTCATACATATTTTTTTCTAAGTACAATGAACATGAAGCCGTGGTAATTTCTCGATTTAAGATATTAACATAAGATAAAACATATATAATGATTTATAAAATGTTGGTCAGCAGTATCTAAGAGAATATTATAAATATGAACAGAATCCTCCATGAATATTTATAATATTCTAAAAACAGCTCTTCTTGAAATTTAGTGAAATAGCTAAAACTATCGTCGATAAAAGTAGCTACTGCTACTTTATCAAACTAGAAACATTTACTGAACCAGATTGTGTTGACATTTAATTTATAATAAATCAAATTACAAAATTATGGAATAAAAAATAACAAAATTACTTTATAAATATAACCCAGAACAAAAGTTAGTCCCTTGACTTCGGATATCACTAAAAAAGAACATTTTAATCAGTAAGTCGGTTAACTTCACCGTGAATGAGGAGATAGAGTAGGCTCATAGGTCAACTAGGACATGAGCCGAAGAAACGAAGTGGAATTAGGCTGGTTCCAATGATATAGTCTGGCCTGGACATTTCCTCTTGGCCTTCTCTCGTCTTTCTGGTCTCTCTTATTTCCGTTGCGTCTTAAGCCAGGGATGCCGCACTTCGACCGATCGTACAACGCAATTTAGGGGCGTCCGGGAATTGCCCGGTGAAAATTGCCGACGCTCGTTTCCGAAGAAAGCAGCTCGGGGGGTGGTGTGTCGGTCGTTGCGGTCGAGTTAATTTGCGAGAGTCTCTCTGTGCCGGAGCGCCCACTCTCGTTCCTTCTTTAGCTTTTCACACACCAGCATCAGTGCGGGGCAAAAGAATTTCTCACTTTTTTTTCCTTCCTCTTCGTCTTCTTGGCCTGGCTTTCTCTCGTGCGCGCACACACACACACTCACAACCTTGTTCAGAAACGACCTCCTTTCCTTTATTTCCTTTCTTCACTGTGCGGCGTTCTTCGCGCGGCACTTCTCGGCCCGTTCCTTTCGAGATATATGAAGCCAAGGTAGGTAGAGCCGGTGGCACACACAGAGTAGAAGAGGCCAAGGGGCTTAAGAACCATGAGGGCATCCTCTCTGCCTCTTTCCCTCTGGCACAAAGACGGAATTACGTTGGGGTCCTCGTGAGCACGGGCCCCCGGGGGCGTGATTGAAAAAAGGAAAAATTATATCGCACACCCGACGTTCCCGAATGAGGGGGAAGGAGAACGTCGAGACGTTTCTGGAGAATGTAAAAAAGAAGGAAGGTTTCGCCTTCGCCACCAGCAGGCACTGCTTCTTCTACTTTCTGCTCATCCTTCCTACGTATAGCAGTCTTATGCACTCTTCCCTCCTCTTCTTCTTCTTCTTCTTATTCTTTTTGCTCGTCCCCGGAGGTAGCTTTCCTCGAGAAGGACTCGACGCCCTGCTCTACCATTCCCAGAATGGGAAAGAAAATATCGCATTCTTCTCTTTCTTCCCCTCTGTAGTTTAGCCTCAACCTTCTCCAAGCATCCGGTAAACGTTGGTGAAGAGAAAGAGCGAGAACGATAAACACGTATAAGGAGATCTTTCGGGGAAGTGACGGAACCATCCGGGAGTCACTTCTCTTTTTTCCATCCCGGAGCACAGGAAGTAAGAAGAATACAATTTATCCCAAAACTGTCTCCAGTTAAGAATGTACTACAGACCTTTATCATTAGATATATCTGGTAATGATTGATCGATTGTGTACACTTTCTAAAGTGACGTTCTTAAAACTGTCCGAAATTGTCGGTGTATGGAAAAAACGTATGTGGCAAACTATGCACCTGAACGATGACAGATTGGATAACAAACAAAATTGTAGACTATATCCAGCACTCAGTGCCCGAGTAGTGATTTTAAAAAATTACACGTCATGCACTTCCCGGAAGTTGCCACTGGAGCGTCATTCAGTACATAAACATCCCTATCGCACTTCGAGGTACCAAGCTTGTTATTTACATAATAAAGCACTAAACTTTTCTGTTAACATGGTCCTGCTGATTGGTGACTATATTGAACATGTCATAAAATTCGTAAGTGGGTACTTTCGGACGTTGATGTTTTTTTTTGTTTTCACTGTACTGTAACTAAAGGTATGAACGAATGAACGAATCACCAGGCCAAGATTATTCAGCGAAAGCTGTTGTACATTTCATTTGTGGGACATTTTAACGGTTTGGATGATACCAATACGTACACAACAAACAGATTGCTTCACTTAAGAGTTAAACGCACAAAACTCCTCCTTTTTACTGGGTTGCTAAGAATAATATTTCAAAAACTGATTCGAGAGCGGTCACTGGTCTGATTTGAAAGTTACGATATGTAAGTGAAAACGTTTACATTTCTCCTCACAGCAATCCGGTGCACTATGTGAATGTGTGATTGCAATTACATTTTGGCATAGAACTTCACAAAATGGCATTCATATGTATTTGACAGAACTGAACAAATATTCTGCGTTGACATTTTGGTAAGAAACAAGTACTTCTGCATCATAATTCGATGATCCATTAGTACAAATTGTAAATACAGGTTCAAATTTAATTCTCAAACTCCCTCAAGGCAGTATAACAAGATCCGTTCAAGGTTTAAAAAAATGTTTGCCTTTCGCTGTATACTTGACTAACTCAGTGAATTTTACATGATTTTTTTCTTAATTTACAGGAATTCCAAGCCAAAAACATAAGAGTGGGCAAGTTTATTGTAAAATGTTTTCTTAATACTGAATTTACGACAGAATATTCAGCCTATTGAACAGGGTATATCCGACCGACCTGTCGAGAGACAAGATCGGAAGTTTCCATTTCATAGCGAGAGTGTCTTGAGCCAGGAATACACTTCGGGGTAGCATCACGGCAGAGTATACCTACTTATGCTGTGATCGATTAATTATATTGAAACGGTGAGGACTTTGAAAGTACCCTAACACGCTACAGCCTCGGGTATATAACCGATAAGTGTAGTGCCCGTATACTGCAATACGTTGAGCGTCGAATCGAGAACAGGAACGTGAGGTGAACGCGATCATCATCGTTGGGAAATTATGCCTTCACGATATGAAAGAACCTTAGCGAGGTCACGCTCATACGTTTCTCTTTTGAGCTTATAGCTTGCTTCTTCTAGTGATGGCTGCTTCTGCTTCTTCGGGGTTCTTAACGGCACGCAAAGCGCGCCAAAGTCCACGGTAGAGAGCAAACCTTCCCTGAGTATAGTCTCGAAGGATCTTCTGCGTGACGGCGTGCCAAGTAGAAATGGCCTGTCGGCTGTTCGACGGGACGGGATGGCGGCAGAACAGCTGATGGTGCAATCTATACTCTGCTGGGAGTATACAGCAAGGGGCATAGTGTGCCACAGGACGTTTTCAGAAACTCATCGGTCGGCAAAACGACTTTGGGGCACGCGACATCAACCGAGGAATAAGAAAGACGAGCAAAGCCAAAAGGGTGATATGAGAGAAAGAAAGAACCGGAACTGATCGCCCGAGCCTTATGACTGCCTGAGCTTATAGAAGTATCAGCAGCGGGTATAGACCATACGGCCCTAACCGTATTTCCTGACTATGCTGACTGTGAACTACTAGCCGAAAAGAAGCAGCGACGAGAGAACCCTTCGTGCCTTTCATCCTCGTGATGCCGATATACTCTCTTGCAGTATACGTATTGTACTGCCGGTTTAAACCAACCGTCGGAAATAGAAAAAGAGGCCAAAACAGGAGACACGAGTACTAGGAACGAGTTGTGGCCAATGGTGCAGATAGGACATCAGGCATTTATCGAGACTTCGTAAATGGAGATAGTTATGGACTTACGTGAGGGTAGGGTAGGGTAGGGTACCTACGTCGACCTAATGGAAATTCAAAAGCAAAAACAACGAACGACCCTGTCTATTGTTGGTCTTGTCCTCATTCCTAATATTATCAGATGAATTTATAGCTGGACAGGGTTGTTGTCAATGATTGTACATATTTAACATATCGAGTTGATCTGTCGATTTTTCTTGTCAGAATTCATGCTAAAATGTTAGGAAGTATCTATTGGAGACTGTATTTTGTTGACTACTAATAGAGTATGCTGAACAGCTCTGTTAGTAGCGATTTAACGATTAGTTTCTGGCACGAATAGGACATCGATAAAATTTATTCGCTCAAGGCTCGATAATTTTTAGCCCTGCTCACGCCTTTCGCAAACAATAGTCTAAGGTAAAAAAAAATAAATAAAAAATAGAATGCACAATAAGTTAAAGGTTTAAAAGAGGTTTAAAGGTTGAACACAATAATGAAGGGACTTCTATTCCTACTTTATTTTTGTAATTTATGAATACTTTCAATTATGTCCCACTAGAGAATAATGATTAAACATTGTTTAGCTAAAGTTGTCAATTCTGGACTGGTCCAAATTAGGGAAGTCAAACTGGTCGATTTTTGGATACTCATCCGAAATTTAGAGAAAGGTCGAATTCTCAGAAGGTTTACACTGAACTAAGGTTCTAAAAAACAAGGTTGTAGACAATTAAAAGCAATATAAGATGGAGCGTTCGATGTTTTGCGTTATATTAAAATAATTTCTGCAATTGTCGTAACTTTATTTATTTAAAGTTGCTTTTATTTCAACTTTATTAAATTTCATTCGTTAATTGAATTTTAATATCTGGTACTCATCCCACTCAATAAATGTTAAACTAGAAAGGACATTATATTCTCGAAAAAAATATCAAACGCGTTGGATCGCATGAAAGCAACTTAAAAACGAGTTTTTCAGTATTGAAAAACCTGTCTACGCACAACTAATATTTTGTTGAAAAATATTAAACTTTTGCCCATAAAAAAGGAATAATTATTTTATTTTTTTACGTTCAGCTATATTCATAAAAAAATAAAACATTCATAAGTTGACGAATATCAAAAGTGTAATAAATTCATGTTATTTTTTTTTTTATTTTACGGTACTAGTATTTGGCAGATTTTCATCCCTTATCCCAATAATTTTTCTTTATATTCAAAATTATCAGGCAATCAAAAACTAAATCACATATTTAGGTCTATACTTAGCGGAATGACCCATATATTAAGAAAATTATATTTTGTCAATCTTTTTTTCGTGTTAACTAGACAGGGGTAGTGTATCGACTTAACCTGCTTTCCCTTCGTCGCAAAAAATCTTTTATTTTTTTCAATGCGAAGTTGGACCTCAGCTTAGTACTGTACCGTTATACGTCGAAGGTTACGACGGAAATAAGCCAAAGTGGAAATACGACGGACATCGGAGGTTGCCCGGGTCGAGTGTTAATATTCAGGTGAGGCAAAACGGTGGAGAGTGTAGCTCGTCGCGGCTGTTCCAGCAGGCCCGGCAGAGGAAAACGAGGAGGTGAAACCGGCCGAGTTTATTGGGAAACGCCGATCGTAATTTGACTTTGCCAGCGGTCTGAATAATCGATATCCAACCCGACCTCGTGGCCGGAAATAGAAGCGATCAGGCAGATCGGGAGTTTAAATTGGGTGGAAATTATTCCCCCATTCCCCTTGCCAGCCGACTTCCATGCATGTTCTATACGCGCAACGTGTGCAGAAGTCTACGATGCAACACAAATCGGCACACCTGCTATATGTATCGATATTACGTACAGAGAACGATCTATCCTACGTTTCCTGATTCTATTGCCCCCTCCAATCCTTTTAAATTCAATTACACTTTCCGTTCTGTATCAAGATGATCTTTTACGAAGGTTCACACCGCACATGATGTAAATCAATTTCTGAAATTTAATATACTCTAAACTGATTCAGTTGACGAATTTTATGACGGAATTGCTACACGTTGCGCATAATCGACTCACGGCGAAAATCACACGTAAGAAACAGCGACTATTCAGATATCGGAAATTTATATGTAACAATGTTAAAACCGATCATTTGTAAATAGAGTGGAATAGAGTTGTTATGCATTTTATTTTTACGTCTAATTATCCTAATGTAGTTATGACGGTAGCATGTATTTCGATCTTCCATTTTTTTTCCTACAGATATGTGTATTTTTGTTTATTTAATAACGTTTGCTGTGATATATCGAATTTTTAAACCAGAAATATTGTAAAGAAGACTTCAGGTGATGTGTTATACCGACTGAATCGCCGTGAGTGCGAGAGAAACAACGCCATTGGCGATCTCGGTAGAGCGTGAGAGACCGTGAGAAATGTGTAGCACATCACGTTAAGGATCACTTAAGAATGTGCATGAAAGTATATTTTTTATTGATGATAAAATGACTTTTAAAAAACCTTCATTAAAATCACATAAAGTGCATGCCAAGTAATGTAAATCTGCAATTTTGCACAGCTATATAGTGCATCAGAATGCTGTGAGACGAAATTCAAATTTTATCACTTGTAGCTCTCTTGAGTCAAACCAGTTCACGTATTTTAGCTATCGAATTCTTATTTTACTCATGACAGAGTGCTTTCCGGTCCAAATATAGGGATTTTTATTTGAGGACTCTACGAGAAAGTTATGAATTTTAATGTGTTAACAAGTCATCATTTATTTAAAACGTTCTGAAGAAGAACTTACGATTATTCCAATTCCCACTGCATGTTGATTTTCCATATTTGAACTGAAAAAAACTCTCAAGAATAAAATATGGTAACTAAAATGCACAGCCTGATTTGATTCAAAAGCTACTTCATACGGAGAAAAATATAAGTTTCAGAAAAATGTATCTCATTGATTAATCTTCCGCGACTCATCTAAAAAGGTTTTTCAGTAAGGTTGGTCAACGAATGAAATGCTGCAACTTTTTGACAATATGTTCCGTTGCCGTAACATACGGAATGTAAATTCTGCATTTTTATAATACTATGTTTATAACTGTTTTGTATCTTCAATTTTTTAATTAATAATTTGGAGTGTTTAGTATATGACATTTAGAATCGAAATTGAAAAAGAAAAAGACCGAGTGTTGACTCGAGTCCCTTAACAGTTTTTTTTATAGTAGCTTTTTAGATTTGCTTAGCTTAATGTTGTTTTGGCATTAGTATTTCTTTAGTATTAATGTTTTTAGCCAGTATTAAGAGTTTATTTATGTTTATTTATTTATTTTTTGCTCACCTTGAAGATTGTTGTACGATAGTGACTGCCTCCGCATTCTGCCTTGTGACGAAGAGTTCCTTTTGTTGCTGACACGGCACCACATGTTCACCTGCACGTACGACCACAACTTCAGGAAAAGAATGGCGTACAGCATGCATACGTACATCGCACCGACTGCAAGTATAAAGCGAACGAGTACGTGAGTCGATATAGCATGACAAAATACAGGTATGCACAGCAGTATAATACAACGGTGCCCATATACACGTAGCATATATGCAGCGTTCGGGAAAGTCGCTGGTGGGCGACAAAAGCTCAGAGCAATGCTTCATGCAAATTGTTACTTTTCGAGAGTTCTCAGAACGAGCTTTGCAATACGTGCTTTTTCAAATTCATAATATACCCTGCAAAGTACTGGACTATCTCGATGTCATCTATTGCTTCTAATACCAAAATAATATTGTCTCTAACTGTAGTACTAAAATCTATATTATTCATTTTATGTTTAATTTAAGCAATTTTCTTATTGGTACGTTTCAGTCGCATATGCAGAGCATACATTATTTTGCGGGAATTGTATTATCAAACAAATCAGAAATATTTCAGAATTTCCACATTCAGCAAAAAATACATATTTAACATTTTTTTTTATCGGCAAAATTTTTTACGTAAAACCTCCTGCGCGTTATTGTTTGAACGCCTCCAAATTCTTTATATTCGAGTCTGGGAATTTTGCCACACGATCCGAACATCGGTTTGCAAGATTAAACGAATGGGATTTTTAATACGATTTTTATTGTCGACAAAAATAACAATACATTTTTTTCTGTACTAAAACTTGGTGCACATGAACAAAAAAGAATGATCCATCCAATGTTTGCTGTTTCACATATGAATGGGAAGGCGCTATTTGAATGATAAAAAACCCTTTTTAACTAAAATATAGTGAAGAAAAAGGATAAACTAAATGAAATAAATTTCATTGCAATCCCAGTTAACCTATTCGATTTTTATTTCTCGTTAATTTTCTTAACTAATTTTTTTAGAAAGTATTCTTTTTTGTATTAGGATTTCTTATATAATCACATGTACATGACAACAACAAGTCGGATAATTTTTCTTCGGTTTTAATTTGCAAGTAATATTGTTTCCGTAAGATATATTTTCTAAGGTTTCTTTTCTATAAATTCTGTCTCCAATGATATTTTTCGTGAATACACATATTAATTGTAGACTGCATACTATAAACATACTATTAATGCGTAATTCGCGCTCACGCGATAATTGAGCAAATCCCACACTTCTAAATAATAAATGGAATCCGAATTATGTATCGAAAGAATTGTTGTTGGTAGACTCACAAACGTTATAACCATTATTATACGTGCTGTGATTCGTTGCTAGGAAGGTCGTTGTAAAAAATTTTAGTTTACTGTAAAATATGACAAAAAAAATAGATGCTAGTACTTTAATATTAGAATTCGTGGCTATAGTAATTATTAGATCCCTCTGAATATTTTAATTAGCATAAATAAATATATTTTCTCGGTATAATTACAGACTATTTCGAAATATTATCATTAATTATAAAATTATAATTACAGCAAATTATTCGTAATTACAGAATAAGCGAGAAAATTCGGTTTCTCCAGAATAATTAGTCATCACAATTTATTTCGCCACTCAAATTCTTTCTAGCTCGAATAAATTCATGAATGTCATGATTCCATTGAAACAGAAAAGAAAAAAAATAAAATAAATGTATAAAATACGTCTTTATGATTCCATATGAAGAAATTTACTTGAAAAATGTGTTAAACTTGCAACAGTCAGAAAACAAACTTTACCTCAACTGTCCCCGCGTGATCCGCATCAAAGGCGAAATGAAACGATAACGAGAATCGCGAATGAGCAGTGGCGGCGACAGAGTTGATAAGATCTCGGTCGCTGCTTGTTAATGCAGGAGCTTGAAATAGGGTTCAGCGAATGGAGTGAGAAAAATTCGCTTATTTGTCAGGAGCGTGAGGGAAAGAAGGATGGAGTTACGTACGAAGAGGGGAGAAAATGGGATGAGGTCTCGTGTGAACAAAAACTCACCGTACCTTTCCTCGAATCGCAAACCACCTCTCACCCCGTTCAGGGGCTGAATTCGTCATGGCGTTCGTTTGCTCGCAGCTATAGCTCGTCCATTTCTGTTTTCATCATAGACTGTCTACCA
Source organism: Perithous albicinctus (assembly GCA_964016905.1). NCBI lineage: Eukaryota > Metazoa > Arthropoda > Insecta > Hymenoptera > Ichneumonidae > Perithous > Perithous albicinctus. The sequence continues at coordinate 13,119,236 of OZ024695.1, read as the reverse complement.
GTTTTGCGTCAAGTTTACGTGTTCAATTGCAAAGGGGTTGGCTACGGTCACGACGTACTTTGCTGCTTTCCATGTAGTACATTCATATGGGAGATTTCATGCTAATTCGACAACAATATGCGTCTGACCACCACTAGTGTTGTTAATAATGTTTTTAGCTTTTCTCCCGAATTAATTCGTACGCAATAATTCGTACGTATCGCATCTTATCGTGATTTACGATTCTTTCAGATTTACTGGGCAATAAAATTTCAAATGTTCATATGTTCATATCAGTCTTATCATTAAAATAATATCAATCTTATCGTTAAAATGAATACATCTATTAAGTATATGTTTATCGTTTTCAAGACTACATTTATTCGAGTATTTGTTAAAAATTATATTCATTTTCTAAAGAGCTTTCTTTTAAAGAAAAGACCTTAAAACTAAAATCCACCATAACAATCAACTACTTTTAAAATGAATAAGTCATCCCTTTACCATGCTTAAAATGATGGTCTTATTTTAAATCACGAAATTTACTCCTCTATAAAAATATCTCAGTTAAAAAAAAGAAGATAATTCTCGACATTTGAATTCGACGAGGCACTAAAAATTAACGTTAATTCCGCTTTTAAAAAGTTGGTCGCTGTCAGCTTTGTTCATGTGAAGCCGTTTTATTCGTGCTATGATTGGTCGTGATAGATTGAATCTTTTTGTTTTTGTCAAATGTCAAAACTGACAAAAGGTGTGACCGTTTAGTTAAAAGAGCGCTGCAGCGCGTCCGATCTTTACAGTGCTTATTTTTTTAATTTTCTATGGAAAGGAGCAATATGAAGAATATGATCTGAATATTTTAAATTAGATAGTAGTAGTACATATTTATTGGAATATTTATTGTCAGTTCGCAGCATAGTGTTTTTATATAACAAGTTACAATGCATTGTCAACGTGCTATCGACCGTAGTCCTTCAGCCCATTTCAAATTATTACATGCTACATCATAGTATCTACTTGGCATTTGTATTGGGCGGTGTGGAAATTCTTTTTCGAACTACGTACTTTTTCCACGGGAATACCTTTTCATAAATGAAATATTTCGCGGCTTTTTTTATCAACTGTGAAATAATGAAAACAAAGTTTTTTAATCTAACAATTTCATACACTCAGGGAAGAACAAAACGTGACATGGCAAAAAAAAATGTAAAAATTCATGTAGTACCTGTATAAGTGGAGCTAATGCACGAAATTACAATTCATTCGAAGAGGTCAAGCTACAGCCACTGGTTAATATTTTATGTAATAATACATATTAATTATTTATACTTAAATTAAATGTAAATTGTATTGTGTGGGAAATTTAAATAAAGCTGCGAAATTAATTGCCGTGAAACTGTTATCGTGGAGCAACTGAGGAAGTTATGAATCATATAGACACATATTTCTTTTATTTTGTAGAGTAATGGTAATCAAGGGAGATTTCCGTATCGAATGACGAACCTTGCAATCTTTTGTTTATCCATTTTGTTTATTAATTAAACTTCTTTTCTCAGTCGGGAATTTTTTTATTATTGTCAAATTATTTTTATTTCATAATTTTTCAAGTAATCAACTATTAACCCCAAAATGAGGCGAATAAAAATATCAACTGTTATTAATACAGAACAGACAACAGATAAATATTTTCAAATAGGCTTTTGAGAAACACTTTTATCTTAGAGTTTTAATCATTTATCGTACCGAAATATGGCTAGTAACCAGCTTATTTAGTTCCGGAATTAATATGGCAATTGTGGTTTCGGGTGATAGTCGCGACATAGAAAACGACATCGATCAGCTGAGCATCACTGAACGCATAATGGAAGTTTTTGTTTTTTTTCCCGATGAGAAGTCGAGAGTAAACATCGCAAGTCATAAAAAGATGCGATAAAAAAGGTTAGGGAAAAAAATAAAATAGTGCCGGGTGAATAAATTTAAAAAAAGGATGCAAAGTTGAACTTTGCGCATTGCTCGCTCATGATTATTCAATTTTTACAAAGCTACCTCTATGAGGATGTATGTTAATCAATTCTGGCTTCCTCTGGGTGGAAACTTTTTCTCTGAGAGGAAAATAGTTTTTTTTCTGATTTCTGATTTTCTAATATATTCAAGTTTTACGCAAAATTTTGGACTAATTACTTGAATCGTTCTCGAGTTGTAGCATTTAAAAAAAAAAAATTACGAAAATGCAAATTTCTATCAAATCTGATCTACTTTATCAATTTCGCTTAAAGTCAATCCCAAAGGTCGCACCATTCTGATAAAATGTTGTGCCAAGTTTCAGCCCGATAGCTGGAAATTTTCTCGGGTTAGAGTCGTAACAGACATTTTTCAAAATCTTAAAAATCCGATATTATCAAAATGCTTCAACCGATTTTTATGAAATGTATTTACAAAAAAAACATTTTATTACATTGTATACGGCACAAACAATTAAGACGATTCGGTTGAGTAGTTTCCAAATTTTTGTAGGATCAATTTTAGCCCCTTTATCACGCACACGCGTCCGGACACTCTTTCTAAACAACTTTTCTCGACGTTTTAGATCCATTCTGAGTGTACTGACACGAAAACCTTGATTTTTTTTTTTCATTATAAATTAGATAGTCAAGGGGTTAAAGGCTGATAGAATTGACATGAAATGTCGTGTATAAGAGTGATCTCGCGACTTCCATGCACCTGAGAAAAACAGCGTATAGCAATGAGAAAAACGAGGGTTACAAGTGCTCTTTCGGGCTGCGTTTTGTATAGATCAAGTGGCGTGTTATACACAGGGAAAGAGTCGGGGGATCAAGGCCTTGCCGCGGAAATGCGGTCTAATTGCGCGATGTCGTGACACAAAGGTAGAATGCAACGCGGGAGTTGGCACGTTGCGGCTCCCAGCGATTACGAAACGCTTGGACAAATCTATCCAGCGCGATTACCTCCCCATTCCCTCAGCGTAACGGGACGCGTTTTATCTCGACCGCTCGGGCTCCGGACTGTGGAGCCTCTCGTGCATGCACCTTTCCAACGCTTTATCCACTGCTGAGCGCTGCTGCACGATCACGGGAATTCACGAAGAGTAGAAAAAAAAGGAGAAAAAAATATCGTAGGAAGAGGGATAAAGAGTAGAAAAAGAGTGAACAACAGCCACTTTGCCTATCTGATCGCCGGCAACAGGGGATTTTGTATTCTATTAATACTTCAACGCTGAATTTGCCGACAATGCAGTCTGGCGTCGACGATAAAACTTTGATTTTCGCTTTGTTCACTTTATCGGCGTTTTTCCAAAACTCACTGTAATGTTTAGAAGTATATTTCCAATGCTAACGTTTATATCTTCATTCATTTGAACTGTTCAGAAAGCTCTTTTTCTTATTGGGCTTAAAAGATGGTTTTCTTTTTTTTTTTTAAGAATTTATTTTACAGAAACTATTCAGTGGATCATTTTTTTGTTTTTGGCGGGGATGTTTATTCATGCTTCAACCTGCTGTATGCGAAACGTCCCCAAAAAACACAACGTGTAAAGAAAAAATTTGAGACACGCACATTTTATGGGGTTGCATATAGTTAGAAAACGTTGTGAAATAATCTGGAAGCATCTGAAGTACATGTCAAATACATGGTGTTTTTTATTCACTTATTCAAGATAAATACGTCTTGTATTTATACTTATTTCAGCATCTTATTGAATCTCTTGATATTCACTAACAGTTTCTCGATGATCTTCACCCTCCGGAAGTTGATAATGAGGTAAACTGCTCAAAATCTAACTAAGACCGCGTGATACACCAATAGCGATTAAAATCGAAAAAGTTCTAGCTACAGATAGTAATAATCATGGAGATTTAAATATTATTCTTGAACAATATGAGTATGTGCTTAAAGATGACTACTAGCATTGAAAAATTCAAGTAGTTTCATCAAGATGATATATTTTTTGAAAAAGTTTTTCCTTCGAAAAAAGACAACATTAAAAGGAAGAAAAAAAAGATAAAATATTTTTCATTCTATTTTATGGACATGAACATAGAATTTAAGAATGTTTTTGTTTCTTTTATTTTAGAAGACATGAAAATAAGTTACAGTATACACCATCGTGAAGAATTTTTTTCGAGTTCTCGACAATGAACATCTTGGAGTTTCTGTAATTTTTAATATTTTAAGCTTAAAATGTACGTGAAATAGATGGAATAATAATCAAATATACGTGTCAAAAAGAAACGTGATTTACTAAACCGTTTTTGTAAAATAAATTCCCAAAAAGGACATAACATCTTATGCCCAACAAGGTAAAGCGCTTCCTTAAATATTGTTTAAAGCTTGTCAATCGATTTTGGTAATACAGAATAGATGGTAATAAAAAACTATCATTTTTCATTCACTTTCATCCACAAGATAGCAATCATCCTAGTAAGAACACAGCGAACAAGTGAAAATAATTCTACCATCAATTCAAGTCCGCATTGTTGTACATTCTCCCCCAATATGACTTTAATAGAATCAATTTGTACAGTCGCTGATGTCATTCATCTCGCTCATATAGAGTCCGTATATCCTGCAAAATGTCATGCATAGTGAACACCGAAAAGAAAGCGAAATGCAGGAGGAAGTAAGAGGAAAGAGTTTTCTATTTCCCCGTATGCTTAAGATTTATTATTCGATCTCGATTTGGGCCACCGGGAACTCCAGTAACGGTACGGCGTCAGGCAGCAACAGCACCAGCATAGTTTTCCTTCGTTTTTCCTCCTCTTTCCACTTTCTATGTTCTCTCCTCTTCTCTTCACGAAGCTGGAACCTCCAAACCCCGAGATTCGTCGACGACAACGACATCGACGCTGAACTCTACTAGCTTTACTCTACTATGTTCTTCCGTTCTTCCTCCCCCTTCTTCCTTTCCGTTCTTCCTCCCCCTTCTTCCCTCGTTCCTTCTCGATGTCCATTATTTTCTTACTCGTCTACTCTTCTCGCTTCCGTTCCCTTCCTTCACTATCACATTCCTTCTTCCACAGCTCCCTCCTTCTATTTCTCTGATCGAAAGTACGAAAGAACTTCGGGTTCTCGGGCCATGTTTTACTGATAGGTCGAGCTCTCGCACGTGTACATAGCATCGGTGCGATCGTGTCGTAACGCTCGCATTGTATCAGAAGATCTCGATTCCTCCCTCCATACCTTTTCTTATGGTATATCGATGCTTCGACGACAAGTTCCTCAGCGACCCGTGGAAAATAGTTTCTCAATTTTCCTCGGCCGTTTCGGCTGAAGAATCGTCGCCTGCTCTCGACACACATATTGTCCCAGAGCGAAGACAACTATTGAGGATAGAAAAGAAACTCACTTCCATTTTATATACCTATAGATCTTTCACCATTTTCCCATCAAGCCAAAAGGAGACCTAGTCGTAGTCTTTGTACGATCACACACTTCGATCGCGCCAACGACGACAACCTATGACAATACTCTTCATTCCTGACATAGATTTCCACGTCGTATTTCCCTCTTATTTCTATCCACTACATATTTCGTTCCCCCCACCTCACTCCGTATTCTTCGCTCGAAGATCCCAGAAATAGATATCTATATACATTTTTATGACTTCGGTGAAGTGAACATTTTCTTTTCTCGAAGACATGTTTGGAGGCACTTTTCCAGATAAAAGTGTTCTCCAAAGGAGTTCGAATACTTCTGGGAATATAGAAAAATCGTGCGAACTGTCATTAGAAAGCGTCATCACGTCGCTTAGGACGTCTCCTAAGACGTCTCTTAGGACGTCATAACGTCCTAAGAGACGTTATGATTACTTTATGAAACCTGCGAATAAATTTAGAGCCTTTTGTTCACGACCGCTAATTCTATTTGCAAACCGCGCGACATGTCCAAAATAGAAATTACCTTATACCAGGAGACGTTTCTTCATATTAACGAACGTGAATTCACCAAATAATTAAATGTACACATTTTTTTCACTGGTGCCCTCAGAAATCTGAATTAATAATTACATTACAGAGCAGAATTGATAAATGTAGTAATTATGTAAGAACCAGACAAAATTCACAAATAATCTGTTTACATCGCAAACTACCTTGGGAATAGAATGGAAAAATAGAACTATCTATTATCTGAAAATCGGATTGTCTCTACATAATGTAAAAATTAACGTCTGTCTCTATGTTTACCTGTATGATCTCGTAACTCAAAACCAACGCAATCGATTTACATGCCGTTTTTTCCAATCGACTAATTAGCAATAAAATATACATAACATTCAAATATACATACTAGATTGCCTAGATGTACTTGCGCGCTTCGCGCCCCTAACCCCCGTGTCATGATAATTGTAAATTTACTTTTCGAAGTTCTGTAAATGCCGTAAATTTGGTCAATAGGGGGGTTTTCGTGGGGTACTTAGAAAGATCAGACCCTGGGAGGGAGTCTCATGGGAACTTAAAAAAATACGCGCGTTGGTGTGTCAATCGATTCCAGCCGGCACGATTGGGCTACATGTCGGCGCCAGTGGCGGCGGCGAGGTATTGTCATAATATAGAGTGAAAAGTGTCGCTATCAACGTGGAATGGTCAAACAGGCAAACTGTACTTCAATTGCTTTTAATACGTTGGATTTGTGCACAATTGCAGTACAATTGTAGCGAAATTTGACTAGTCGATACGTTTTTAATGAGTTACAAGTAGTAATCGAAACTTTTTTTTGAACATCTCTTCTGCGAAACACCTATCGGCATGTTATAGAAAACATTTGGTCAAAAGCAAAAGATTGTATTAGAATTACTTTTCCACGGTTGATCCATCTAATAATAGTTGACAAAATAGTGTGATCCTAGTATGAATTCTTTAGGATTTTATTCTCGTATTTTATCCAACAGACAACCCGCAACGGTGAAATTTAGGATAGAAACATCGAGTACCTCTCTCGCACTTTTAGCGACCTAAAAAAGGCAAAAGTCATATGTCACATGGCATCAGCTGGGTTAAACTATACTGTAAATGATTGACAACGTCTTTCTATATTTCAAGCTAATACCTTGTCAATTTTACTGGTATCCCATATAAGATTATTGTGCATTTTTGAAATATATTATATTTAACTTGTTTTTTGGAAAAAGCATTTTCTCACTTTGTCAGAAATTCATGAGATCTGCAAGTAGAATAAAAATGCGCATGTATTTGTCGCTTAGACTAAAAGCAATTTGGAAATGACACGCTTCGGGCTGAAGATAGGAATCTTGATTCGTTCGCGTGTTACCGCCCGACTGGGACGCGACATGTAGCTGCCTAACCGGAATAAAGCTGTGAGGTCTGCAACGGACTCGAACCCATCAAGGGCCGACATGACATGGCGCCATGGACGGAGACCGTACGGCAACAACTTAATTGACGTTCAGATGTCTTGAATTTAAGCACGAGCAACTTTCAATAATAATATTAGGCGAACACTGCGAAGCCACAACGAAGTATCCATATTTATAAAATTGTCGCGGTGTGAAGTGAATATATAGTTATCGTCAATCGTCACAGGAATATCATCACTGTATAAAGCTTTTTATACACAGTATGTATAGAATCTTTTTCTGAAGATGATAAAATCTTACGCTGTCGGTTTTTTTTTTCTTTTGGTAAGATCGTAAATTTATTCATTTTGTGGCAATAAATTCTGTTGTTTTATGGGTCATAAGGTTAATCCAATAAATGAACGGTTAAGCTATATAGGGTCTTGTTACTATTATCCCCTCTGACACTGCTGCTTCTGCGTACAAAGAAGTAGGGACTACCCAGCGGCAGCTTTCAGCCATAAAAGCCGTTCGATCCAGTCGTACCATCGAGCACCTAAGTAAAAAAAGTTGCAAAGTAGAACGTTGCCCATAGCTTCCTCATAATTTTTCATCTCGCACAAAGTCTTTTCGATGAACAAGTATGTAGATCAATTGCGACTTCCTCACATAGGAAGAATTGTGTAAAATGAGAAATAATGAGGAAGTAATGTTTTCAAACGCAATACGATTGGTAATATATGCGTCAGATGATTAGTATGGTTTGACTAATTTAATTATTGGTTATTATAACCAAGTATTCTAGGTAGTCAACCGAAAACTTTATTGGTCTAGAAATAACTTGTTTGGTCTAGCCAATTAATAGTTCTGTCGCACTGATAAACCACCGCTTCGTTATCCTAACCAAGAGTTTTTCTCTGTGTAAAAACATTTCCTAAACACGATTTCGTCACATACAGCGTTACTCCCCCATTCAGTTATATACAAAAGCTCCATAACCATATCCGACGATTCGGGGCCACAAATAGTCATCCCAATGAATTGTAGAACGCGTCTGCTTTCACGCCTGACGTGTTTATCGAGTCTTTTCCCAGAATGTTCAGCCAGTGAGAGATTCAGAGTGCGAGATTTCAGCACAAGAGTCTCCTCGAAACGAATTATGTGTCGTCTTTTGCCAAAAGAGAAGGAGACAGAAGTCAGTGAGGGGTTCGGAGTTAGATCCGGGTTTACGCACGATGTGGTATGAACCGGCCGAGGGTTTGCCGTCCGGTGATTACACCCCAGTGCCAGCTGGAATCGGTGCCAGGATTCACGAAACTCTTCTGGTAGTTTTAGATGTGTATGTACTTCTACGGGATCAGGATGGCTTAAAAGTAGGGTCAGAGACGCGAAGGAAAGTAACAAAAGCATTTCCAGAGACGTCCTATGCTACGGTTCATCCACACACGAAACTGCACGGGACTGCCAAAGACTTTCTGTCGTCTTTCCGCGCCGATCGTCTCGACGTCGTATTCGTCCTTCGCGTTTCCACGGGACACATGTGAACGCGTGTGTGCCATACACATAAGTAGGGAATTACGCGTACTGAACGTGAATCACGTAGCTCGATAAATTCACGGGAAAACCGTTATCACGTAGCTTGTATGAGTCTTGAATCCTCGTGTTCTTCGCCGAGTCGTCGACCGTCTTCTTCTTTTTTCCACCATAACACTCGTATCCTTCTCGTTTTGCGCTAATACTCCGCGGATCTCTTGCACCACGCTTGTGATATATTTCACAAAGCTGTTCCTTACTACATGGCACATTATATTTTTATTGCCACTCCTTTAGCAGACAACTCGATAGTCGCTAAAACCTCCCATTGGCTTCTACGTAAGTGGGCTATTAAGATGGTGGCGCCCCTCTGCCACGGCGAATCAGGAAGCAGTGAACAATATTATACTATCAAGATTGTCTGAACTCGTAAACTCAAACGCTCTTCATGTTATAAATCGTATTCATTAGGTTTCAAATAAATGAAAAACACTGTCATTCCATTTAAAAGAATCAAAAATTCATCGCATTGTTGCTTTATCATCACGTTCGAAATATTTAAAAGAGAAAGTATTGCAATGAAAAACTATGTACCTCAGATTTCGCTAGAAATACATGCTTTCTGTATTACCAGGTTTTATTAGAAATCCATCTGTCCGAATTTATATTTTTTATTTATACAAATACACTAAAAAGAAACGAAAGTTCAAGAGCGGTAAAGGCCGATGTGGCGGCTATTTTTTTAAGACATCAATTCTTCAATAAAAAATTTCGGTATATGCCCGCTACCTGAAATGGCTAATATTATGATAAGAAAAGTTAGGGAAGCGGTATGTTGAGTAAATTCCAATTGGATTTTGCCATCGCTCGATGTTTGTTCTTTTGTTATTATCCGTCAAGAAACACCCAGTCTAACGTGGTGATACACATATGCGCTGAGTTTTTACATGAACTCCTCAGGGCTTCGCGAAGGGACGCACAATCTTACAAGTCGGTTTATATTCGAAATTGAGGTTTATGAAGTCGGTCTTTGGGTAAAACATCTCGGTTACAGACTCCGTGAAACATGCGCACATCTCGACAAAAAAATATCCAATACCGACCTTTACTACTCTTGAAATTTTACAATTTATCTCGGTCCAGAGGCGAAATTCTGTGTTGACGTTGCGATGCTAGATAGTTCTAACGATACTGACTTTGTGTTGTTTTAGCAATATTTTGTATATCTATATACATATACAACAGTAACATTACGGTAAGTCCTACTGTCAAATTATAAACTCGCCCCAGAGATGTAAAAAAAAAAAAAATCTTGAAGTCTCATAAATCTTAGTACCCCTAGAAAACCCGAAGGGCCTTTATCACTGTCGTCAGGCTTTGCAGAATTTATCTGTTCATAGCTTGAAACGGTGGATTAAAATGGCGCACTATCTTCCGGTTAAAATATCAAAATTTCATCGTTCTACTATTAACGTAACCTTTAGTTCAAATATCCATAACCATAGGCCGAAATTGTGCCACTCAGTCTGACATTCTGGTTAAGGTATTTCCGATATCCTCCGTATATTTGGGTATAGGTACCACCTGTCTACATGCGAATCCCAAGTTTCCGCATCTCGAATTCGTACGATGTTCGCACTGTAAAGGAGGGACGAGGCCAGAGAACCTGCGGAGATCGAGGTCGGTCCCGCGGTCACCACACACAGAACCCTCATCCCTCATCATGGAATTGTTTCACACGGCTTTCGAATGTTAAACCGAATTCTCCGGGTCAGCCGTAACAGCTTCGAATATTCCGAGTATTCCAGCCGGCGTTGACCACTGAACAGGTTCGGAGACTGTGCGCGACCCGCTGGAATCGCCCGCTTTCTCCCTCCATACAACATCAGCACGATGTATATGCGTCTATACTCGGTGCTTTATCCTCACCAACCACACGTCTAACCTCATATAAACCAGTTAATTCGATTCGGAATGAACACATACGAAAATTCACATATACATATCTTCGCTTACACTCAATGAGTTTCTAATTCCGTCTATCTGGGTTCAACATCCACTATCAAAAAAATGTACTACATAAGGCATTTCATGACAAATAGATCTTGCCGTGAATGTCATATATGATATTATATTTTTCTCAATAGTATGTATGATGCATAAATAAAACACAAATAAAACTTTCCAAGTAATGTTTTTAAGAAAAATTAATGCACAGCACTTTTCATTTGTTAGCAGCATCTAAACAATTGGAGATATCTGAAAAACATTGACAATGTAAAAAATTATATCGAAGAATTATTAACTCAAAATAGATAGAAATATCTAAAATATAAAATAAAAGTAGATTCGACTGAAATGAGGTTTACACTCGAACGTTTTGGGTGACATTCACGACTTGTTATGTTTCGGTCTAGCATGAGACAATAATCAAAATTGTGTTACGTCCGCACGTAACCTACTACCTCTAGCTAAACTAAAATTAATATAAAATATTGCTAAAGTAATATTGCTCCTGTACGTTATACTCAAACTCATGTAACGCGCGTACTCTAAGAATTCTGTTATTCGCCTACTGCACGTCAAATGTATATTGAGGGATGTTTACTTTAGTCGCGTGGACTCGAACAGTGCACATGTCACCACGTAGCTAGCACCCTGACTCATCGCCTGCTCTAGCCGCCTAACCCTTAAGGAAATAGATACCCATATCTCAAGTACAAGTAATAAATTATCTTAGCCCGTCATGTGATACCACTGTGAAGCAGTAGAAGTGTACGCGAACATATCTGTAGTCCTTCTTTTAAGCTCCACACCATCGATAAGATTCTGTCGACCTGAGTAAAACTATAGAAACGTATGTACAATATCCATCTAGCCTGACATTTAATGTAAACTCGCCTCGACAAAGTGTCAACGTAGGTATCATGTAACACTCTGTTTTAATACTTCTTTAATCCCCTGTACTGTCGTAAGGGTTTTCATCCGTACACCGTATGCACCATCTCAAGAAATGTTTACAGTATACTTCCTGGGGTATCCCCACCACGTAATTATACCGCGGATTTGGTATATAAGGGCGAGCATTTTCTGTAATCAGAGAGTTACTCTCCGAACATTGTTACGCTGCTACACTGTGTCTTCTCTAGAGCGAGCAAGGCTCTGCATCGAAAGTTTCTCCGATAGTCCTCTGCCCGGCTGAGACTTAAACAAATAAGTTAGTCTAGTAAGACTTTTGTAATCAGTGACTGTACCAACGAGCATTCATCAAATTAAAGTATAAAGTGTGAGTAAAAGACAGTCTTCAATTATCTCTGCTTGTAATTGTTGCGGTGTGACACTGTGAGTCAGCAATTCCCTATCAACCACACATCCTATCTACGGCAGTACTTGGCGAGGTTTCCGTCCCCGAGTAAAAGGCCAACGCCTTGACTCAAAAGTGAGACCGCCGTTACGTTTCCGAAAGTACGAACTCTCAGTGAATTCGTTTGGACGTAACAATTGATTTCCTTCACAACGATTACAGTTTTTAACATTACGATTATATCAAACAGTTGTATGATTTAACAAAACCAAAAAATGTCATTAGACGGGAAAGTTAGCCATTGATTATTCAATAATATGTTACTTCGATACCAATTAAAATTCCATCATATTCATAATCTCTTATCTTGGTTTCCGCAGACTGTACAAATAAGATATATTTGCAACATCCGAGAAAAATCATAATATATTGAAATTATTGCCCATAAGATATTAATAAATCAGAGAAACATGAACATGAGTCATGCTTGGCTGATATTTAATATTTTACAGTTATTCTGGTGCTGGCGCAAATATAAAATTCTCCATTTACAAACGTCTGAAAAAACCAACATAAAAATCTTTCATGCATTTTATGGAAGATTGACTGGTACGTCTAGACAACAGAAATTACATTTTGTACATTAATCATAGGTTAGTTGTCCCGTTCGCTAAAACTGTCATTAGTCTTACTCGTTTTTGTTGAATCATAAAAACTACCATTACATTCGCATTGTTTAAAATCACATTCAGGTATTGTAACATAAATACGTTATGAAATCCGTATCCTAGGTCAGAACAAGTTCTACATTTTTCTACTATCTAGTGCAATATATTGAAATTCGATGAATCGAAGTATTTCGAAATATCTGAAAACTGGCTCTAACCGCCAGATTAATTAAGGTTGGAAAGCCCCATACATCGTATTACGTAGAACAAGCGCCATATCCATGCCGTACGTAATCCCTATGTAAATAGAGCTTCTAACAATAAGTCGTATTTACATATACATATCTCTCTCGACTTCCGTACTTTTGTCATAACAGGTCGAGGACCTTGCGACCCATTGGTGTAGTGTACAAAACAGGTCTTCTCGAAAACCAGGAAAGGCCATGAGAAGATGAGAGAATTGTGCAACGAAACTCGTCTAGTGGGAAGGAATGGTGGATTAAGGTCACCCTGTGTAGGTTACGCAATTCCGTTGTGCACGGTAACTATTAGGCCGTCCCTTCTTACAGCTAGTGAAAGTCACCTTGCACTCTGTTTTTATTCCAGCAGTAGCACTAGTCAGGTAGACGGTATTCCGTTGCACGTTAACAGCTCCGTTGGGAACCAATTTTCCCATCCTAATTTCAGACGGATTATCCAGCGTAAACGGGTACAGAGGGATGCACATGGATTCATTGAAGTAGGCAGTAGCGTGATAGGAGCTACACAGCATCTACGTCGCAACCTAATATGGTAGCAGGGATGAAAGTATACATAGGTGCTCGCTGCAACGAGCTAGTTAGGCTAACGGGCTGGCTAGGCTCCAGACTCGTCGACGTCGTCGTACTCTTACGCTTTCAACCTTTCCTCCTTTCCAACGTCGTCGTCGTCGTCGCTGTCGTCGTTGCATATGTAAATACATTCTTACCGAGCCTTTCTCGTTGACTCGGCTCCCTCGCCAACTTTGTGCATGCAACTCGCGTATTAGTGTACCGAGAAATTCTATAGTGAAAGCTATGCATATAGTTATAGATCGGAGTTGTGAGGACGCTTGCATTCAAGTAGGGACAGGAAGTTACGTACAGTAGAATTCCTCGCAGGTACCCAAATAAAAATGTTATCAGACTGGAATCAGGGTCATATAAGGTTCTTTCTCGATTAAATTATATCAGGCGCTGATCAGGTTAGCTCGACTGTCCTCGACTCGAAGTGTAACGTTATAGCAAGAATGGCCCTCATCCGAGGTCAAATCATAAAGGGCATCTTGCAGGATGCACCAAAAGAACAAAAAAAAAAGGTATTTATTAAATTAACCGAATAACTTGCCACTCTGAACTAGATATATATACTCATTTATTAAAATACAAATTATATACTAATGAATCTCTTAACAAAATTTTCTTACATTTTCTGACAATCTCCGAAACAATCCGAGTGTACACTGCGACTTATTAACCGATTCGGCTATTCTTGACTTAGGGGAAAAAATTTCAAACTAACGCTTAAAATGTTTAACGAATATATAGAAAAGTTATAACCAATCAATTTATTATATTTATATATCAATTAATTTATCTGTAACGAACCATTCGAGGAATTACTTTACACGTACTCATCAAGATGAAAGAAAATCCTGTATTTTATTTTTCTCTTTATTTCATTTTCTTAGAAGAGCATGAAATTAATTCTTGATGACTATGAAACTTAGCAAATTAAAGAGAACCTTTAAAAACTTTCATTTCATGTTGAAATACTTTGTGCCCTTTGCGTAAATCGTTTTAAGGGACAATATCCGAGTAAAAGTTTTTTCACCTCATCTTAAAGTTCGTAATCTTAAGAATATTGTGTGTCAATTTTATATTGAAATTCCAATAATTGTGGAAGTTATGGACTGTTTACCGGAATGCGGTCGAGCGACCGGCCGCCCGTTGCATCGCCTAACTCTTTTGTCTAGCATGTATGGAGGGTTAGATCCTTTCTGAATTCTAATGGTTCGTCTAGAGCGTTATTCTATCATCAGTCGTGCAGCAGTGAGCAACCTTCATTATTTTGTGCATCGTTTTGTGTAAATTATGTAATGATATGGATAGTAGAAAAGGAAATCGTGAATGTAAAATGATGAGAGTGGATAAAGCAAATAGGGTGATTCGTAAATACTGGCTTAAAAAAAGAGGACGTCCCAAGAAACGTTATGAATCCGAATAAGACTGTACTTGCGTGAGTGCTTCGGCAAAAAAGAACTGCGAACTTCAATTAATATAGAACCAAGCATCAACTACGATATTGATCATTTTCTTCTAAATTTCGTTGCCGCGTTCTCATTTGTCAGTGACCACGTGAAATGCAAAAAGTGCGGAGAAACCATTACAATCGAAAAAGTCGAAAACCGCGGCCTCGGATTCAATCTCAAAATAGAGTGTCCTTCCTGTGAGCCCCAAAGTGCTCCTTCTTGCCCATATATTTCTACGAAGTACACGAAGTAAATTACAGGGACCGGACTAAAAGGAATGCAAAGATTTAGTGGAATTATGGAACTAGCACGTCCAGTTTTACAAACTACACATGTCACGATTGTAAAAAATGATCTGACTGCTTCAGAATCAGTACGAGATATGATGTGTGGGCCAGCCGTGCAGGAAGAAAAAAAATGATGAGAGAATCAAAGAAGAAGAAGAGAATTATTGGACAGTACACTAGCAAGGTACTAAATGTAAATGTCAAGTGTAAGTATTACAAGGCTTGCGACTATTGGAAGAGTAAGCAACTAATATCGTGACATGTATTTTTAACATTGGGACGAAGTCGTATCTCCAAGTTATGGATGCATTAGGCATCCATGAGTAGGAAGAAACGCTGATCAGTATTACAAGATCGAAGATGCGGAACGCGTGCGTACCGCCGAAGTCAAAATTCACAACGCGACCTGTGAAGGGAGGATTCAGCGAAGGCAGTCACGAAATGCTGCAAAAGATGCTGCCATGCTGCAGACGAAGCTCTATAGTCCAGGAATGGCAGATTAACGGTAAAGTAAAAAAAAAAGATTTCTCAATATAATAATATATATATAGTGCAATTATTATTATTATTAATCAATTTATCAAAAAAAATCTCCAAATTTGAAATGTGAAGAATACCGTGTGTAAATGTTATCTTGATATTCGCAGAAATTTATCGAGTGACCAAGTTCTTAAGCGTGTCATTTCTTTGCGAAACTTCAAACGCGATTATCTCGAAACATACGGCCCCCAAAATATTCGAAAAATGACTCGAACGATTGCTTCCAAAATATAACACAATATTTGTGAATAGGTTTTCTATTTCGGATCGTAGGATGTTCACTCGGCCGCCATTCCGAGAATTTTTTTTTTTTTCAAAATTTTAAGTTGCGAAGAACATCATACATTACGTTTTAAGAATCTTTTTGACATTTTTGTTTCAGATCAACCAAATACATGTAATCTCGGGGACCGCAGACCGTGCGAGTGAGAGACATTTTGGTCGATATAAAAGTTTACATATAAGTTACAATTTATCAGTTATATAAGTCGATATATAATTATAAACAAGTTTGCCAGCATATCTCAACATGTACTTTTGAAAACCTGGATAAAATCAAAGAAATAGTTTTTCAGGTAATAATTCCTAAAATTAACCTATTTTTTCCGCTGTCTACTCGGATGTACCTCTTCAATATATAATGGGTCGATAAAATAAAAAATATTTCGGTATGTAGGTATATTTATAACTAACTACAGTTATAATGCCAACATATATATTTCCATATTCCTATATGTCCAAATATATATATTTGCAGAGCTTCCAAGCTCAAGGTCGATCATCCTATGGTTTCCGCTCTCCAGACTGTAGAGAATTCGATCCGGTAATAAAAAACTATCTACCTGAACACCGGTAACTATAGAAAGTTTATTAATGTGGATACCGTAAAATATACAGGAATATGCCTTGATGTCAAAAAGTATAAAGATATGCCTAGGTATCGAAGACTGCGGAGAAACCTACCTGCAGCCTCCGAAAATTACAGAGCATTTGAGCTAGCCATTGAAAACTGTGGGAAAATTGACCTAGATACCGAAAGCTATGCTGGAATATACCTGGACATCGAAAATTATGAAGATATCGACTCCGAAATCTATGGAGCGGTTGACCTGTATACCGAAAACGATAGACAGCGATCCGAACACCGAAAACGATGGAAGTATCGACGTGGACCTCTCTAGAATCATATCGCTACTGACCTAAATCTCTAGCAGAGATGGGAAGAATTAATTGTTTTTAAAATGCATTATCGTTTTCACTAGCCATTGCTCTGCCAATAAATAGGAATTAATATTCATTACCCAACGTTTTAAATATGGCTAATGAAACTCAGTTCTCCGTTAACCATTACTATGTTAATAAGTAACGGGTAATAAAAAGGGTAATGTATTTTAAAAAATAATGCATTATTCCTAACTCTATTACATTGTATAATTCACGGTACAATTATGCTTACTGGAAACTTTACACAATTATAATGTAGACTTGTAGAGTATTCATAATGCAAGCGCTTACTGGAATAGTTCTTGAAGTACCAATGAAGTACTCAGTATTTTAAGCACTGCCTACCTCGGAAATATACTGCGAAAGTATATTAAACCACTCTTATTCTTGTAATTCAAGATATACAAAACATTTTTTTTGTGAATTAGCAACAACAAAAAAGTAGTGTAAGGAAACACAAAGTTTTTGAAAAGTATTTCTTTTTTCGTATTTACTGTGTACACTAAATTCAATATCCGGTAATTCAAATAAGTTATGAGAGTCCTGACTGTACAAAACGCCTGTTATAACGTGCACCGTTCCAAAAGGACGCTGAAGTCGGTAGCCAGGAGTGCCTATGCAGATTCTGTCCCATTACAGGTTCAGTGTACGTAGATACACCGGGGTACTCATTTTCAGCACAGAGCCCCAACAGTTCAGTTCTCGCCCTTCCAGCATCTACGCGCCTTCTTTACGCCCTCCGACCTCCCCCCTCCTCCCTGCGAAATTTCACGCTACGCCGAGCCCGGTCCCGTTTGAAGTTGCGGGAATTGGCTCCCACTCTCGCTCTCTTTTGGCTCCGTTTTTTGCCACTATTATCCTCTCGAAAGGTCACATTTTGTTGCTTTCACTTCTTTTTTCCTTTATAATTTATTATGCCCCTTTTTTACCTTTTGTTAATACAAGCAGACTGAATTGTAATCATGGCTGAAGATTGAAAATTCAGGAGAGAAAGGGTTTTACAGATAAAGATGGAAATGGGGAGATAGACAGAGGGAGAGAGAGAGAAAGAGAGAAGGTAGTGCAAGGGCCGTACACATCTCTTCTCGTTAAACCGCGGGTATGGTCAAAAGTTTGTGCGAAACGGAAATTACGCTGGAGAATAAACGGAAGCGTCGGGTGAGAGAGTTCTGGGCAAGCTGGTAGAGAAAGCTGCTAACGCTGAGACGTAATAGAAGCTGAGCTGGAGATGAGAGCTCTATCTCTGTGCTCGGATTAATACCCTTGTTAAAGATCGAATAACTCGGGGTCTCTCGGTCTTGTGAACATTGCAAGGGACACGAAGCGAAGGCTCGCACGGAATTCCGCAGCAGAGAACCTTCGGATGTAAGAGAGCGCTTCCAGGAATGTGCGACATTATTCAAAGGGGATTACTTTGTACGGCCACCAGAGATGTGATATTGTAAAGAGGAAAAGGAAGATGATAACTGTTCTTGCGAGAACTTCGAGGCCTCCGGTCGCAAAAGTATCCAGGTGCAGTTATACAGTATCCAGATATATATCGAACTTTTAGCGAATGACAGCCGCAACCCCTTAGCTCGTACCACGGAAGCTAGTTACCCTCGTTTCGTCCTGAATTTCCTGAGTTCGATGAAAACTTGTGAATTTAGTGTCATTACGCTAGGGGGGAGGATATAATATACCAAGGCGTAAGAGAGCAGCACCCTTCCGCCATCTCGTTATTTTATGGTCTCGCTCACCTTCGACCTCGTTATATGGTGGTCGAACTTGAAGGACCAGGGATCAGTGTGAAATGTACTTTCCTAACGTTGTCGTCGGCACGGTCTTATGTTCTCTGGTAGGAAGTAGACAAAGTTTCGAAAACTGTGAAAGGGGGTAATCGATTGAGTTCAACAAGAATTTATAAATAAGTGGTGAAAGAAATTTAACAGAAAATGTAACTTGGACTCAAGCATCGGTAGGACGGTGTTGCCTATGTTGGATCTAAGTTTGAAAGGAGACAAGTGACTTTTGGGTAAATTTTTATTTGTTGGTAAATGTTCCTTGCTATATGCCTGGTCCGTGTGCAAAGTGCCGAGACACCCAGAAATATTTTTGTCGGATTCGAATTCATTTTTCCAATTATTGTTATTTTTCCAAAATATTCCTCACGATATGCCCGTTGGTGCAAAGTATTGAGAAGCTTGGATTTTTTTTTTTCGACTTTGAAACAAAAAAATGTTTTTTTTATAGAATCAGTGTTCTTTCTCTGAAGATAATTGTGAAATACAAAATCTGGATATACTTGTTGCCGTAACAGCATAAAATATAACCTAGAATTAACTGTCACTGGATACATTTTATTTAACAAAAAAGATTTTGTTACAAATACGTGATAACAAACATAAGTTATGCTGAATAAAAATAGTTGTGTAAATGATCTGCATGTTTTTGTTCCTGAAAACGTTGATGTTCGAATAATCAAAAACTTAATTGCGGGTTAGATTTTGGTGAAATGGGATGTCCAGATTTTGTCTTGACATCGATTCTCACAAAATAATGTCTTCTATTATTTAAAAAGGCGGGTTTTTGATATTTAATAACTTACTAAAATGTCTTAAATATATATAATTAATAAATAGTTATAAAACTATATACATTGCTGCGCAATGATGTTTTATTTCACGTAATTTTATACTTTATTCTTAGATATCTCAGCAAATAATATACAATTTGCATCAAAGTAAAACTAAACTTTAAAAAATATGTGATTTTGATGAAAAATTATTGAGATGGTCATAAATATCTAAAAGTCACTAAAACCTTCCCTTCACCATACTTATAAAATGTATAGGACCCATACTTAAAATTGGTTTGGTCAGAAAGCTGCTTTCATACTCCATCGAACAGTGTACGGTAAAAAAGTGTTAAACGATTAGTTTGTAGTGTACTATTGGAAAAGCCGTGGTCGGTGATATGATCGTGAGTGAGAAGTCGAATCGTAAGAAAGGGTTTTTTTCTTTTCACAAGTCCGCCGAAAGCCGAAACTTCTCACTCACGATTAGTTTTTAGGATTAAAAAAATATATAACCCTCATAAATGAATCTGATATATCACTAATGATGCGATTACAATATCTGTTGAGTATATATATAGATTTTAATAAAGTCCTAAGTTGGACGGCGAAGTTCTTTCCTAACTAGAAAGACGATTGTTATCGGAAGTTTACTAACGTAAAAGTTTATTAAATTGGATGGTTCGAATTCGACCGGACCAATTTAATAAGCTTATAGTAGTCCAAACTAAGATATTCAACGAAAATTAAACAAAGCTTGATTTCTCTCATACTTTTCAACGTACTAAGCTCCTTAAAATATAAATTGTAGAAAATATAAAACACTAAAAGATCAAGTGATTGATTATTACGTTCTATTAAAACTTCCAGTCACCCTAACTAACGTTCGACTGGGAAATTCACATTAACGATACAAAATCTATGTATGTAAAAAAGCTATTTAAATATATTTAAATCACCAGAAAAATATATATATATATATTTTTTTTGTAAAAGTTTTTAATTTCACAACAATTTCTCATTAGGAAATATACCATTTTCACGGTAGTATTATGAAACGTTGTAACTCTGTTTTGGGATATACGATATCACTGTAGTGTAATTGTGTTCTGGAAAACGTGAAACAAGTATATATTCCGGGCGACTGTAAAATGAATATATTTCCTCACTTTTTCCACGCTTCGAGTGTAACGAGAAAAAGGGAGGTGACATGAAACGACGAGGTGACCAAGAGCTTTCAAAGCTCGCGGTCTGCCTCACTGGATGCGGGTGTTCTTGCTCTAAGCTTCGCATTAAGGGCAGAGTGAAAAAGACCTTTGTCTTTCTCACTCTGGCCACTGCCGTTGCCCTGACTGAGTGAAGATATTTCAGAACCACCGCGTGTGGAAAGGTTCTCACGAAAGCTCGTTCGCGACCAGGGGTTCCACTAATACGAATATTATGAGCATGACTACGGGGATATGGAGGATGTTGGGAAACGTCGTTTCATGCTTCATCCGAATTGTGATTAAATTCTCGGCTTCGCTGAGGGAGACCAAGAAACGTAGGAGATGAGAACAAGTCGACGATAAATATACAGCCATGCATAGCTGTTGTGTGATGATGCGACTCATAATTTCATCTTGCTTTGTAGCACTCGAATACATACATATAATAGTAAATATAATACACTAGCATGTAACTCTCGCAACAACTCATTTGTTTGGATTTGTGAATCAATTGAATACCATAGTCTTGTAAAATATAAATTTCTATATTATTGTATGGGTTACTTTAATTCTTTCGATTTGCAATACCTTGATACACTAAGTGACACAGCGTATATCACTTTCGATCATGAGTACTAAAATCGAAAGTAACAATTAACAAACCGTTTTGGTTCACAAATGCCTACAATTTTTTAAATTTATTTTACAAGCAAGAAAACAGTCATTTTGGCATTTTCGTCATTTTCTCTGCGATTTATTTATCGACCGAAATACATCTTCACCGTAATGCAACTTTGTCAGGTGTGAACAAATCAATATATCTTTCACTAAATACTAATGGTACCGTATAGAGTAAAAAAATTATGTGTAAAATCAGAATGTCAAACTTCGGAGTTACAAATCCCATTGTAGATTGATAGATAGTTCTTTATTACAGGTATACCCGCTAGGGTTTTTACACTCCCCCCTCCATACATTTTTTGTCCCCTTCTCATCTCTGTTCTTACTACTACATCATATTTTTACGTTTTCTCTGCATTCTCTTTCTGCTTAATTATTCGTTCATATTGTCTCACATACTCACAGGTGCCTTTTTTCATTGAACTTTTAAAATTGACTCCTCACCCTTTTTATCTCCTACCCACTTCTCCAGACCCTCTACTAGCTCTTTATTCATTTCGGCAAACAAATCCCATTGTATTAATTTGACAGAAATGTTGGGTACTCTACAAATTTTTCTCTTGAATTAAAAAAGTAACACAAAAATTCTGTGTGTGTGCGCGCACAATCACACACAGACATGCGGCCATTTTTTCTAGACCATTTTTTTAAACGTTTTAGATGATTCTGAGTATGCTGACATGAAAAACTAAGAAAAAAAAAAAATTTCATATAAGCAAAGCTTCCTTTAGGAGGAAGCGAAAATGGTAATTAAAGATTAAAATAATGCAAAGTAGAACTTTTGCAAAGCTTCCTCTATGAGGATGCTTTACAAAAAATAAACGTCCTCATAGAGGTGACTTTGTAAAAAATGAAATGTAATGAGGAAGCAATATGCAAAGTTCCACTTTGCATAATTTTTTTTAATGTCACAATGACACAAAATGTGTGTAAAATGAAAATACGCATTTTTTAACTATATCATTTACACACCTTTTTCGTAAAATTAGAAACTGACAAAAAAAATTGTGTTATATTATTAGAAAGGTTTTATGTTTGTCTGGTAATAGAATGTTTCTGTTAAAACAGCAAAATATTGAATTTCGATTGTAATGTGTAAAATAATTAAGGCACAGTGGGAATTAGATTAACCGGAAGTCATGACTTTTTCAAACTTTGGTTTTGAATTTGAAAAATTTGACACAGTTATATATTTTATTGTCACTCACAAGTTTAACAAAAATTATGACTCTAAGTAACGATAATAGGCCTGACTCTATTCCAATTGTAATTATTCCGTATATTCTGAAAAAAATATAAAATTATAATCATAATAACACCATTTAAAAAAGGCAGCACTGGATTCAACTCTTTCTTTTTTACAATTCTACAACTTCAACAAAATATTCGTAAATAACAAAACTTTTTGTTAAAGCAATAAAAAAACTTGGTTAGTTTATTTAACAACTAAAATACATAATGGTACGTATTTTCAGTTAGAAAAGTCAATTAGTTTTTGAAAATTCATAATTTGGTAAGAGACTGCGATTAAAATATTCAGAACTAGCCAGGGATGTTCTATCATTTGAGTGGAAATTGCGATGTAAATAAGATCTTTTTGATATAAAAAGTGGTCACGAAAAAATGTGCAGGAATTTGGCATGGAATATACTATACATTCCCGTATCTCGCTATCGTTTCACTTCCATATAGACTAACACCCTCGAAGCTTTACCCCAAAGGCTTTAGCTCTATCCATCCGTTTTTGTAGTTACACGTTCTGCCCCAATGCTGGCCCCGACCATTATACTAACGCCACGGAATACAGAATTCTCTGTTTCTGGATTGAAAGCTCTGTTGCGGTTGGCCCGTCGGTGGTATATTAAATTTTCGAAAACCACAGTCAGAGGAAGAGTGAACCTTATGTAATATCGCTATCATATAGACGTTCTCCTGTGCACGTATCCACTTTCACGTTCCTTGTCCGCGTTCCTACAAGCCCTTCCGTCTCGCACACCGATATCACGAAATTTGCAGCATTTACATGTCAGTACGAAAATCCAAGTTTCATGCAGGTATATCATCATTGTAAGCGACGAAAAAAACAGCAATATACTTTTATAAAGTTTTTCTCTAACGTCAAAGAAGTTAAATTTTAATTGAAATTCTGGCAGTAAGTAAGTTAAATTAATTACAAAAGTCCAGCGATCTGACATGAAAATGATTTAATCCACAAGGATACAAAATTGAATCTTCCGCCTTGTTTTCCTTATTATTTTTACAGTTCACACAAAACCCATGCCTATGAGAGGATATGCTGATCAACTCTGGATTCCTCATAGAGAAAGGTACCCGTGTAAAAAAATATGTGATCCATGTAGATCTACGAGGGAAGTCTACGAAAAGTCTACCAACTGGGACCTTCGTAGGCTTGAATTTAGACTTGTCACGTAATAAAACATCAAAAAGCAGTCTACGTAGATCTATGGAGACTAATTTTGATCTACGTAGATATACGTAGACTACTTTTCGATGGTTTCTTACTCGACTTCTGATGTCAGATTCAGATTCCACGGCCACAAGAACCTTTAGATATCCAAACGTAAATCAATAATAATGAACATGGTTTTTTTGGCAAAATATACTACATACATTCGACTTCAAGCAAAAGTGGCTTGATTTTTTTGGGCAAATATGCATCACACCAAATTCCGTACTAAAACATTTGGTTACGCCGACTTATTGTGTACAAAATTTCAAATAAGAAACTCGGGACTTGCCTGAGTTATGAGAACCGATGTAACAAAAGAGAGACATTTTTTCACATTTTACCACGGTCGAGTCAGTTCAGACTATTCTTGAAATGAAATTTTTGCTTTTTTCGGTACAAAATTTAATGTGTAAAGTCATAACCCGAAATTTACAGAAATGGTCGAGTAGTACAGTAAATTTTATTTTTCATTTAAAAAACACGATGACTACCACAATATTTAAATAAAATCTATAAAAAAACTACTTCCTTAAAAAAATGACAACTTCAGTAATAAAAAAAAAATTATTAAAGCCTGCCTACTTAAGTTAGATACTTCTTCCAGAGGGTAAGAAACTCTTTGTTTGAAGGTAGTCAACAGTAGATTTTTTAGTAATATCAGGAATCAAACAAGTGAAATACTTCTCAATGACTATCACCGATTTTAAACTGAGTTTCTTCCCTTAATTAAATAGAATATATCTATATTTCGTTAGCATTTTTGTTTCCAGGATTTAAAAAATGTCTTAGGATTTTTTACCAGTCCTAAAACTTGACCGGTATAAAATGTTTGATCAGGCAATGGATGTAATTTTTTTCTTGACCCACCCTAATGAGCAAAGTTCCACATTGCCAGCATTTTTATGAGGCTAAGATAAGTACGCTGAAACCTTAAATAATTGTAAGCCGCAAATTTTTTTTTTAACAAGAGCAGATGGAGGGGCGAAAGCGTCGGTTGTAAGGTAAGTCGTAGCTAAGAGAGCTTTTGGAAAAGGTGTTGAGCGTTGACTCAACTTTTGTATTTGGCGACAAAATTTTACATTTCCTATCATTAAATCCCCTTGTAATTTTATTCCTGACAGCGAGAATGTTTTATAACCTCTTACACAATCACATAAAACAATTAAAAACATTTTTATTGACATAAATAATGAAGGCAGTGTTAATTACCTAACGAAGTAAGTACTCTAAATATTATCTTTGTATATCACCCAACCAGTTGTATATAAAATGTAGGATAATTTTCTCGTTTCCTGGTTTCGTTCTCGTGATCTGTATCTCTCACTCTTCCGGTTTCTGCAAGCGCGTGCGAAAGCTCGTCTAATTAAGAACGCGCCCGCGAGTTTTCGCGAGACAACGAGCGAGTATCATCGCGACCGCGTGAGCAAGTATAAAGGAGACAGAAGAGTGGAAGTGGTATTCTCGTCGACTATATAGAGGTAGGTTCTATCGCGAATCATTGCGAAGTGGATGGCAAGGACCACAGCAGCCGCATCCCATTCAGACTGGAGGGAGTACGAGCAACAATATGATACCCGAGTGGCCACTCGAACCTCGCACCAGTGCCCATGGAAGCAAACACACCCCACGCCTTTTATTGCATTTCCCACGACGAAGTTACCGTCGTCCTCGTCGTCGTCGCCGCCGACGTTCACGTTACGCGTGGATGTTCATCGCAGCGACGAGGGTGTCGATGCTACTCTACCGGTACGCTGAGAGGCTCGGTATCGTCGTAACAGTGTTGCGCTTTTATAGAAGCTCCTTCTCACCCCGGTGAATGAATAAAAAATACTGGAGGACAAGAGTGTTACACTAAAAAAAAAAGTTGCAAAGTAGAACTTCGCATATTGCTTCCTCAATAATTCCGATTTTTCATAATGCTACCTCTATGAGGAAGTTTATTTATCAATTTTGGCTACCTCATGGAGGAAGTTTTGTGACAAAGCTGTATACGTGTTTACAGCTTTGGTCCAATTCAGGATATCTTTCTAAACTATAATCTGTTAAAATAAAAAATTTAAATTGCTGCAAAATCCGAATCCACTTACTGATTGTCACCAAATTTGGCCATTTCCAAGACGTACATTATGTTTTTTTTAGAACACCTTAGGGGCAAAAGGTACCGTTTAAGATGTTCCCATAAAAAATTGCATGCATTTTTTAGAAATTCGACGAAAGTGTTAATACTACTGCTAGCACGCTAAGAGTCTCGTATCATTGTAACAGCGTCGCGTTTGTATACTCCTTCTCACCCCAGTGAATGAATTTTTAAAAAACTAGATAACAAGAGGTCTTCTGTAACTCGAGTTACAGTAAAAAAAAAAAAAGACAGAAGCTCGACAACATGACTGGGAGCAGTACAGAATAGAGAGATATAAGAGAAATGGATGAAGGGCAAGGCTCTAGGTTGAAATGTCTGAGTGTAAGTGTAAGTGCATAGGAGAAGAGTCACAAGGGACAATAAAAAGAGAAACGAACGTTCCGTCCATCGGGAATAAAACAAGTGAGCTACGAGCGAAAGAGTAAAGGGAGGTTTTGGAATGGCGAACAATTCGCGTTGGGATCGTTGGAAAAGCTATAGCGAGGCTGTCCAAAAGCTCGTAATCACGATTTCGACGAGCTTCGTCACCCTTTTCTCGTCCCGCATCTTTCCTTGTTTCCGAGAGTCCCCTTCGCGACCGCCGTAAATGACCAGAGACAGTTGCCTGAATAGCTTGTTGTCTATCACATTGGCGGAACGGCTATCTATGTGGTATGTTCGTAAAAGAGACCAAAAAAAAGTGGGTGAAAAGGGAATCGAATGTGGGCGGCAAAATGAAATCGTTGTTGCACGCCTCGAGTAATTTCGATCTAGAGACCTTTACGCATGTGTTCGATGCAGTACACGCATTCTCGGATACACCGGGGAATTTGGCATGCAGGCTCAAACCCGGAGCACTGCAATGCACTATGTGCATTCTTCATTCCAGACGAGTTCGAACGTGGAAAAAATTAACACAGGCATGCCGAGCTTCTCCTTTTTTTTTCAATACTCGTCCGATGGGATGAAACACGACTGCTTTGATGTTAAATTACGTAGAAGGCTTGATCTCGATAAAATAGAGGTGGAAATAGAGGGAATATACATGACGAATAGAATCGGAACGGCTTGAAAAACTGTCAGGTTTAATAGTCACTCTCGGCAAAAAAATATTGACAAGGTCACTAATTTGCTAGTGACTTCAATGGAATTGATAGAGAATTGGAGTAGGATTTTAGGTTACGTGGAAAACAGCATTTCGCGTCGTTGTATAAACTTTTTTTTTTTAATTCAACTGGTGAACCAACTTGACACGTGTTCTTGATGAATTTTTGTTAGATTGGTTAAAGGTCCTTTATTTTAGATTTGGCTCACCCTCATCGTGATTCTTCCACTTTTACATGACAAAACGGCTCACCCCGAAATTGGGTCTGGAAATAAATTGTTACCACCGTTTTGAAATGTTACTAAATTCTTTGGTGTAGACGTTCTGTGTGAATATGAAACAATTTTATTGTCAAATCTGAGAGTTGAACTTTTTTCTTTTATTATCAAACAGTAAATGCAAGTATTTTCGCAAATCCAAAAAATTGAAACACTTACATTTATTTGTGGATTTGTTACAGACACAAATTGATAGATATTGCAATACTTGTACTTCGTGTCAGTATATACTTTTTTTATTGAAAAATAAAACTCTCGATACCAGAAGCCGATGCAGTAAGCCCTTGTATGTAAAGGCAAAAGGGCGAATATCCTACGCATATACAATGAACTCTTTGGCCTTTGACACGCGATATTTCCAAAATCCAACAGTATTTATTTTGAAGTGAAAAAAAACGTGAGAATTTCGCTGAACGACACGAGATAAACAAACATTAGATAGACATTTCTGTGAACGTGATCTCTTTCGAAATACAAGGAGTCATATGGCAATAACTAAAAGTCACAAAAAAATAGATCGGGAAATGGTAAATTCAAAGGAGATTGTGAATTCGAAAGAAATTACAAATATTTTTATTATACCATTTCCAAAAAAGCCATTTTTCGATATTTGAATATGAATGAGGCAGCAATAAATATTTGTATTAGGCCCAAGCTTCCAAGCTGGATCTACTTTTGAGTCAAAAGTTGGACGAATCTTAACGAAGAACGAAATCTAAGAAAAAAAACCTTCTCGTACCGTTTAAAATTAATTTTTCCGACTGCTAATTCATTTGCATGTAAACTATGTATTAGTAAAGGCATAACCGGGAGTTCATTTTTTTTAAATGCATTGGTAATTACCAAATTTTTAAAATAAAAACAAGAACTTATTTTTAATGTTCATTACTAAATCAAAGAAGCGTTACGGAAGAAAAAAAATGAATTATTGTAAAATCTAAAATGTATTAAAAAATGACTAATCGGTTAATAGAGTAATCGAATTGTTGAAATGCCATAGACACGAGTGGTAGCTTTTAATTTTTTTGGCAATATTTGGTTAACTGGTTATCTTAGAAATCTGCTAATCTTGTAAAAACCTATAAATTACTTGTACCTCATTTGCAATAGTCAGAAGTTTTCACCACAAAAAAGAAATTGATTCATGGATCAATTTTCTTTCTTCAGATAATTAAGTAAGGTTATCTTACAATGAAAATGAGCAATTTTAATATAACTCCCTTCCCTTAAACTATAACCTGTATTGAAGCATTGTAGAACTTCTGTCAACGTTTAATCAAGCCTAACAACTTATCTTACTTATCCTCCTCCATCCAAAATGTTTCTTACGTGAGGCAATATGGAAGGATTTCATGTGTGATAGTACGTAGATAGAAAAAGTGGTACGGTACTCATTGAATACTATGTAACCTAGCTTTTCCTTGCATTCAAGTTGTGGATGCAAGGATGTCATGCAAGGATTATTGTCTATGTTTCTCGTATTTCTTTTTACTTTCACTCCTCCCACTTTTATCTGGTAGCGAGTAAGACGTGAAAGCAGTTTTATGTCGACAAGCCATCACGGAAGCCATATCGCAGGATATCCGAGGATGTAGGTGAGTAATACGCAAGTAGGTATATAGCTGTGAAATGCGCTCGAGTCTCGTGTGTTACTCATTCCTTGGATGCACAGAGGACGAAAGTGCACGCGAGGATGACTGCGAGTCGTTTCGCATGTCGAAGGGTCTCGGCTTCGGTGCGAGGGCGTCCGCAAGAGATGAACTCGGCTGGAGTATTACCTATGGTGTACTAGACTCTGGAAAGTAGTTCTCGTAGTATATATAAGTTGATATACGTTGATGCACGTAAAGGTACATAGTAGAGGGTGGGAATACACTCGCATGCTTGCCAGAAGCACAACCTCTCTAGGTTCTCTTCTCTTCTCTTTCCTACCATACTTCTTTTTTTTACCTTTTCCCCCCTGTAGATCGTAACTATCTCCAGAGTGAACGTATACACTCACTCTATGCCCCCTGATCTCTACAGCTACTGTTCTGGCATTACCTCTCGGCTTTCCAACTTTCAGGCGCACCCGCAGTGTTTCAGAAGTATAGTGCAGTTTTTTGGAACAGAACGCTTACCTACGCAGACGTCAATGTCGAGAAAGTCTTCACTGAAGTACGTATATGTAGCCACTCTCTGGATTGTACAAATCAAGGAGAATCTGAGAGCTGGGTTAAAAGGTTTTGTACAGTTGTCGAATTACTTATTACACCTAAAACCACATAGTCAAAACATGATTTCATGCATCAGCACAGAAACGACTTTTTGGCAATACCGTTATCGGTATTGTTCCAAATAGCTACAATTATTCGCTGGTTATACTCCGGATTCTTACCTTTCAGCAAAAATGACAATCCAAATGCATAAAATTAATCAATACTATAGCACCAAATTGTTATTATTCGTCAATGGTTACTATTAAGACGGTTAATGATTCACAATTCGCAGCATAGGAAACCGATGGTTGCATCCAAGATACTATTCATTGCACCATTCGGATTCAATCATTGTAACTATTAATCAAACATTGATCAATTTTTACAAGGGAGACATACAAAGGAAAAACATCCAATAGAATACCCAGATCGTGCTTTCACTATGTAGCATTAATTTAAATGGAATCGGATCTGAGAAATGAGTGAATCCTTGTAAACCGGGGAAATTACCGATTATGCCGTACATGCTGA
This sequence comes from Perithous albicinctus, assembly GCA_964016905.1. NCBI lineage: Eukaryota > Metazoa > Arthropoda > Insecta > Hymenoptera > Ichneumonidae > Perithous > Perithous albicinctus. The sequence goes on along the minus strand of OZ024695.1, from coordinate 13,088,979 downwards.
ATTCGTACTAAATTTCTCATGAAAGCTTCGCGATGATTCACTGCTCTTCGCGTATATTCTATCCTGGCGTTGCATAACAGCTAACGCATCATGCGCTCGGTAGGGTTGTTTCATAACCAAGGACATTTCATTTCTCTCGCGAAACTCATGACGACGTGTGTCGCTCGATCATACTCGGGCGGGCTCACGGGAGATCAGGCGAGAAGCGTTTTCTCTCGGTCTAGCTTTCGCGCACCCACGCTGTAGTTTCCATTTTCGTTATCTGTCCCTTTCGCTCTCTACGCCAAATTCAACCGTAGAATCGCGGAACGGACGCGAGAGAGAACAGGCAGACAGGCACACTGAAGTAATTGCATTTGCATGTAAACGCGAGTGACACATTCCGCGGTATATGTACGTGAAGTAGCGAGAGTTTCCCGCGTCTCTCTCTCTCTCTCCCCCTCTCGCTCTCGCAGAGACCAACGGAGCGAGGCACCAACCAGCCGCGGCAACCAGCAAGCACGTATACTGACAACATAGAGCATAGGGCATCTAGGGGAGAGACGTCCAATAGTTTTTTTAAGACCTAACGACTCATTTTCGGGGTGAGTATGTACACGTTTTGGAAATAATGTCAAATCGAACTACGACCCGAGTAGAAATTTATTCATGGTGTCTGATGTTACATCAGGTCACTTCTGGGCCACATAAATGTCCAATAGTATTGTTTAAAGTCTTAATGACTGATTTACTGGGAGATCATGTACATGGTAAAAAATTTAATTTGTCGAATCGGAGGTATTTTATGTATCAGTAAGGCATGTCTGATTAGGCTCGTCGGATTCAGGTTAGATCTGGGCAGGGTTGATGTCCAATAGCTTTTTTCAAGACTCGACGATTCATTTATGAGGAGACTATGAACATTGTAAAAAAAATACATTGTTTTATCGGAGCCATATCATGTATTCTTTAGGCTGATCAGGATTACAGACTTCAGGCTCTGAGCTGGATATAGCATCGTTATTTCTGCCTGAATCGGACTTGTCAGATTTACGGATGTTTGGAGCGTAAACAACCTTCAACAAATGGAGTCGAATGCTCGGGTTTAGGCCGAATATTACATTCATACGTGTGGTTTGATCAGGACTGCCGAATTGCAGCTGGAAATTAGACTATGTAAATACGGAACATGTAGATGATGGTTATATCGATACGGCTTAACGAATCAGACCAACTTAATACCCAATCGGAAAATCCATCAGGCCGGACTATGAAGAATGAAAAGAAAATAGTATGTTTCAAGGATAAATATGCGATTGCAAGCAATTGTCCATTAATATTTGTTAACAAATTACTAGCAGGGGCAATTGCTTATCGTCTCTTTATTAATAAATGAATGATTCTGCAAACATAGAAAGTACTTTATACGGTAGTGTAAAGACGCTGGATAGCCCACTAAATAACATCCAACTCCTATTTCCAGAAGCGAATCAAACTTTGGTGGATACATTATCTACACAAAAGAATACTTTATTGGCAGTGGGGTTGAAATATTTTTATTAAGTTTTTTTAATGAAGTCGCGAATATTTCCATCGCTCTTGCCTCTTTTTGCATGTTTGGTAATGTAATGTTACGAAAACGATAGATGACCATGAAATATTTTTCGAAGATTCTAAGGTTCTAGAAAACCAATTTTATTGCGAATGTACGTTAGTTACAGAAAGCTAGGAATCTCGTGCAGCGTTTTAAAATCTCATCACGAGTGAGGTTTGACACTAAAATTACCTCATGTGCAATTGTATGAATTACTTATATGCATTTATATGAGTACTCATCGAAATATGGACAAAATGGAAATTCATTAAAGTGTACGTTACAAACAACTCCAATTAAATTTCCGTAAAACAATGAATTTACATTTACATTAAAATAACGTAAACTGCAATCATATAAACGTGTACAGTATGCAGAGTTATGGCAGCTACAATCAGTATTAAAGCATGATGTTGAAGTTTGCATCGTTGGAATGCAAAGAAATTAAAAAATATAAAATCCCCAAGACCTCACCCTCTGTTAAGGGTGCTGTAATGCTGGTGCAATATTTTTTCGTCGTCCTTGTATAAATACTTCGGTTCATTACAATTAATTTTCTCTCTTGATTTCGTTGCATTCCAACGATGCAAACTTCAACGTCATATTAAAGCTGCAATATATGACTACATCATGATGTAAGCTAGCTTCTTTATATACCTGTTCCAAGCCGTCAAGTACGAATATGGAATAATTTTATCTAAGATAAGATAGGCCCAGTTGGTTGTCGTCCGTAAAATTTGAACGGTCATAGAACCGAATCTGAACATCGCCAAACAATCTAAAAATCTCATAACTTTGCATGTAATTTGTATCTAGTAATGTAATCATTGACTATATCCATCTTAAATGAACATTAATTAGGTACATTACAAATAGAAACGTGAACTATTTACGATTACTTCTTCGAGAGATAGTACGCATAACCAATTTGATGGTTGGTACGACCATTCGAAATGTGGAAAAATTATAGCTCCAACGACTGATTGCGTCAAGAATTTTTTGGTTATCTCAAATCATTATTTTTTTTCCGTGTACTCTAGCCTCATTGGGGGCTTATATTATTTCAGACAAAGTTTACTGTCGGCCCAGTTTCATTCTAACAAAATTTCTGTTCGGATACTCGGTATGATAAAATAACAATTTCAAGCAATTTTATATTTATCTCAAAATTGTTATCTTTTCTTGTTCATATGTTCTGGTTAGGATACTTATGAATTAACTCGACAACCAAATTGGAAACAAGAAATTAAAAAATCTTACTTCTGTGGCATTATGTTTATTTTCGAGCAGAGAAAAACTATCTTTCAATATCCTTAAAGATTATAGTTATTTATTTACCTTTTTACACGATAATGTTTTAAATATTGCATTTTCGGCCGTGAAATGACTTAACAGGTCGTGACCGATTGCCATCATAGGCAAAATGAGTTCCACTACATAATATCGATAGCAAAACCTTAACTCTGTGTGACCATCCCATCTGGAAAAGCCTTAGTTATATGTGTATATATATATACACACCCCATGTAATATATATATATATATATATGTTACATGGGGTTCCGGATGTTGTATATGGGAAACAGAGCGAGAAGAACGAGAGAAACAGTCAACAGGGCAGGGTTCGAAAGGGCTGCGTGCGAGAGATGACCAGTCAACGACTGTATCAGCGACACATTTGCCGAGATTACCATCCAGCACTGCTATCTCTGTGGACATGTATTTCTCTCTCGGCGTCCCTTGTTCAACACATGTGTCCGTCTCGCTTTCAACTACAGAATTTGTATACCAAACCACTATGCTAATATTAGAATGCCTCTGAAACTCTGTTGTACGTTTCAGACGACGGCAATGCAGATTTTAATAGAAATACTCGTGAAGCAAGAATAGCAGTGCAGCGATGGCACGAACAAACAGACGATAAAGAAATAGATTTTATTTTTGGCAGTACGCAGACGTCAATACTTTTTCATAGTATTCGTAAATTCGGATTCAGGTTAAATCAATTACTGCAAAATGGATGCCTCAAGGAATTTTTTTAAACCATTTTCCTCCACTGGACAACTGAAATGTGTGGTTTTGACATATTTTAGAAAAAAAAAATTGGAAACGTAATAAAAACTCAAAAATTGGTTTCACTACAATTAATTCCACACTGGGGAATCTCTAGGATCTTGTTGGTTCTTTGTATTGTATGAATGTCAGAGTTCTTGGCAAATTTCCAAATATTCAGAGAGGAACATTTAAGTTATAAGCCGATGCAGTTAGACGGGTGTGCGCAGACTTTAAACTGTAAGTCTAGTATTCAATTTCATGTTATAGAACCTTTTCAAACTCGTTTACCGGTTATTTGAAAGAACAATCAAACAAGAACAAAAAGAACAAAAAGAATAAAGTTCTAAAAATCATCTTTACACATCAATAGCATCGAATTGCAGCTTTGAGTTGATAATTACAACACTTAAATCATAGATACAAAAAATACAAACAGCATAACGTGTTCATTGGATATTGCGGATTCTGTATGATAAAAAAATGATAACGGACATTTGAGATAAACCGGAATTACCGGACATTAAACCGCGCCAAATTGACAGATGGACAATATGGCGCGGTTTAAGCAATTGGTAGCCTCTTGATGCTAAATTTAACATGCCGTAGTATATAGTTAATATACGTTGTTGCTTTATTACTGTGGCTGAATGTGAAGAATTTAATAATATAATTATAATATCCAAATAGTTAATATACTTCATAGCAAATATAATGATGTAATAGCAATATGTTGTATAATACCATTTAGATGTCTGTGTTTTTAACTAATAGAAATTAAGATGAGACATTTTGTTACGCTGAAAAGTTTCGGCCGTTTGAGATTTTTTTTTTCAACTGAAAAAAGGCTTCGGACTTAAAGTGTTAAAAAGTCGTTTAGATATTTACACAGTTGAAATTCACACTCGAGCCTGTTTGTCCACGGTACGTAATTCAGAACACCGCGAGCGGGGGTAGGTTTTGGATATCAGAGCAGGGTTGGCTGCGTCACAGCGCGATTACTGAGTCGTGCCAGTCGCGGATTTCCGCGGCAACAGAGAGAAACGACACGTGAAACGAGGATATGCTTACTCAGGCTGAATCCAGAGTCCTTTACGTGAATCACAACCATCGGCATCAGCACCATCACGATAAGGTTTACAACGTGGAACACCATTCCTGGCCCGTGAGCTATGATATCCTGTGGGCAGAATACACACACATGTAGTAGTAATAATAACAACATACATAGAGCCGCTGTGCAAGCAGAGAGTGTGATATCGAGCGAAAACTAACTCCTCCAACATACACTATACGAAACTACCAGACCCTTCTTACGCGACTTCCGGTTACAATAAAATACATCAGTGAAGTCGGCCAACTCTTTTCTACTTCAACAACAAAAAATCAGAAAGTATATTATCTGACATATATTATTGAGTGTTGTTTGTTTGCCCAGACCGGGTTCAAATAAAATATCCTCCTACTGGGAAAAAATATAACAACTACAACGATACGGCTGCGAAGCAATCTATATTATCATTTATTATTATTATTATTATTATTATTTTGTTTTATTACCTATAGAAAAAGCCATTGAAGCAATCCAGTTGTGTTTTTTAACCATCTGTCCCCACTATTTTTTGTTTGTTCGAAACTTTGCTCAAATGCTCGCATGAGCCCAGAGAAGAACATAATTTTAAAAAATTTTTTTGAAGTTTTGTGATTTTCGAAATAATACTTTTTTTTTCAACAAAATATATTTTGATACTGGTTAGTCGTATCGAACACTGTCTATTTTCGTCTTGAATTCATCTACTTGAAAATCAAACGTACTCCACAATACAAAAAATATAATAAAGGATTCGAAATTAGTTTTGAAATCGAGAATCACGATTTTTGAAGGAATTGTGTTTTTTATGTTTTTTTTAAATTTCTACCAAAAACACTTTGCGATTATTCGAACTTTTTGAGCCATAAGAGAATTTGGGATTCCCAATGGATCGAGAGATGACTTTTTATTTTTATATTAAATTATATTCCATACAAAAAAATATTGCATCTCTTTGAAGCATGCCTTTTTCTTTACCTACGATTTACTTGAAATTTGTTGTTCGGAGGTTTGTGAACTAAAATTTCGTTTACGACATGTTAGACAAAAACAATTTTTTTTCGAAATTATTTCATGGGATTCGAATTCGATCAAAAGAAAAAGATATATTTTTTTTTTTATTATTAAAAACAAAATAAAATTTTTTAAAAACTGTTTTTGTCCAACATAAAATTTAAATAAAATAAGTCGGACGCCAATATCCAATGTTTTCCACCTTGAACATATGAATTTTTTTCTTTACTTTGCCATAAATTTTCGTTCGAACTTAGATAATTAAATTTAAACAAATGTCTTTCTTATGGGCCATAAAAAAACCTTTTTTTAAAAGCATATAAGTCGTTTTCGAGATACAAATGTTTCAATGAAAAGTAATGAATAGTTCGTAAGTCCATTCTAAATTTCTTTCTTACATTTCAAATTTGGTATCTCTGTTGGAATTATATCATCTGATTTTTAGACCTTTTTTTGAGAATTTTTTTCTTTTTTGTTTTGAGTGGGTGAACTGATATTGAATGCCTCATAAATTGAATGCTTTGCCCTAACCCGATAACGATTGAATACTCTTTTTGTTTGCACTCTATTTTTCAGCATTTTCTGTCGACGAAAGAAAGGCGTAAAAAAAAAAGTGCCAGGGAATTCTTGTACATTTGTTGTCTTTTTTTTCGCTTGGTCAGCAGTACTCCTCGAGGCTCGTTACGTGTCGAAATTTGCAGCAGCCGCGTTCTCGTTGTAAATCGCAACAAAACACGTTGTTGTCGTTTGCTGGCCGTTGCGGCTTGTCACGGTCTACATTCTCCTCGTTTCCTCGTTTTTGTACGAAGGGTAGGTGTGGGGTAAAACTCGAGGCTCTCCACCAGCGCGGCTGTTGGGACTCTCAACGCGTTCGATGGATCGAGAAGAAGAGTGGGCTGATGCGAGCAGCAGAGAGCCTCGACGGTGTGCAAAAGCTTGACGCTTTGCGAGCGTACGTTCTCGCCATACGATCGAACGATGGGACGCGAAACTACGGATTGCGATGCCAATTTGAGTTGGCTGCCAATGCAACAGCACTGCACATAGATCTAAGTATATATGTATATGTGAGAGGTATTCTCTGTCAATTTTGCCACTTTTTTTTTACGTTTACAGATATATTTCTCATAATTAGACACATTTTAGTTCTACTTTTCTCGAATTATTAAAGATTTTGAATTCAACATAACAAGCCTGCAAAGTAGAATCTTGCAAATTACTTCACTCACAATTTTTAATTTTTGACAAAGCTTTTTTTTATAAAGCCTCCTCTATGAGGAAGCCAAGATTGATCAACATACTTTCTCATAGAGGTATCTTTGTAAAAAAAAGCTTTGTCAAAGATAGAAAGTTGTGAGGAAGCAATTTGCAAGGTTCTACTTTGCAGACTTGTTTTTTGTTTTGTTTACATAACTCACTTATCGTTTGTTATTGATAAAGAACGATTTTATGGCAACAGGATATATAGTCCTGTTAGTATGTCGTTTTTGCTAATAATTAACAAATGTACATTCGACACACCTACATAATGTTGAATAAACATTCAAGTACATGTTTATTGGAGAAGAATAATGGAGATTTTCCGTCAAATATACATTTAGTAACTATTAGCAAAAAATTATTATTCGTGCCAATTCAGTGGTTCAAATAAGCTTTTCATTAAATCTAACAAAATATTTATTTTGTCATATGTAACTTTATCATTTGTTAACAGTGAACGAATGGCTGGTATACATGTATGACAACTATATATGAAGCCTGTTGTCCTGCACCTGTTAGGTACGTATACGTAGATGCCTATGTACGACTACATACGTTCGGCAGGCGTGCAGATCAAATATTTACACAGCGCTTGACCCAATTACGAAAACGTGGGGTGCACAAAAGGATATGGCGAATTGTAGGCTTGGACCGGTTCCGACCAAGCAGCAGAGGTCTGCAACGAGTCTGTGGCAAATTGCACGGCTGAAACATTTACGCCTCTACGAATGAAACGAGGCAGATTGCGGTGTGACGCACTATGCCATTCTCGGCCAGCGGGCACAACCTACCAACGTGAGCTGTCAGTGTTTAGCTCTTTTGGTTTAGCTCCCTGTACATTGGTCAGTAACTCCTCAATTCCAGCCACCAGAGTGCACTCTTGTACTGCACTTTGTTCGAACTCCTCTTGATCAATTTTCTGTTAGACTGTGTGCTCCGTGTGTGCATTTTTTAACTACCAACTACCAGCAGGGCAAAAGGCTCAGTATATTTTACTACCAGTTAACTGTAGAAGGGTTAGCAATAATTAAACTTTTTTTTTGTAAACAATAAATTAGTAATGTACCATGAGAAATTGTCACATCCTGAACCAAAATTTTATTGAGCTGAAATTAGACCCTTATCAGGCTTTGTTTGAAATTATATCAGTTTATATAATTTAGATATGAAAGATAGCGTCCTAATCCTAGATTGAATCACAACTTTAAAGCTCTAATTAAACCGGGAAGAAAGTGTAATAGGATCCAAATATGCAGTTACAAAATCCAAACAGAGTAAACCGGCCAGTGAATGAGCCAGTAAGTAAATAGAAAAAAATTAATCCATCACAGCTAAGAATGGTTTTGTAATGTGTCGTAGCTATTGTAGCTTGAGTACTATCAACTGAAGGAGGAATATTCTCTTATTTATGGTGTCGAAGTTTCAAAGAAGCGAACTTTGCAGTGCCTGCGAACAAACGTTAAAATATTTGTTTCAAGTGATTTCTTAGAGTAACTACTGCATGATATAAGTAAAGTGATAGGCGTTTATGTTTCAGTCTGTCAAAAGTTTTTCCACTTACTAACTGAGCAAAAATACACTCGGATTAATACTGATACGATATTCTAACCATCTTCCAGTGAATGAATACGTCCTATTATATAATAATGGGAGATATTGGATAAAGTTTCGTGATTGCATAATGACATTGATATTTATATTTATTTAAGAGGTTGAGTGACCAGAAAATCCCAAAGTTTTATTGTAACTGCACATAAACGCATAACTGAATTTTTTTTTTAATTCATCGGTCTAAACATTTAAAAAAATGTTCAACTTATCACAGAGTTCAGGTTGTATCTTGCACAGATGAATTAAATAATTTTTTCAAGGTGACTTCTCAGTCTCTTTGTAAGAATTTCAGACTCTCAATCTCACCGGTCTGATTGTGAGTGTGGAAACTTCTATTTGAAGTTCTTACGCAGACGTTACAAGGAAAGAAAAGAAGTTACTGCATTAAGAAAAATATCCTACAGAAAGGAAAATATTTTCTGTGCAAGAATTTTAAATAATTCAAGCAATTCCAGCACTCAGACTGGATAGCGTGTTTGTACAAAGAGAATAAAATCCTGCCAAGGAAATTCAGCGCTTCGAAATTCGCAAACTAATCTCTCAAGTTAACAAGTTAAAAATGAAATAAACATTTGCACCAATGAACTCCGACTCTCATAATATAATTTTGAATTTAAATTGTCTAATATACCTATGAACGTTATCCTGCATCTGGAATACATGTTAATTTACTGACAATTATGTCTATTCACTCATGTATTACTAGTTTTCTTACCTCTTCAGTTATCTCTTAAATGTTTTATTCTTAATACACCTTTAAGATTATTAAAAATAATCTGTATAATATATCGAACCAACAACACCAATGTTGCATACAGTTCAGAAAATATTTTTACCTCACGCCTCTAGTGAATATGACAAGCCACTTATTCTATTATTCACTGGTCAATTTACCCTAAAAACATAGCAATTATTATCTTTAGAGATTTAAAGGGAAAATGAAAAGGTATGTTGCAATCGGGGTGGAAAATGTTTGACAAAGATAAAAAGTTTAAAAATTGCTATAGTCGCCCCTTATAGTATGGGTCAAAAGTATCAAAAACTCAAACTCGAACAAGGATTCAATCCTCTAGTCGGATAACTTTTTATCCCCTATATTACAAAAAAAAACAGGAATCCCAGTGCAATTTCTTTTACATTTACGCTGCTACCTGGACAAAGAATCCACTTTTTTTCATTACCCTGCAATACGAGACCGTCCACCCCACCCCTGTAAAATTTACTTTGCTGTTAGGATGTACAAGTCAGATTTTCCCAAAAAATTTACAAAAACCCATCAGAGGCTTCATTCTAACGAATTTTACGAGAACACAAAAAAATATCCTGTACAGGTTTTATACGACGGCCTCGCGGACCAATGGCTAATCCTTTTCGCTTTCCCGTTTTTATTTAATTAAAAAAATAATACCTTCCCTATGGCCGCTCCCGCAAATCCGTCTGAACGTAAAGGAAACTTTGTTTGAAGCATATATACTCAGCATTATGGAGTAGCGAGCTATGAACAAGCTGCACCGTGCACGAGCCTGCATTCTAATACTTGTTGAATAGATTCGAGATTGTATTATGATATCAGGTGTATTATATTACGGCATATATTCATAGGGATTATGATAATCCCGGTTTGGACATGAGCTACGGCATACAATAGTAGCTGTATATACACATTACCCTCAATGTCTAAATATTAGCGAAGTTTTTGATGTTTCTGTTTAATTTGCGAGTTTATGGAGAAAAGCGTCTGACGAATATAGATAATTGTGTTTTATGAATGGAAAAATTCAGATTACAACGACGACCCACATGGAAATAATTATGTGTAACGTAAATGCCAAAAAAACTTATTTCTGATGTATACATATGTATGTAATATATTTGCCCCACATATATCATACATACGATATACATTCAAAATATATATTGCTATATACACTGTGTATACTTCTTGGTTCTCATGTACATTTTTTTCATTAGATAAACATAAATAATTGATGGAGATGCACGCATATAATTCTGTACTAACTTATTCGAAATCTCTAATTTAAAAAAAAAATGTATTTATAACTTGAAAATATGTGCTAAAGATGAGTCAAATAATATCTAAAAAATAGAACTTTCCCCAATATCACCTCATTATTTTCCACCTCTTCATCAAAATATCTCTATAAGAAACAATAGTCATGAATTTTGATTCCCTTGTAGAGGATCTGTGTACATAGTTCTATTTTACATTTTACAACTTTTAATAAAACTTATCATAAAATGTCGCCATTGCACACTTTTATGGTAAACAATGAATAAAGATACATATGTTTAAGCGTTTACCGTAAAAATTAATTTTTGTAAATTATAATAGCCCCGAAATACCCTTTGCATATTACAACTGCCCAAATTACAGTTCAACTTCAATCGGTTTATGATTTTACGAATAAACTACGCCCTCTAATTTAAAAAATGTTGCAAAGTAGAACTTTGCACATTGCTTTCTCGTATAATAGTTATGATATAATAACTTTTTCTCACCAGTGTGAGCTTGCAGCACGAGCCGAAGGCGAGTGTCACGATCACACGAGCTGAAAAATAGGTTTTCCGTCGAGTATGGTATAAAATTTTATTCGACAAGATACGAAAATGGAGTTTTCAGGGTTTTAAGCACGCTTCGTGTGCGTCTCTCGTATCGTGTGACATAAAATATGTTACAATTATAAAAGTTTTAAAAAGGAAATTTGAAAATTTAATCTTTTCACAAAGCTTCATCTTTGAGGAAGCCAAAATAATAAATATCTTCCTCCCCTCCCCTTAAGTTGGTGAACAGTAGTCCCAACTTCCCTTAAATCAGACGCTGAACAACTTTTTAAAAAACCTATATAGCTCGTCCACAGTTGCCCCACGTGGTTTAATAATATCATGCGGGTATGCAAAATCCTACAGTCGATATCTACTTCCGGAAGAAACGCAGTGAGCCGAGTAGCTTTAGGGAGCATAAGGTAGATGTTCTCGAGAGAGAGACAGAGAGAGAGAGAGAGAGACCAAAGCACTCACTTAAATTCGGGTCGGTGAGTGTGCAAGAGGACTGGTGCACTCGAGCAAGTGACTGAATCGAGTGGGAGTGAGAAGCCTGACATTGAAACAGGGACGATAGAACCACGAATATATACAGTGTATGCATGGGGAAGATGGTAGCGAGAAGCTCGCAATATGGTCACGTGAAGCGTGCTCAAAGTGGCGACATAGAGTGAGAAGCCGAGAATGAGCGAGAGAACTCGACACGAAGTTTCCTTCGTCTCTACAGCTGAACCCACGGGCCACAACTGCGCTCTCCAGTCGCTGTATTACCGAACGGCTACTCTCCTACTCCTTCTCATTCGCCCCGCGACACTCGACTTTGGTCTCGTTGAATCGAACTTTCGATGTTCCGGAGCTCTGAGGGTGATTTGGCTTACCTTGGCTCCACGATCGAAGAGTGGTCAAACGGCATGTCCGAGTTTTAGTCACAAAAAATCGTTCGACACTGTCGCGATACTATCTTAATACCATTTTCTGTAGTTTATGGACAGTTGGAAAAGAATTTGCTAAAATACGAAAGTTGATTTTTGCTGAAATGTAATTCAAAGAAAAAGTACAATAATTTGTTTACATTTAAGAAATGAAAAAAAAAACAAAAAAAATAATGTTCAGCACAGCTGCGAAATTATCAAAGTTGCATTTACAGTACTTTACAAACAGTTCAAAGATAATATGGTACAGTACATTTTGGTTTTTTTTTGTGAAATATACCTTTAAAAAAAAGTAAAACAATTAACTTAAGTTTAGAAATTGCTACTGGGTGGTCAAACAGCACGTTCGTGTTTTTATAAAAATAAATTGTTCGACACTATTGCCAAACTATCAGAATAATACTTTCTGTATTTTGTGAACAGTTTAAAAGAGAATTTGCTAAAATACAAACACTGATATTCGCTGAAATTTTGTTTAAGTAAGAGTAAAATAATTAGTTCAAATAAAAAATTGCAACAATGAAACTGGGAATTAAAAATAAAATTATCCAGACGGATATAAGTTTTGTGTACTCTAAATAATTTAACATAAAAAAAAATTGGCATCACACAGGTGTACGGGGAAAGTTATTTACGACCAGCACAACTTATGTTCGCCTTTTATGATTCATAATTTCCAGTATTCCCATTCAGTACTATCAATATTTAGTATGCATATCTCTAAAAAAAAATGTTTAAAGTAATTTTTCGTTTTCATAAAATTTCAGTGACAGTACTTTTTAGTTTATCCTATGCTGTTATAATAACAAAAAACTAGAATGCATATATTTCTACTAGAAATTTTTAACTAGTTTAAAACTAAAGGTTAAATTAATTTCCAAAGATATTTTAATCTTTTCAAAGCCGCTAAAAATCTAGGGTTCTCGGCACTTTGCAAATAAATCAGACATATGATGAAAGACATTTAACAATTAGTAAACTTTTTTTCCGTCAAAAATCTTTATAGTCCCCTTAATATAATTTTAGCTTTTTTTAAAAGATAAATGGTACTATATGCAATTTTTTATTATTCGCGATGTCATCATGTCATCAACTGACTTAGATGAATCTTTTTTTATCACAAGAATGGCGATTTCAGGCGAGATTTTCATCGGTCGTCCCGAGCTAGTTCTCGTTTACGAGGGCGATAGCGTAACTACGCCGAGAGACAGAGAGACACAGAAAACCCTTGGGAAGTTGAGAAGGCGAAGAAAGCTTCGAGTGAACGAAGCTTAGGACGGAAATCGCGAGATCGTGGAAACGACTACAACGAGAGAGACGCGCCGGCTGGCGTCGAGACGTTTTCCCTCCCGGCGTTAGGAAAATCCCTCGCGCTCGACACGATACTCTCGCGGGTGGGGATCGGGTTCAGCGATTTCCGATGCAGCAAACCTCGATTATCGTTGCCCTCACTGTTCTTCCTTCTACCGTGCTTTTACCATCGAGCTTTCCTCGACTATTTAACGATCGGCTACAGCCGATACGGGAATCGTAAACCGGAAGTCGTACGGTGTCGTTTGTGAATCGAACAAGTCGCGACGATAATCATTCCGTAAGTATATAGTCCGTACCATCTAAATAAAAAAAATAAATAAATAAAAGAAGAAATAATGACACTAGCGAGAATAGAGATTTAAAGTCATGTCTTTTGACGTAATTTTTACAGCTTCAATCGTAGAGGTAAATCAGCCAATAAAGACGGTTATAAGATTATTGAACATAATCCTTCTGCTTCCAAGTGGCCCAACGTCGAACAAATACTGATCAAAACTGTTGATTTACACTTTTTGGTCGATTAGCTATTAAGAAGGTGGGAGCGATTTTATATATTATAACTAGTATTGTCACTGCCAAACTTTTGTAATTTGTTTTGTATGCTTTGAATTACAGCATGTGTACTTATGGGGGTCAAGTGACCCGAAAATCAAAACGATTTTTTGAGTCAAACATTTCTTTTTCTGGTGCATAAACGAAGGAGAACTTCTAAACTATATCGTTATTACCTTAAAAAGCTTGCAAAGTTGAACTTTGCAGAATGATTTCTTATTATTTTATCCCTTCGTTGAAGCCACCTCTCTAATGATGTTGAATTTTGCGTCGTTGGAATGCAACGAAATCAAGAAAAAAAATTAATTGTAACAAACCCAAATGATTATACCAGATATAAAAATGTATCATAACGGCTGAGAACATGAAAAAATATACATTACAGCACCCTTAATAGGGGGTGAAGTTTTAGGAATCTTATATATTTTTTTATTTCGTTACATTCCAATGATGCAAGCTTCAACATCATCCACCTCTACGAGGGAGTATCTTGATCAATTTTGGCTTCTTCATAGAAGAAACTTTACCGGAGGTATAAAATAACGAGAAGGCAATTTGCAAAGTTTTACTTTGCAAGCTTGGTTATGTATATTATATACATCAGTTTAAAATAACTTCAAATTGTCCCCCATCGACAGTCACGTCAACAATCATTCAAAAAGATCTGTAATTTCGCCCAAAAACTTTTTCATAAATATTTAATTTAAAACCACGCTGTCGAAAAATTTAAATGTTTGTCCATTTGTATAGAAAATTTCAGCGCGATATCTCGTAATTTACGCGAGTGAAATATTTTTCAAAGGTACAACTTTGCTATTTTTTTTCTACGATCTCCCTTCCGTGAGTTTTAATTTTAAGCGCATATGTATGAGGACAGGGTGGGAGATGAGACAAAAACTGAAACACTCTAATACACACATACAAGTCACATTTTGAGTATAGTGGGATGAAAACAATTTTCTTCATGATAACAATTATTCTTCTATCAGGAAGCAAAAATACCATTTTCACTATGGCAGAAGCAGCATGTAACATTTGTGGTTCACTCGTAAACACAGTTTTGGCTTCCATACTCTGAGCGTGATTCAGAATAAATTGCTGTACAGATTATTATCTATGCGGTTTCATACTGTTCGTGACGAACAGACCGACCAGATGAGCGAAGCAATTTTTGTTATCTTCGTGGCTGAACTATTGATTAGTTTATAAAACAACATAAAACCTTTTTATACATAGCACTGTATCTGTCATCATTTTTACTTTAATTGAGATTTGCGGCGCTCATCTTACAGAGCTGTCCATCATGAACAGAATGACTCCTTATAAATACCAATCTGTATAACGATTTATTCTGGGTTAAGGACCGAATATTCAGCACACCTAGATTTAGAGAATGGTTTTTAACGTTCCACTTATATATAAGAACGTGTTCTTTCTCCATTTAAAATTTACACGTTAATAAATAATTCTAGGAGAGTTCTTTGCAGATGAATATTAGTGGTGACATTCAACAGCATTATGTTTATTAATAATTTTTGATAAAAATATACTATCACACATCATCATGAGTTAACAGTAGTGACGACCGGACTCTCCGATAAAAACTTGTTTGAAAGTTTCATAAAAACACACTAAGAAGTGATGAAAAGTGTCGGGATACTTCACTCATGAGACATAATCTAAATTACCAACTTGAATAATTCTGACTGGAGAGAACTACATAGAAATATGAACATTCACACAACACTAAAAGAATGAAAAACCGACCATGAGGGAATAAAACTGTCCACAACAATATTGCGAGCTTGAGCTGCGTGATGCCGAGCACGTTGATTAGCATTAAGTTATTGTTTTGTATATCTTATTTCTTTGTAACTCATCTGTCATCTCATTAATCGTGTCTATCTGTATCTGTACTCATTTCCTGATGACTTTGTATAACTCTGATCCTTAGAGGATTTAATTCCAGGATCAAATAAAATTTTCAAACTAAAATATATCCGTCCGTAAAACCGCGACTTACGGACGGAGTGAAATAAATAAATTTAATGAAGCGTCTAGATTATTAAACGCTGTATAATTATTTTTGCTATATCGGGGCTTATATTTCGGAGAAAGATTTGTTTACAAGTATCGACGCAATCTCGAGGCTTGTGGGGGGAAGGGAAGTGGTACTGTACTACTGTACAGTACCCCCACTACTACTAGAACGATTTGTGTTGACACAATGTCAAGACAAATCGGAGCTTAGGCTGTGCTCAAGGAATAATCTTGATTGTCGTCGTAATAACGAAGCTCAAGATATACTACAGTACGTGAGTCTGGGCTATGTTCAGACGAATTGCGAGTGTCGAAGCAATTTTGGGATTCGCAACTTGGAATAGGAGGTCTTTCTGGTAGGGAAGGTAATGTGGTAATGAGGTGTCGCTTCGCACGACGCGCTTTTATAGGACTTGTCACACCACCCAAGTACGATTTGACAGTTGGTGACGAGGGCGAGTGTACCGCTCGTCCGCGGATATACGTGTAACAGACGCCTGTGATGTCCTTTGCGAATTTGTCGCAGGGTTCCGTTACAATACACATATTTATACTCATTAGTGTGTGTCTTAATTTTTTTTTCTTCCGCACTAACATCAAACGTTCATGATGAACCACAAACGATGCCGCATAATGGCAGAACACAAAAATCTGCCGAGGTAAGAGGGGCCAGAACGATAGATTATGTCTACACGGATAGATTATGTTTACATTTTTAAGAAGATTTGGCATAAATCTATTTGCGTATGTAGAGCTAACATTGGAGAACAAAATTCGCCGGCTTAAGTAGGGGTGCGTTTCATTCGAAAGGGTTCTAGCTCCAATTCCTGTAAATTTTAGCTTCATACATTTTTTTTCGCTTGTTTACATCTAAAGAATAAAATTTCATTCTTTTTCCGGTTTAAAATGAGTGAATAATTTCAACGTCGTTGGGGCACGAGGTAATATTATGTGATCGCACAAATGATTTACGCAGATTTTCTTTTCGTCAAATAGAAGAAATCTGTTGGGTAAGAGATAGAAAAATCGAACTTTCGCCAAATAAGGACTATCCTAATATATATGGTAGGCGGAGAAAAAACCCCCGGACAAAAAAATCCGGGAAAAGGGGGATTCTTCGTGGGTGCGAGGTTCTAGGATTCTTGTAGTGTTCTTTTAGGCTAGGTGTTCTCTTTATTTTTTGTCCCCCTTTTTTCCGGAGTTTATTGTCCGGGATTCAATATATATATGTAGGATAAATAAATCTCTGAATCAAGAGTCGAAACTTAGAAAATCTTCCAATTCTGAATCGCCCTGGCCAGCCAGTTGCCGCAGCATCATTACACTGAAAATATACGACCAATGCTCAATCATCATTAAAATATATACGATAATTAAATAAATTGATCTACATTCGGCTGAAAATTTTTTTTTATTAAAATTTACCGGCAAAATAATGAGACTGGTAGCATCACACGGCTTTTTTGTCGAATGTCGGTGGGTTGAAAAGTCAACTGTGAAAAAGTATTTTCGCGACAAATAAAGTTATGAAATGTATAATTGAGTGAAAACGTATGAAGCTCAATACTTCTCATTACACAAACTCGCGAAATAATAATGTTATTGTTCTGAAATAACCTAACACTAACGAAATATAGATACGGTTATTTGATAACTAACGGTGCGATGTTATCAAAAAGGAAAAGGGGTTGCTGTGCAAATCGAGTACAGCTGCGTGCTGTAATTCAATTATTTAGGCGCAAACAAACAGTCCACAGTAGGGTTTTCAGTCACGATTGTTTTTACATCCGACTGTACCCGCAGGGAAAAAAGACGTGAGTTATTCACTGATAGATTTGAATCTGGATTGTATGGTCTTGTCTCGAATGAATGATAATTATTTATATAACACGTATAATTTAAATTACTATACTGAAATTTTAATGGTATTTATTTACATGTCCTAGCGAAGCCTTGAGGACTTTTTAAAAAACGAAACAGACTCCATTATATATTTTTTAAATTATTAAAATGAATATTGTAAAAAGAAATTCACTGTAACTCGAACAGTTTCCAAATTTCATAATCCTTGAATATACGAAATATATAGTTTACCACCGTGTTTGGTTATATCTCTGGAAGTAGGTTTTTTCTATGGGAATTAATACAGTTGACGTGAATCATTTTAAAAAATGGCAGAGAGCGAAAACGCAGCGAAAAACGTTATAAACCAACAAATACAATTATTAGAGGGATGTTATTGTCAAATATCCAGGTGGTCAATGCAAGCAAATTGACCAAGTAAAGCATTTTTTAAGTAAAACTATGAGTCATATCGCATTACAATTGGTAAAAAGTTAGATTATTCTTAAAAAAAGAAACTGACTGAAAATGTGCCTTTGGAAATCGGCGTTAATCAATTATTACTTTTGTAAACCCATCACTATAAATATTCCTCTGGGCTATGGCAACATGCTGTAATATGAATTACCCGTCACTAAAAAAATATTTACGATAAAAAATATTTTTTCTAACAAGTGAATGAAAAATAGTACTTTACGACTCTTTACTACACCGAGAAGTAGGCACTTCTCACACCGCGTGGCATAATGCCACATTACGATACCAGTGCGGAAAAACTTTTTCTCACGACTGTGAGGTTACAGCACAAGCTGAAGTGAAGTGTTACAATCACACGAGCTCAGAAATAGGTTTTCCGTTGATTATCGTACAAAATATTATTTGACAAGGTGCGAAAATGGAGGTTGGTGTAATCACCAACTTTTAGCACTTATCACACAATATACTATGACAGTGATTTGACTAGTGTGAAGCACTTCGTACATTTTTTTCACATTTTTATTTTTTTATTTACTCACCACTGAAAGACCTTTTTCAATGAGAAGACACAGAACCACTGGCACCGTAGAATCTAAAAAACACAAACAATAAATACAAATTACAATGCATGCTGTAAACAATTCTTTTGACGGTGTTATTAATCCAAGCGTCGGTGAATAACAGTGCCGGAAAATGTCTGGGAAACGGAAAAGTCGTTCACCCGGGTTTTTTTTCCTACTGGCGTCATTGTCGAGGCCCTGCATCGCGCGCTTCATCGTAGCTGCGGACGGTACTAGAGTCAATCTCGAGTAATATTTTAATTAGGCTGAGCGCGTGTGTGCTGTCGGCAGGAAACGAAGAGAAAAAGTGTACAAAAAAAGTCGTCTGACGGTGGGAGAGGGTGCTCGAGATTTTACGGTGCTAAAAGCGTGTGTGAAATAGGTTTTTCCACCTCCGCCACGTTGGAAAATGGGTTAAGCGTAGGTACCTGCTAACCCAAAGCAACCAAGAAAAAAAAGAGCGAACAAGCGAGGACCGAGGTATACCAATTAGTCATAATTAGACTTTTTGCAAGAAAACTGCAGTAACAAGACAAAAATGTTAAATCACTTTGACATCGAGGTAGATTTTTGAAAACAAAAAGAGAATCGATCACCAACGAATATCGACTGTTAAGCCTTCAACTCAACTCGTTTTTCAATTAGAGTCACTCTTGCCAGACCAACGGGCTGTGTAACCAAAAACCAAAAAAAATATATATATATATACATATATACATTTATATATACACACATCGGGAAATATGTAAGCCAATATCTGTAACAAAATGAAAAAAAAAGTTTTGTAATTTTGATCTGTAAGCGATAAACGAGAGGTCGATTTCAGCTTTTATGCTTCCTGTCTCCGTCTCGGTGTTCGTTCTCGATTTTCAATCGTGTAAATAAAACGAGGTATAACACACACGGGTCGAGCGGAGCACTTTGCTTCTGGGGGATGGAGTGAATTTAAAAAAATGATCGCTCACTGTTCGTTCCGAATCGAGGCTGGTACGCGGTGCAGCAGCACGTATTGTTTCCTGTTGGTGCGTGCCATAACAGCGCCGTTGCCGGTGCTACCGTTGCCCGCACTACTGGAATACAACCTCGCTCGATGGTCGCTAACATCCGCGAACGAGAGAGCTATGGAGTGATCGTCATCCCCCGACTACCACCATCGTGAGAGTGCAATCAACGAAACGTTTCGCTACTCCAACGGGGCACGTGTTTGATGCCCAGTGGCCATCAGTACTGGTCAAAAGAACTTTCGGCTACCATCGTTTAAACTCTAGTGAAGCTATTAGGTAGTCATAATATGTCGGTAGTGTTGGCCCATTGTGTAGAATTACACAATGAACTATTACGAGTATAAATGCTCCATCTGGATATTCGGTCCGTGCGTTTAGATTTCTATAGACTGACTATAGCGGACTGGCAGCGCCCATGGTGTCGATTTATCGCATCTTTTGAGGGACTCTTTACATGGGCTTGTGGATATAGCTCTTAAAAACAAGACTCAACCTCGCGGTGAGGTTATATGGTGAAACCGATAGTGAATTTGTGGCAACTAAATATTGAGTTGAACCTAATAAATATTGCTCGATTCAAGTGCATAATTTGATTGACTCTAGTTCGTCAAAGGTTGACTCAATATCACCATGATCTTTGCCGAAACTAATCTCGTAGGGACGTCAAGTTAACTGTATGCTGTACATATAACGCATTACTCAAATTCTGCTCCCTACAGATTCATTGTATTACGGTTTTGGGCGGTGTGACTATAAAACGTGTTAATTCGCATGCCGTATGTTAAATAAACGAAAATTAGTGATGAATTTTTACGCTCAATATGTTTTTATTGAATATTATATTTCTGTTTAATTAATCAAAGTGTTAATCCGATTAGCTCCTCTATTCATTCATCATATTTAAAACTAAGTTTCAAAGGGTGTTTCAATATTGGAAACGAGATTCGTTAAATTTCTATAACCATATTTTGTGGAAATTGCTTTCAACTGGTTACGGGTTGGTGTTCACAACATTAATGAATGTATTTTTCAACATAATACAATATATTTTTTGTCAAAGAACCCAATAGGTAGGTCATTAATTTTTGGTACTTCATACATAACAAGCAAATGAACATAGCAACAAAATGGAAAATTCTGTAACAAATGAGACTGTGATAAAAAAATGTGACAAAAGCGGAGAGGAAAACCCGGTAGCATCGAACACAGCAGAACGCGTATGCCCAGTTCAACATCGACTATCCCAATTAGCCGGGAAAGCCGGACACGCAAGAGAATCGAGATATTTCATACCTGTCCTCTATCAGAATAATGGAAACAAATGAATACTGGTATTTGGGTGAAAGTCCGACTTTTCAGCTTTTGGCTTCATATAATTCCTCGTACCCGAGGCACGAGAGAGTGAGAGGGAGAGTGAAACAAGCAAAAGGGATGAACAGCAGTACACTGATGATGGGAGGAAAACGTTGTTGGCTCAAAATAGAACCAAAAGCTGCTTGATGTCCTACACGGCACCAGCTTATCGAAATGAATGAAGCTCCTATACCATCTCATCCCAGCACCATTTTACTCTGTGTATAGGCCAAAATAATTATATGAATAAACCGTCATTAAATTATTAAATTTCTATTGAATGTATCTGCGTTTGCAAAATAAGAATGAGTGAAATGGCATGGCGTATGGAGTTTTTAGTATATTGTAACATTTTGTACACCTATCATTGTTCAATTAAAAAAAATGATAACACAATCATTTATTATCATTTAATACACAATAAACAGTGACATTGAAAAAATTTAATATTCACATATGAGATATTGCATACCAATTCAGCCAAACAAAAAAAAATATCTAAAAATCAGTGTCAATGATGTCAATATATACACCAAAATTCAATTAAAAAAATGTTTTGCTGGAATATGCCAATTTATTCATTTTTCATTTGATCTGTAATATCTTGAAAACGATTAATCGTATCAACATCTCTAAAAAAACGAAGATGTGCGTTTTTTCATGTCCCACAAAAAAAAATGTATCCAGAATTAATTATGTAATTTCAGACCACATTTATGACAAAATCAACGAATTTTTTTTTTTTTTTTTACGTGAAGGACTTCCGATATCGTCATCGCAAAAATTGCCTGAAATTTTGGAAGTGAACACCGAATTTTTACTTTTTTCCATGGGATTCCCAATCGTTCATACGTTATATATATAGCAGTATGATTTTTTTTCAAATAAATATTCGTTTTTCAATGTCAGGACATTTATTATCGGCAATATATCAATTGTTTCATCGCATTCTGCGCACAGACCAATATTTTGGATAATGCCTGATTTATAGAGAATACAATCTTCTTTTATACAGTTTCGTTTTTGATAGTACATAAGTCATTGTTTATAGTGTTTGACTATAATTTTGTATGACAGATCAACAACTTTTTTTCAAATAACCAGATATTTATAAACTCCTCATTGTTAAAATTATCTTATTTTAAAAGTCCAACCCACGCCAGACACGGAGTATAACTTATTACATTTTTCGGTCTCGCAAACACTAAAATATTAAAGTAATGAAAAATTCAATTACGCACCATTCGTAGTAAGTCGAATTTACATATAGAATATTGTAAATATAAAATTCTTCAATAATATGTCTATATAAATAATTAGTGGATTTTCCCGACTGATTATTAAGTCTATCTATGTATAATTCGTGATTTCAAATCCAATGAGAATGCTCTCTATTAATCATTTGACACTGGGTCCAGCCTGTCCCATGAAATTTTAGGATCCGATTACTATTGTCAGGGAGAGGTGAGGGAGAAAGGGAGGGGTCGACGCTGACGCATGCAGAGCTTACAATTAGCGTCTGGCGTTCCCGATAATAATGTCCTCACTGCTATAATTGTCGGCTCTCTGTTCACCCGGTTAGTAGCATTCACGAGGACACGAATAAGCCAGAGCTGTAACAGCGATAGTAGGGTGACTTTTTGAAATTCCAATGAGAGAACTCGCGAGCCGAGATACGAGTACCAGCGTTCCGAGGACGCAAGAGTAATCGTTTTTACCCCGCTACTTCCGCGGCTCTCGCTCTGGGTTTACCACCCGTGGCTAGCCCGCTAATTAAGAGACTTCTTTTCCGCGTTGTAAGTAGCTCTTATCTCCGCGCGAAAAGAGAGACGCGGCGGTTCGAACTACGGTTGAAGAGGGACCGACGAGTGAAACGAGAAAAAAAAAACCCCTCAGAAATGAAAAGGTAAGGTGAAGTGTAATGGCGATAAGTCTCCAGCAAAAACGCTCGACACTGCGGGACATACCGATGTTTCCAGATCTCTTTATTGATATTGATAATAATTTTATAACCACTTAAGTATAAACGCCGTAAATAGAAAAGTTTACAATTCCTTTGACAGTACCGATATTTGAATTATATTTACCAAATTTCTCAATACACTGTTAAAAATCCAGCGTGTGTGAAAGGGACGATTGGTGTAGACCTTTGGCCAGTGTTGACTTGTGTAATGTTGTTGGTAACACTTTTTATAGTGTCAATTTAACACATTTGCGTGTATTAAAATTACTCGACACCCACCTCAAAACTTTTAACCTATTTTGCTTCCTCATAGAGGAAGCTTTGTTTTCGTGAAAATTTTTCTTTTTCGAGATTCTCATATCAGGATACTCAGAATGGTCCAAAACATCGAGAAAAGTGGTCTAGAAAAAATGTCCGTGCGTGTGTGCTTGGGTCCAAAACAAGTCTTGGGAAAATTTACGTAAAAAATTCCAGATAGCGGGAGGTGGTACCGCTGAGCTGGTTTAAGCAAAATGGTCTAACGGTTAATTTAATGAAGACAATCATTACCCCTTTCGAGTGTTGTATAGACAGTCTGCCGGCATGGGATAAAATCGTAATACATGAATCGAATTGTCCAGTACATCAGGCCTGCATTTGTACCAAAATAACCAGATCGAATGTACTCGATAGTCAAGAGAAATGGACAAGCTGGTGAACAAAGACATTAATTACTACAATGCACATAAGGGAAGATATGTTAAGATGTATTAACTAGGATCATATAAATGCAACCACTTCATGTAATTCTCGTGTACCCATAAGTACTCAATAAATCAATCAATCAACACAAACATTAGTGTGGAAGTTATTATGAAGCTTATAAAAATTGTCTTAATTTAGCAGCAGTTGAATTTATGTGACACTGGTATCATATTTTGTTCATTTCATAATTATTAAAAATAATACTATAATTTCTACAGGATAAAAAATATTTTTGCTTTGATAAGAATACGTATAATACGTTGAATAAGTGAGAGCAATCAAATTTAAAAGACTTATTTGTTTATTTTATGTTTAAAATACTTTTTTACCCGCAACCGTGTACGTGAGAGACATCATATTCATGTTTAAAAAATTCAGAGGACGAAAGGGCCGAAGCTCAAAAGTGACGAGCTCAAGACTCGGAAAAACGGAATGTAAAGGGATCAAAGAAACAGAGCTGAATGAGTGAAGAGTGTCACTGATGGGTACTGAAACGTAAAGTAGAGACGCAATTACGAGTAATTACGAGTGTTAATTAAAGACTGTTCTCCGTGGTGTTGACTCTCTTCATTACAAGAAGTAGTAAAATCCCATTTAAATGTTTTACTCGTCTGTATTTGCATTATATTTAGATATCGTAATATTATGACTGGTGCTGCGGTTTTTTGCTGATGCTCGTCGAAATACGTGCATCGTTAACCCCTTAAAGGCTTGAGTGGAATGTGTACTTTAACCAACGGGGAGAACTTAAATTTCTGTTAGCCTTTTTTATGATGATAAAAGTGCATTATGACTGATATAAAAAATTATCTATTCTCCACTTTTCACAAGGTCACCGTGGGTAATGAAATATGTTGAATGATTATGGCTTCCACACAGCGCTGATGTGAATGCTACTGCTTTCTAAGCTTGTTAGAATTATATTTGCACCATTTTATTTACTGGAAATTTATAAAAGATTGCGACTGACGTACATACGGCGAAACTCACACTGAACTTGTGCCAACTAAATAGTTGAACCAAGTAAATAATCGGTTCAACTGCATGATATTGTTGACTTAAGTTCAACAGGGGTTATCTCAAGATCACCATGAACTCCACCGTATCTAGCGTCATCGGAAGATTGAATTAACGATTAGCACATGAACATTAACTATTAACTCAATTTAATTTTCTTCGAGTCAACTGAATTCAATTGACTGAAAGTAATGTCTTGTTACTCCGTCAAAAAGAAAGTCTCTCAGTGCAAAATCCTGATTACTGTTTCAACCAGGATTAATTTCTCAACCCATTTTTGGTCGTCTCATTTATCGTAACTATACCAAGTACATTTGCAATGTATAATTATCAATTAATGAACCAAAAATCTACTTAATTACGAAAAAAACCGACGAACAAGCTCATCCACAAACCGAAATTACTTATTTACGCTAGATTAACCAATCTCAGTAACTCGTCTTGAAGCGAACACAGGCAACTTTGAAAACAGTTCAAAGAATCTGTTTCGCGTCCCAATTGCAATCCGCACGATTATCGTATCTTTGCGGTGTTCTTCCTGCTTTTGTGAGAGCAACAAGAAGGGAGCCGCTAAAACTTTCTCAAAACTTCGTCGTCGAGTCAGTTGGAAGTCGATAAAGAGAAAGTGCAACCAGGATTGGGTACATATCCCAGTGGCGCACCTTATACCGATGTCGATTGTGTGTCGATATCCGTAATAAATGTTTCCCGATACGATTTACAACCAACGCCGTTTGGTTGGCGATGGTGTTGGTCTCATGGCCGGATATATATACGTACAGAATATCGATGTATATATGACTTTGCCCTCTGTTATATCTACCAACATCGGGTCTGTTACGTATTACGACGCGCAGCTGCGCCTTCCGCGAAGGCTTTTCGCGGATGCAATCACGCCCTTAATTCGATTACTCGGATGCTGCGCGGAATAGGTGTTGTGGTGGTTTCGCACACAGCTTCTGGCAACATCTACACAGTCGCGCGTTTGATATGCACACGCATTCTCTATATCTTGATTTCTGCGGCATTCTCACTCGCACTTATACTTGGTCCCTTCTGTCTCGCCTTCTCCCGACATTCTCCATTCCACGTCGAGCACAAAACTACCCCCGTGCTTCGCGCTATCCTCGGATTAAGTAATTTATATGACGACACGGTCGTTCTACGTTTCCCTACGTAACGACCGAAGCGAAAAGGCAACCCCCTTGCTACTATGCTGCGAACTCACGTACTTCTGCATACACACCTTCACCCTTCCACCCCTGACCCTCTTCTCGTTCTCTAGAACCTCGCGCCACACTGGTTCGTCTGTGCAAGCTCTCTGTGCCTCTGCTACTGGGCTACGACTCATACTGTATAGATATGTCGGGATGCTTGCTTTTGCTTGCTTTCTCGCTCGCTACTCCCCTTTACGAGCTTCCTCTGCACAAGTCGAGCAGTGTTCTATATACACGCCTAGCCGAGCGTCGCGGAACAGCACCAGCAGCACGCTCTTCGGCATTAACGCAAAAGGGCAAATTTATAGCTAGAGAAAGTCCTGATTACCAGGGAGAAACAAATCCTTCGTATACGGACGAAAATAACTGCTGTTTGTAATGTCAATCTATTGTGGAGATTCAGCTATCATTGATGACATTTGTAATTATACAGCTGTGCGATTATGAATTTTGCTTTATCATATAGGAAGCTTCGTGATCGTGGCATTTCTTTTCTAGACTTAAGTGCCAGAGTACCATATTGTCTCAATTAGACAATCACATTTAGAAAAAAAATGCCTGTATGTATATTTGGGTAGGGCCATTTATTTGCCATTATTATTTTTTGCCACGTACCCCCGAATACTGTTCTATGTTCTATGAAGAAAAACAAATTCCCGCAAGTCATCGATAAGATCAAAAAATATTTAGAATTTTTCTTGTATTTTTTAATTTTCTAGTATTTTTATTTCTTTTTCGTAAAAATTTTCATGTATATGTAAAAATATGTGCTGTAGAAGAGGGACAAACACAAACTAACAAGAATATTTATGAGATCTGAACATGTAAAAATGTGGTTTATTCATTGTCGTGCTTGTGTGTGTGCCTTAGAGAATACTTCAACAAAAAATGCTACAAAAAAAAAATCTTTTATGAGAAAGTCATGTTTGATCAACATACTTCATCAAAGATTTACGCATTGAGAAAATACATAATAATCATTACTTAAGAACGAAAGTGTTACAAAAAACGGAAAAGCTTATAATTACCCATTCGTTGTACATATTTGTTTGTAAATGAAGCAAAAGAAAAAGCAATAAATTAGACTTGAAATTGTGGTGTGCATAGCGCTTTTGGTTCATATTGTATCTTCTTTTTGTTCTTATTTCCTCCCTGGCGTTATGCAAACGGAGATTAAACGTCGAGGTAGGACGTAATAAATTCTTGATTATATTCAGTGCGATTCACGAGATTCATCAATCTCGTCCTACCTTTTTATAGTGTTTTTGCAATTTTTTGTTCTCTTTCTTAAATTTGCATATACGCGGAGGATTATAATTTGTCATGAGGATAATAATCATCGGGTACATCCACGAAAAGGAGCAACAGCAGAGTAACAGCAGGTAGCTCGGCATTATCTGGGCGTATAAAATGCTTTTCCTACCTACGTAGGTCGTATAACGGTGGCTGCTATTAAACGTTGAGAGGAGAGCGTAATAAAACCCGCTCCTGCCAGTCTTTCCTCTCTTTGCACCCCTCCTTCCGCTGGTCGTTCTTTCGAGTGCGATATACCTACCCCCACGGTCTGGCTAACGAGCTAATAACGTTTTCGAGGAGCATCCTGCCCTTCCCCAATCCCAAAAGCTTCACGCAAAAAGGGATGCTATAGAATTTGCAAGGAAAGATATTCACACTGAATATTAACAGGCGTTTTACAATAAGCGTTTCAATAGTCTTCGAGGGTTGCTTGAAATTGTGGGAGGATTATATGATTATAATTGCTGCCGAGCAAAAGAAAAAAAATACATAGAATTGTTTCGTATTGCTTCCTCTCAGAGGAGGCTTTGTTTCCATCCGAAGAAAAAATTCCAGATTTTTATGTCAGATACTCAAAATGGTCTAAAACATCGCGAAAAGTTGTTTGGAAAAAGTGTCCAGATGTATGTAAGTGTATGCGTCTGATAAGGGGCTAAAATTCCTCTAGGTGATAGAAGGGCTAAAATTCATAGTCATCACTCGGGAATTACTCAATCGAATCGTCTTAAATTTTTGTGCTCTATACAGTACAGTCAATTTTTTTTGTTCAATTAATTGGCCAGCATGTACGGGGTCTGTTATAAGATTACAACCACAGTACTACTATCTTAAATATTGTCTTCAAAGATCGAATTACAGTAAGCTTGGCAAATATTTATAGTTGTCACTTAATATTTACTAATCCTGCCATAATATCATGCCCGCATAAATATTGTGTTGAATATTTTATATTTGCATTTTACACAATTTTATTATCACAATATCTATCAAAACTTATTTGTATTCAGAACCATCAGAGAATTCATTTCACTCTGTCAGTTCAGCCACCTTTTTTCTAATTATATTTTTTTTCACTCATTCGGTCACTTTTTATTTTATTATTGATTTGATATAACCTAATTATATGAACAGAACGCATAGATGAATAATTGGCAGAGTAGGCAAAACATATTTCGAAGGATAAACAGCTTTTTCAAAAATTATGGTGACTCAACTGACTGAGAATGCCTCATATATATAAAACAAAAGTATTATTGACGATTAGTTGTAATCATTAAATTCTTCCAATTTAACACAATAAAAAAGATGTATAACAAGAAAACTGGTAAAATACGAGATGTTGTACATCGTGCGGGTTGTATGCGTACAAAACAACTAGAGACTGTACATAAACTGAAGGGGGCTTGATAGGAGAGTGAAATTCGTGAAAACGACCGGTCCGTTTGACGTTTCACGGCTTAACGAGAGACACGGGGTGTGCGTGAGGGGCTCAACGAGGGAGAAATAGAGATGAAAAGAGAAGAGGACGCGACGAGCGAGAGAGGGCTGGGAAGGGGGTAGGGTTTAGCGAGAAGGAGAGGAGAATAGAGAAATAGAAGCAGCACTGACAATGGAAATGGCCACCGCGTGCCGAGAGCTTCGAAACGTTTTCCCCATAAAATGATGAGTCTATCTCACTCGATCTCCCATTACGCTTGCATACTCCAAGTTTCCATCTCGTTCCCTCGTCGAACCCCTTCTCGTTCCCAGCAATTCGAACACTCGAGTATTGCCGAACGCGCTCTCGCGTCGTAAAGTGCAAAATTAACGTGCTGCTGCGCCCGCCACGAGGGGTCGCTGCTGCTGCTGCTGCTGCGTTTCCCTTTCCCCTCTTCTCATCCGGACAAAAATAGATTTTCCGCGTGGCCATCGAGTCCCGATTACTCTTCACTTCCCTCCATCCTCGCCCTTTTCTCTACCGCCAATCCTTCCCCGTTACCTTTATCGCTCTGTCCCTTTTTCGCCTCTGGTCCTATCCTTCCTGTGCCGCATCGCTTTTTTTTACGAATAGTCACGTCTGAAGCTATCACGCTGATAAAAGGCCGCTAAGCCGAAAATTCCAGGGGATGCCGAATCCGAGGGTGAGCGCACGAATGAACGAAAATGAAAAAAAAAAGGGAATAAAATAAAAGAGTCGAAAAGGGTTGTGTGAGGGGAGGATTGGGGGAGTGAGGAAGAGGCGTAGAGGCGTCCAATATCGTCGATGGCTGCCCCAAACGCCGGTTAGTTAGCTGTTAGCCCTCTGTCTACTCGTTTTTCTCCCTTTTTTTTTACTCCTGACTGTGCATTCCCTCACTTCCTCTATGTCTGTCGTTGGTAGAAAAGTTCCCTTTGACTGCTGTACTTCACTCCAACAGAATTCGCGGAGTAGTTACAATGCCGCTGCACGAGTACACTGTAGTGGACCCTGCTCTAACAATTCGAGATGCCCCGGATGAAACACGAGCTTGGTGTAAATAGCACAGGATACAAAGACTTCACTACAGATGACCGGTATAATTTGCCTGGTCCAGCTAAAATGCAGAAAAACTGAAATTGGACTGGAACACTGATGTTGGAGGTGAAATATCTTTATACTTTAAAGTCAAACTCCCTTTTGGTGTTTTGTTACGATATAAAGTGTGATAGTTTTTATAGAATTTTAACTGTACAATTAAAAAAATTAAAGTTGGAGGTTAATCTTCACAATTTAAAATGAAATAGTTAAGATTGTTATGGAGGCAACAACGATATTATTTTTATAAAATTTAAATTGTTCTGTAGCTATTTAGTATATGTAGATATGTTCTCTACATATGAGAGCTTTTTTTAAATTCTTTTTTAAGTCTGAAAAATAATTGGTTTCCCCATCTATGTCCTCATGTGTTATAACCAGGGTTTACGCACCCTTCGGATCCTCAACTTTTCTCACGAGAAAAGCAATCTCAGCGTCGTTGGAAGAAAGCGCTAAAGCTCAGAGCAAAGTTGTTGTACGATCTTCGCCGCGTGCCTCGGAGGAAAAAAATGCGAAGGTATATTTATATATTGTACAGCAGTATATAGTTCAGGGGAGAAAAAAGAATAGAGTGAGATAGGAGCGCGAGGCTAAAGGGTGGAGTGAAAAAAAGGTTTTAAAATATGACGGCTATTAACCGTAGTTCATGCGTGAACGTTTGGAAGCTCTTCAGGTATGAAAAGGGGCGAGAGGATTTCTTGCGCCAAACTTTGCCATGAATCATTCCTGTAAGACTGTGCGTCCCGGATAAAGAAGAATAAATTGACGCTTAAACGCTTATATTTATCAAAAATAACTCGCAGCCATAAGTCTTCATAATAATGATTTTTTCAAATCAGCACTTTGAAGATTTTCCTACAAACAAAGGTCTAATACACGTAGAATTTGGAAGCCAATTACATGCAAACTTCATTACTTATGTTTTCACCAAATTCTTTCCCGAACTCTTTTTCAGATTTCCTACATCCATTCAATTTTTCTGTTTGTTACACCGTTCGCTATTCCATTTAAAATACCATTTACAATGACTACATGTTTGGTTCAAATTCATCAACGAGAAATTTTATGGTGAAACAGCATTTTCAATGCTTTCATCACGAAATTATTGTTATGCCTCAAAAATATTAATTGTAGAACAATTCGTTTTTTATAGTAATCCAAAAAGCATACTAATTTTTATTCATGCATGTATGGAAAAAATCAATGGAAAAAATCAATGTCCTTATCCCTCATTATAAAGTCCACCATAATAAATAATTGAAATACATAATCAAGGAATACAAAGGAACTTATTGTAAGAAATACAATGAAAGAACGCTAGGATTTATTTATTAAATGTAATAAAAGAGCACACGTTGATATTTATTTTCATCCAAGAAACGCTCACGCAATCCCTTTAACCTCAAGTCCCCTCCATGGAAAGGACGCCCGCTCCATTCCACAAGTTCTCACATTCGTCGTCAAGTGTTATTGGAATTTTTCCGCAAGACGTCCTGAAAACACGTAGACAGGACGAAACCGCGAGATATCTTTCGCGGATCGCATGTCGCTACTGACGGTTGGCCTTTGTGCGGTAGGTTGTCGACGTGAAGCTCCAAGTTCGAGCAACGGAGGACATATAAGATAGGAGAGACACTTACACAGCGACGTTGGAAGCAAGGGTGCGAGAAAGATAAGATGATATAGTGGGATGAAAAAGTCGAAATTGAATTAGGGGACAAGCGTACGGTGGGATGGGTTTTGACGGTGGTGGTGTCGTTGAGATCTCGTTACGAGGCGCGAAAGAACTGGGTGGGTGAGAGTCGATAAAACCGCTTTTACTCGCACGTGAGAGGATGGCTCAAATGGAGGAACAGAGAAGGATAAATAATAATAAGAAGAAAAAAAGAGGGGAAGCTTTGTAGAGACGATGGTGATCCCAAGATCTTTAATACCCTATCGACGACTACAGCGTGGGTAGACTAAATGAATCCAAGACGAGGTAGGGCAAGAGATGGCATCAAGAGGGAGAGAGGATGATCCTAAGAAGACGAGGGATTGGAACAGAAGAAGAATCATTCCAGCGACGATGTTCGATCCCTGAAATACCTCACGCTTCCACCCTCGACATTCGATCACTTTCTATTCAATCAAACGTTAAACGGCCGCTACTACTTTTTTCCCCTTTGCACGACAAGAGAGATGAAAAAATATCGCTACAAACATTAGAGTTGTCGTGAAACGTCATCTTCGTTTATATTTTATAGTTCTGGTAACGATGCAAAAATAGTGGCACGATAATATTCTATCACAGTTAATAATTAGACATTTACATATTATGAAATGATTATGAAATGTTCCGTGAGGTAAATATATCATACATAGTCATGTGTGTGGCGTACAAACACTCCGAGCGAATTAGTTAAGCCATTCCTACAGGCACTCTCGCAAACACAAAAACAAAATTGAAAATTGTGTGATTTTAACAGAAAATCGACAACGGAAATTTCGTGTTAGTTTGAAAGAAATATTTATATTATTTTTTAGTTTTGCAGATAAAGTTCATAAATAATATGTAAAAATGAAGTATCGATTGTACGCTAATTATGTTATAAAAAACATATAATTTCCTTTTTAGATAACATTTTGTCTCATTTTTATGCAAAAATTCTGTCATAAATTTATATAATCTTTACTTTACTTTTCAAATCTAATGGAAGAAACCGTAAAATGTACAACAATATTCTGTCAAATTAACACAACGGGGATTCTTACTTTGGAATCTGCCACTACGATTTTGTACATACATTTTTTTTGCTGTGTACACTCAAAGATGCTATACACCGTAAAAATGCGGTGTTAAAGTTTACACTAAAGAAATGGACCTATTGAGACTACAGAATCAAATTGAAATTAACACCAATCGGTGTTGCGGATTCACTCCACAAATCAGCAACCATTGATGTTAATTATAACACACCACTGTATAGATAATAGCTCCATACCTTTGGTGTAAAATTTAACACCGCGTTTTTTGAAGTGTATCAAACATGCTAATGAATGTCCAGGGATTTTTACTTTATTATTAAGAGGATAATTAAAATTTAGCATACGTTATCTAAGAGTATAAACATACAAAAAACAAAATACTCAGTAGTCATTTTTTTTTATTAGAATTTCACTGAAAGTTTCACTAAACAAACATTTTGAATATATTCACGTATGAAATTGACAAAAAAAAGTTGATATGGTATTCAAGCCTTATCGAGCTGTCTTACTAATTCCACTGGATTATGCAGCAGAGTTTTGGATCTCGTAAAAAGCTTTTGAGCTGAGGATTTAAGCCTAAAATCGAGGCATCATCAGATTGCGCAAAACTTTGTCATTAATATTCATAAATTAATTCTCTTTTAATGTGATAACTCTCCTGACATACAGAAGAAGAAAAAACGCCGGTGTAAGCTTATACAACTTATTTTGCATTGAACAAGATTTTTATAATATTTTTTGGACGGATTTGTCTTCAATCAAAAACACATAGAACAAAATCTTTTGATGGGTTGCTCGTGGATTTAAATTATGGCGTTACTGCAACCTAGAAATATCTACGAACCTCGATCGTCCATTAAAATCACATGCTTGGTGAATTTCGTAAAATGTGAATAATTAATATGAGCGAGAATATAGAACAATGCAGATGGAGGGAGGAAGGAAGAGAGTAGCAATAAAAAACTTGACAAGCTTGAAATGATAGAGTACTCACAGGCAATCAAGATAATCGATGGATGTTCTTCCCCACCGTCGTTCTTTCCACTCAGGAAGTTGAACCATTGTATTGGATCTACTCTGATGCCATATCTGCAACAGAGAAATTAATAGTATGAGTAAAAAAGCAAAGATAATATCAGTAATCAGACAAACGGAAGCAATTACGAATACAATCAATAAGAAAAAGCTACGTCGATGATATTAATAATATCGTATCTGCAAAGAAAAAAAATCGATTTCATTTTTAATTAACGCTATCGAAATAGATACCGGTCGGTAATAACGATAACAAATATTCATTTTTATCAATCGTGTTTTTTTTTAAATCCATATAAAGTAAATAAATGTTTTATTTTGTTTTATTTTATTTAAATAGATGAGAAACTGAGGAACGCTGTTATATCTGAGACCAGAGAACCTGAAGCAATTACCAATATTATTAATATTCCTACAGGAAAAGATTCGTTCTATTTTAATTAACAATATCAAAACAGCAACCAATACTTAAAATAAATTGTCATCGAAAGGATAGTAACTACCTGTCATAATTATTATCGACCGGTTAATGTTTTGATTTTGTTAATTAAAGTAAAAAGGATCATGGATGTTTAGTCGAAGCAAATTTAAAAAAATAATTACATGTTTTTAAATTCATATTAGTAAATAAATGTTTGATTGTTTTTGAAAATTGAATAACAAAATATTATCAGCAATCTGAAAACCGTAAGCAATCACGAACATAATAAATAAGAAACAGCTGTATCCATGTTATTAATCATATTTTCCCTACAGAAAAAAAATGTTTTTATTCACAATTAATTCAATTGAAATATCTACCGTTCAAAAATAACGATAACAAATAGTTGTCAATAGCTGTGAGTATTAACTGGACGCAAGAAACTAGATCCCACAAAAAAACGTCACCCGAAGCATAAATTTGATAAACAAATTATTTTCCAAAAGTTGTTAAAATATATTAAAAATCAAAAGATTCAATAAAAGAATGCCTATTTAACGGTATAAATTTCTTTTTAAAGTATGATACATTCAATTGCATGAAATTATTTCTTATTGTATGTGGCGTATTATACACAGTGTATTTAAACACACAGTGCAGTTTCCTTGACGTTGTCAGCTATCCTGAGAGTATGCTTGTACGGAGGGTTCTGCTCTACAAAGGAGGGAACGGTTGAGGGGTTGAATGTAAGCGTGTAGGGCTATTAACGTCCAGCGCGTTTGGACCGACCTGCCCATTGGGCCTCGTAAAAAAAGAAGGAATAAAAAAAAACGTGGAAAAGAGGAAACGTCGGCGTGCCTCTCGTGCTTTTCTCGATGCCGTACCATCTCGGCTATTGTCCTGCGCCCCCTTCGCCCACTTCGGTAAATAATAAACGTCACTCCGCGAGCGTGTCTCGAGAAGCTCAAGTATACAAAAAGAAAGAAAACTCGTCCGAGGGTGGAGGGAGAACCCTCTCGTCGCCCAGAAGCTCTTCAGGTTGTCCTCGCGTCGCAGCAGCCAAGTCTCTCGAGAGGCCCTCCAGAAGCAGCAGAGAGCAGAGAAAGAGGGCTTGCCACGGAGTTGGGTGGAAAGTACACGGCGAACAGTGACGCGACATAGAATAGTCAGACGCGCCAGACTACCAAGTAGTTACGCCACATGTTGGTCAGCCGTGTAATTTGTTTTTATTTCTTTACGAATGAATTTCTTAAAATCTTAATGTCGTTTACCGGCCGTTTCAGGTAGAAATCTTGGTTTTTAAATTGGGATATCATGTTGCAGGCATTATATGCGGAATACCGTGTTCTACTGAAGATTTATTTATTTAGGCTTCGGCGTTCGACCATTTTTATTATCAGATGCAACTTTTGCAACTAATAGACTCGAATCTGAGTCAAGTGCTGACTGGGTTTCGAAGACAGACATAAAAAAAAAGATTATGTTTCACACGTCATCAATCGATACTTTGGACAATAATATTGAATCTCGTGAAAGAGATAGCATAATATGCTTTGCTGACAAGTAATGCCCTGCAGCAAATTCATAAGTATAGGAAGCAAATAATGGTTGCACGGAGAAAGTAAATTTGTTCATACAGCAAAAACGTGTTTATACCGCAACTAGTTTCTTGCCTTGTACATTAATTAAGTACGCAAGGTGAACAGGATAGGTAGTTTAAGTCTAGTTAAGGGTTAAAATAAGTAGATGGGTTAACGGAAACAAAATTCTTTGTGTAACAGCCATTTTTTATTAACCGCCGTTGCTATGAGTAAAAATTAAAATTATTCGTCATCGCTAAATTACGATGTAGTTTGTGTTTGTTCTTGAATTAACAGTCAAGACAAATATAGTATAACCAAAATGGCTCATATAGCTAAAATAATTGTAAACGTTTTCAGAATATTTATAGTCTCCCCTGTAGTTCATTTTACCTAAGAATACATAATAGTCATTTTTATAATAGTGAATTTAATAAGACCTTTTTCGGTGTGCTGCTAGTCAACGTGTGTTGAATATCATGAATATTTCAATAACAGTAAACAAGTTAGAGAAAAACCTGTTTCCAGATAGTTTCTACATATCCGCTATATTATATTGCTGTCTCTTTACTGCACACGTATGTTACAATTTAAGCACGATACTGGGAAAACTGTGTATTATGCACGTCCGAAGAAATATTTATTAATATTGTACTTTATCTGACTCACTTCTCTCGGCATTCAGAATATGACGGCATGATATCGTGCATAATAGAGATTCGTTTGTATATTTTATATGTGATTGTAATGCATCACTGCGTAATCAAAGATTTAATCAAATTATAGTGCGAATTCCGCATCAAATCCAAGTCACTCTGACAATTAAGATAACAATACAGTTATAAACTTTTTTTTTTTTGCATCCTCATAAAGAATGTTTGTCTTTGCGTAAGGAAACTGAGATTCTAATGTTAGGATATTTAATGTAGTCTGAAAGTAAAACAGAAAAGTGAAAGAAATTTGTCAGAACTAAAATAGCAATAATGCAATCAAGTGCGTGATTCAAATCCACCAAAATGTGTTGATTCTTTTTTTGCGACAGCGTTGTTTTCATTTTTCTACAGTAAAATCGAAAATTACAAGTACAGCGGCCGTTCCTTGTATCAAATTCATTCTTGATAATCAATAATCCTGAATTCATGTGAAAATTTAAGCCGGATATCTCAGAATTCACAAAAGTTGGAGTGTTTACAGTCATTTAAAGAATATAGAAATTGCAGTAAAATTAGAACCGCTCTATCGATTCACGTCAAATTTAGCACCAATCTGATAATCCATTTGTATACAAAATTTCAACCTGATATCTCGTAATTTACAAAAGTTATAGCATAAATTAAAGATATTGTGAAGCGGCAATGGTTATAGCGTAAAAAGGCTTTTTTTCAAAATGCACGCACATTTTTGTTCTAAACCACTTTTCTCGACGTTTTGGACGATTCCGAGTGTTCTGACATGAAAATAAAAAAAAAAAAAAACGGAAGTGACGAAAACAAAGATTCGTCTTTACGAAAGCAAAACGGATCTTAAAATTATTTTAAATTATTAAATTGAAACTTTATTGTTATAATCAAACTCAATGTTTATTACTTAATAAAATAGCAATATTAACGAAAAGTAGCACAACGACTTTACAATACGAACCCAGATCAGACCCATATAACGAGTGATAAATCATAACAAAGTTGAAAAGAGTAGACAATTAATTCGCGTTAAATCGGGGTTCTGGAGATATATATTTCAATAAGAACTCCAAGAAGAAAACGAGTGAAAACTGTCGAACGAAAGAATGTCCAGCTCCGTGCATAAATTATGACTACATAACGAAACTCTTCCTCCCCCGCTCTACATCCCCGCAACGGCGATCGACGACGACGTTCGGTTAAAGTTTCCGGGATGGTTGGTGCGATCGGTGCGAGCGAAGCTCCCCGGCAAACTTTCGATTCCTTCCGTCCTGCTACCGTTCCACATCTCCTTCCACCACTCTCGGCCGTATATAGCTATATCCTATGCGAACGGCAGACTTTACCGTGGCATCCAACTTTTTTGTCAGTCGATTAATCGAGCTCTCTCTCAAACTTCTGCGATATATATTTTTTTTTTCTTCTTCATTATTCTATCTCTCTCCTCTTCCGGCCCTTTGCTTCTTTCCATCTCTAGCACGCTATCCGCGCGTCCTGTGCTGGGATTCTTCCGGCTTCACGATCGCTGAACGAGAGGTGTGCGTCGCCTAGCGGACGAATTCTCTTTATCTTTTGCTCCCTCGTTTCGTCCCAATGCGAAAGAGACAAGCGAAGACAGAGACACGAGTCTCAACTCAATCCGAACATTTCGCTCGATTAATCCCCGATCGGATTCTCCAGCTCTTCTTTTCCACGCCTCTCATCCAGATTATCGCGTCTACTTTTCGACGTTTCTCGTACCGATTTTCCAGTCTCTCCGGTGCGCCAGTTCGAGCCTTCGTACAACTCTGTGCCTTTGTGACACCTGCACACAGGCCCTTGGGAATGATTCGGTCACGTTCGGCAGACTCGCCCCCGATTAATTATATTTGATCAATCGTCGAGACGAGTAAAAAGTAGTCGCTTCTACCACGTTGATGATGAGAGTAACATGTGTATGTCGCAGCTTTTTGCATTTCGTATTTGTTAATTTTTTTTAATGAATGTAACGACTTCGCAGACGAGCCACAGCCATTATTAATAGCAGTGATTGTCACATTAGTAATAATGCTTGTCAGTCTGGCAGAGACAATAATAGTTAAAAGCAACTACATGTTAATTGTGACATGTAGCGACTTTTCGCGGTTATCATTACATGCACACTCTGCCAATGGACACATTTGTTAATATCGAGTACCAACCGCAGACAGCGTCGCAATGTCCACGCGGGGTTCAATGAGCTTTAAGCTAATTTACATCGAAAAGAAAAAAATATTGATCATATCGAAGAAACAGATTTATTTATAAACATTGAAAAAGTAGTATTCCGATAACTTTTTTGACGGAACAAAATCATTACCATTGATTTGTTGAAACGTATTGCAGAGTTTTTTTTACAATATTTCATTTAAAAAATTGCCGAGTTACGAATATTCTTCTTTGTAGTAGTGATATATATGTATTTTTTTAGTTTCATGTCAACGTGTTTACAATGTCAAAAGCATTCAAAAGTCACTTTTAGAAAAAATGTCTGGATGTATGTGTATGTATGATGTGTGTTTATCAAACGTAATGAATTTAATCTTCTGTAACTCGATATCGCCTTGAACTATCAAGCTGATGAAGCACGCTGGTAGAACACTGGATGACATTTTTAGTGAAATATGCTAGCAACCGCTAAAATTTGACAGAATGAATGTGTAAAAAGCGTTTGTGATTACGCTTATTCTTACAATTTCATAGTCATCGAACTAAATATTTCCTCATAAAGGTGGTTTTGTGAAAAATAGAAACTAATGAGAAAGCAATGTTCTACTTTGCATTATTTTAACGTTATATCGCAGACAAAATTTGACAGAATGAATGTGTAAAAAGCGTTTGTGATTACGCTTATTCTTACAATTTCATAGTCATCGAACTAAATATTTCCTCATAAAGGTGGTTTTGTGAAAAATAGAAACTAATGAGAAAGCAATGTTCTACTTTGCATTATTTTAACGTTATATCGCAGACAGTATTTATTTGTTACAGTTTCGTTCTTGTTCGTAGGCGAAAAGGTTGAATTATCGTTTACCGAAGGAGTGGAAAAAAGCTTTCTCCACGAGGAAGCAAAGGAGACGAAGAGAAAGCATATCATTATCAAGTGATTTTATTAGTAAAGGAGGAAAACACTTAATTTTTTTTTACAACTTCATTCTTGTTCGCAGGTGGAAATGTCGAATTATCGTCCACACAGCAAGTGAAAAAGAGACAAAAAGAAAGCACATGATGATCTACTGTTTTATTAGTAAAGAATAAACATTCGACCAAAATACTCATAGAGATGGCTTTATGGAAAATAATGAGAATGTCTGAGACTCTTAATTTTTTTTACAATTTCATGCTTGCTCGCCGTCGGATATGTCGAATTATCGTTCACCGAACGAAAGAAAAAACGCAAAAGAGAAAACACATCACGATTGATAGATTTTATTAATAAAAGGAGAACATTTAAATAAAATAATTCCTCATAGGGGCGGCTTTGTGAAAAATGTAAAACACTGAGAAAGCAATATGCAATGTTCTACATTTTGTATAATTTTCATAGAGGAAAATTCATTTTCATGAAATTTTTTTTTAGTCTTTTACGTCAGCACGCTCGGAATGATCCAGAATGTCGAAAAAAAAATGGATTAGAAAAAATGTCCGTGTGTATGTGTGTGTGAGTGTGTGTGCTGGGCTTCGAAAAATTCAATTGCCTCTTGCTCAGTAACCGTTCGAGCGGACGGGATGAAATTTAGCGCGCAAGTGAAGTAGTTGCCCCGCTTTGACGGTTGTGACTTTAAACATACATGTATGCAGGCATTTATATTTTACAGCTTTTTGAATTTTCCAAAAAAAATTGCGTGGTTGCTCTAACTTTCGTAAAATTTACTATATATTTTGCTAAATAGTTCTTCGTAAGTGCAGGTACATTTAATGTTGTTTGGTTTTGAATTTGGCAAAAATTTCAAAAGTCGTTTGGATTTTATTAAGTTTTGATATTTTCGTAATGTTTTAAAAAATGCTATAACTCGAGGACGGTTCAAGTAATTGATCCAAAATTTTGCATAATACTTGAATATAATGTGTCGTTGTTTGATACTGAATTTGGTAAGAATACAAGAAAGAGTTAATATTTCAGAGAATTTTTTTTTTTAATTACAAAGTTTCCTCTATAAGGAAGCCAAAATTGATCAACATACACTTCCTCGTAGAGGTAGCTTTGTAAAATTTCAAAAATAATGAGTAAACAATGTGCAAAGTTTTACGTTTTTTATTACGTCCCTAACACTCGTGATTATTTTTTCCAAACACTTTCTTGCTTCCAGGCGAATATATCGAATTATTGTTCACCGGAACCAAAGAAAAAGCATCGAAGTGAAAGCTCAT
This sequence comes from Perithous albicinctus, assembly GCA_964016905.1. Classification (NCBI taxonomy): domain Eukaryota; kingdom Metazoa; phylum Arthropoda; class Insecta; order Hymenoptera; family Ichneumonidae; genus Perithous; species Perithous albicinctus. Next base: position 13,048,120 of record OZ024695.1, on the reverse strand, counting down.
CACGATCTTCTAATTCTATTAATGAAGGGAAACTGCGAAGTAGGATCTTTGCACCTAGCTTCCTCGTTATTTTTCACCTTACACAAAGCTACCTCTAGAGGAAGCTAAACTTAATGAACATATTTCCTCATAGAAGGGACTTTATGCAACGCGAAAAATTATGAAGTAGCCATATGAAAGATCATGTTTTGCAGCCTTTCTTTTCCGACTGTATATGTATAATAAGCTATGATTGATAAAATTCTCAATATTTTATTATACACCTGACACTCCTGATTTTTTGTTTTACAACTCGTTTTTCGTTTCCGTTTGTAGATATAAATGTTGAATTATCGTTCACCCGAAAAAAAGTAAAAGAGCCGAAGTGAAATAAGCACATTTCGATCGACTGATTTTATTAATAGAGGGAGAACGTTCGACCGTCAGGTGATCGTCACGTCGCTAATTAATTGGGAGAAGAACGACGAGGCGGAGCGTGATGGTATTTGGCTCGCTCGCTGTCAGGTTATTAGTCTCACCTGGTCAACTCACCTGTTTCAAACCCCTCTCGTTCAAAACGGAAAGCTCGACGGGCACGCTTTGCTCCCCGGACGGTCGAAGAGCCGTTGGTGGTAGGAGAAAACGCCGACAATTACCGGACGCGCGCGGGCGAGAGAGCTCCCTTCGCCGTCCCTCCCGCCGTCACGACGAAACTTTTACCCTTACTTAACGAGCGCGATAAATTTTTGTTACGCTCCCACTGGGAGCTGAAGGAGGGGAGTTTACAGGGGCGGCGATAAAAATCTCGTTGAAAATTATTCATGATCCCGGAGTGGCAAAGGAAAGTGGGAAAGAGAAGGCGAAGAGTGCACGCCTGGCCCCTCGCTAAATCGCTGAGGGGAGAACCAGGAAGTAAGGGAAGAAATGCGAAGGCCAAAGAGGCAACATATATATATATACATGCTCACATGTTATGGGAGGGTGAAGATCGGTTAGGGATTCCGGGGCGTTGGATTTCTCTAAATAACTCAGAGGCACACTTCCCTGCACTTCGTCCGTCGCCGTAGAAACACTCTCGCATTTAATTTTATCTGATATCACACGAAAAGAGAAGAAAAAATAGACACAAAAGATGAAACGACGGGACAATAAACGGATAGTGAGGGCTGTTTCTTTTTTTCTTTCTTTTTTTTTCGTGCTGCCTATTTGTCACTTTGTGAGGAGACAAGGAGGAAATGATGGTCACTTAAGACAATTTGTATAACTGAAGGGGAAACGAACACACGCATAATTTTTCACATAAGTTACTATCTATCACAGAGTGATAGATAGTTTTTTTTCTTATCTGTATTTTTCTTCGTCCCGAAGCAGCACATATTTAGTCAACATGAGAATATATTTTTTTCTCACCGTCCTTTATCAATTTTTCGATTCGCATGAATATTGAAAATGATATACTGTAAAAAAATGGTTTTTTTTTTTAATGCATGTATTTTTTTAATCATGTTTTTGCGGGAAGGCTTTTTCACAGTTCCTTTAGAATCAATTTCTTCCATTTTTGAGAAGTACAAAGATTACTTTTTTTTTTAATCTTGGTTTAGCTCCAAATTTGACTGCATTTTCACTATTGTCTTTACAAATACAAACAATTGAGTTTTTCAAAATACAAACAAAACTTGCTCTATGAGAAAGCAAAATAAAATCAATCAAATCATAACTAAAACATCTGATCGCCTGTGATCGTGGTGATTGCATATGAGGCATTCACCACGATACTTCAGCCACCCAAATTTTCGAATTTCTGCAATCACTCCGAAAATGAGTAACTTTGAAGTACTAACACGATAAAAAATTTCAAACATTTTCAAGCCCTTTCAAGTTACCGTTGTTGAAAAAAAAAATGAAATTTTTATTTTTCTTTCTTTCGACGATATCTCGGCGAGGATTTGTCGCAGAAATATTTTTAAAAGATCAAAATTTTGTGTTTTTTTTTTTTCATTCTCTATTCGGAAAAAAATGATATAAATTTATTACGGACGTTGAAATACTTTTTCAAAAAATCTAACGATTTTTTTGTGCTTGAACACCACGAAAGCCAGCCAATATTTGCCCTTTTTATTTTTTTTTGCGTTGGTCAAGTTGAGAACGAATTTTCAGTAATATCTTTAGAATATATTGTATTTTAAAAATCTTCATCTGACCGTTCTCACTACCAATCCACACTCTTCCCCAAAATATCCGCTTGGTCGTTACACCACCTACAGTTAATTCTTGCAAAATTTCGCGACAGTGAAATTTGGATAGGGTTTCGGTTTTGCACGCTCTGAATCGAGTGAACACTGACGCAGACCCCGAAATGTACTTCTCAAATTTCCATCATTAAATTCAACCAGAATAGTCGCATAAGGTAAAAATCAATTTAAAAATTCCATACTTGATAAAATATCAATTTGTGAACCAACTCTGACAAAAATGATAAAGAAGTGGAGTTTGTTCCTACTTTACCCGGGCGCCAAATTTCAGTTCGATATGTGGAATAATTCTTGAGATACAGAGGATCGCATTTTGTTTAGTCCTTAACAAATATTCACGCAATCATATTTCCTACATCACTTTTTTTGACATTTCACGCTATTTTGAATATTTCTAACAGAAAATCACAGAAAAAAAAAAATTATTTAATTAAAGCTTAATTCATGCGGAAGTAAAAAAAAAATAATTACAAAAAATGATTCGAGATTATGGAGTCAAGTAATTGATTGTCATCACAGTATAAATAAACAAAAATGTCGATTTTACAGGAACCTGCTCGTAAAGATAATTTTCACAAAAACCAGGCAAATTTTTCTCCCTTCTTGTCTCTTTACCGAATGTAAACAACGATGAAAAATGCACGGATTCAAATTTCGCTACATAATTCAGGACCACTTTTCACCATCCTCCGACAGTATGCCATTTAATTTCATTTGATACGCCGAAAATCGTAAAGAAGAAACGATGGTACCGATAAAAATGAAAGTAAAATATATTTTCGCAAACGAAGTACAGGCTGCGAAAGCACTATAGCTGACATAGTCCTTGATTTATGAGAATGGCTTGGTGGATATGGCGAGAAGTGGGAAAAAAATCTGGGGATATGAAATTCCGGCCTCTGCGTGTGCACGGCCCGTATATACTTCGCTATTACGTCCGCATATATATAGCTATCTCTGGTGTAGTATAGAAATATTCTTATTCGCGAGCTCCAATCGACTTTTTATCGAGATGCCAATCACTCGCAGTATCGCATCAATCAAAATCGTCGGCGAGCAACGACTGACCGGTGGTTCAGTAACCTCTCCTAGAGCTATATATAGGCAATATACAAAAGCGCCTGGGCTTACCAGCAAAATTGAGATAACCGGGGAAATGTGAACCATTGGAAAATGGGGATCATTGTTGTCATACTAATTCATAACTGACATAAAAATAAATTTACTTTTACGTTCTCGAAAAGTCTGCAAAGTAGAACTTTGCAAATTGTTTTTTCATTATTTGACACTGTTTACAAATCTTCCTCTATATCAGGAAGTAATGATCGATTTTGGCTTTATTATAGAGAAAGCTTTGAGGACTATTTAAGTATCATATGAGGCATTCCATACCAGTTAAGCTACCAAAAAAAAAAGAAAAAAAATACACTAAAAATGTCTAAAAATCAGGTTTAGTGGTAATCAGAATTAATTGTGTAATTTCAGGTCACATATCGCAATCGAAAAAATTGCTTCTCATTTTGTAAGCGATCGCCGAACTATGAGTATTATTTTTTATGGGATTCCTAAATCTTCATAAGCTATATCAGTTTCAATTTTTTTTTCCACATAATAATATCCGTTTTTCAATATCAGGACACTTAATATCAACAATATCAATTGTTTAATCGTGTTCTGCGTACAGTCAATTATTTTGGATAAAGTCTGATTTAGAGAACAGAATCTTCGGAATGTTACAACAGTTTAACGTCAAAAATCTTTTGATGTTACTTTTTTGCAGTTTAACGTAAAAATTATTATAGCGTTATTTTTTTTTGTTCTTGTCTTTTTGTGCTTCTGTAGTATTAAAAAAAAAAAATTGAGAATTACTATAAAATCTGAACTACTTTATCGATTTCGCCTAAATTCAATACCAAACGTCGCATCGTTGCGATAAAGTTTTATGCCAAGTTTTAGATCAGTTGCTGGAACCATTCTTGAGCTACAGCTTTTAAAAAAATCGAACATGAGAGTTTCTATAAAATCTGAACTACTTTATCGATGTCACTCAAATTCAATACCAAAAGGTTGCATCACTGCGACAAAGTTTTATGCCAAGATTTACATCAGTTGCTTGAACCGTTTTGTAGTTACATCATTTTCTTGAAGAAAAAAAAAACCAAAATAAGAATTTCTATAAAATCTGAACTACTTTATCGATTTCGCCCAAATCCAATAGCAAAAGTTGCATCACTCAAATAAAGTTTTATACGAAGTTTTAAACCGGCAGCTGGAAAATTGTTTGAGTTAGACTGATAACACTTTTCGAAATCTTAAAAGTCCGATAAAATCAAAATGCTTTGTACACGACACATAAATTTGAGTTTATTCGATTGAGTAGTTCTTAAGTTATGGCAGTTACAGATCATTTTGCTTCCTCATAGAGGAAGCTATTTTTTTGTGAACAAAAAAAATTCAATGTTTTAATATCAAAATACTTAAAATAGTCTAAAACGTCGAGAAATATATTATGTATTGATATTTGTGTATGCGTGTGACGAAACGGATATTAGGAGAATAATTGCCGCATTTTTTGGGTGATCGAGCTGAAACTTTGCAGGTGAATCAAGTTATCACTAAGGTTGCTTGATATTGAATTTGCCCAGAATCGGTTGAGGGATTCAAAAGTTATGAATATTTACTTTTTTTGAAATTTAAAAAAATATACTATAACTCGAAAACGGTTCAAATAACCGATTAAAAATTTAGCATAAAACTTATATAGAATGTGCTAATGTTTGATATTGAACTTGGAATAAATTTATAGAGTAAAGATTTTATAGAAATTCCCATACCCGTATTATTTTTTTGAAAATGCTGTAACTTGAGTACAGTTCAAGCAGTTGATCCAAAATTTTGCATACAACTTGAATAGTATGGGTCGTTGTTTGATACTGAATTTGCTGAGCATCCAACAAAGAGTTCATAATTCAGAGAATTTTTAATTTTTACAAGAAATGTAATATTAAATATGATAGCATTTTTTATTTATCTGGAGCAAAAAAAATGTCATGAAAACAATGCTTCGAAAAATAAGCTAAAAAAGAACTGAAAAATAAGGCGTTTTTTTAAGTGTCTTCTCAGAGCATGAAAAAAGTTTGTGCGTGACAGAAATACAAAAAATAACCTTTGGATGACCGTTTTATCTACCCGATCATCCTCATATAGCTCATAACATTTCTGAGACCGCAAGAACAAACGAATTAACGGGCGAAGGCCAAGGGAAGAATAAGCTACCATAAAAGATACCCGTATACTTTCCTCTGATATTGACTGTCGCACGCATTCTTCCTCTCGCACGAACGTTATTTTTTTATTTTTTCATTTTTTTTTTTTCTAGAGGTTAGCTCGCACGTTATGCCCAATAGAGAACGCAATTAGGCCGCGAAAGAGGACAACCGCCCGCCCTGGCCACGTACGATGTGGCGGTCTTTTCTCATTTTCCACGCTCCCTCAGGGGAATAAAGCTCACTGAGCGTAATCGAGAAACCGCTCGATCTCAACGCCGACCGCCCGAGCTTGTGCCTCACGATCTCTCTCGGATCAGTAAATATTACGTAGAGAAAAAAAAAGAGAAAAAGAAAAAAAAAGATACTTTTGGAGAGATGAGGAAAACGAAGGAAATATATACTGTACTGTAAATAATCGAGACCACACGAATCGAGCCGAGCATATAAATAATTAATCGATTTCCGGGAAATTTGTTTTATATTATTACCCGTGCTTATTTTTGTTACATATATTATGCCTTCATAATATAATAGATTCTATGCAGGAAGTCTGAACACAAGAATAGATATGCTGATATATTGAATTAATGATAATTCTGTCGTAATTTTAATTCTCGTTGAATATTAATTTTCACTTCTTCGGTATTCCGCCAACTATACACCTAAATGTAGCAGCTCATTTTTTTATGTCACTGGATATTTTACGGCACAATAAAGGGATGACGTTCTGTCAAATATTACAACAGTAGACAGATTTTCGTCCCGAAATGTGTTTATTACTATCCATGTGTTTACTACTTTTTCGATATTCGTCAAAGCATGAAAGTTCAATATTTTTTTTACGTATAAAGGTAAGTATTTTGAAAAAAAATTCGTTGGCAGAAAAACGTACAACATCCCTAAAAAAAAGTGAATATTTATACTGCATTCACACTCGTTTAAGCAGAAATAGGATTTTAATTAACTATGAAAATATTAGTCACATTTTTTTTACTTTTCTAGAATTGTCTGGAATTGCGATGTCAATGTCATCTGCATTCTAAATTAGTTTTGTTTTCTAATAAATTTTATAGTGCTGTTAAAATAATTTAGTACATAGATAAAATACGGTTTGCGACTGAAAAATAGTTTCTTATTGTAAAAATATTTGTATTTTAGGAAAAAATATATTTTTTTATTACAAGGTCATTAAATAAATATTCATTTTCTTCCTATAGAGGAAATCGTAAGTGATAATTGATCACTATAATTGATCATTATAATTGATAATTGATCCTTGTGTAATTGATATAAAAAAATATATAATAAAAATGCTTACATCAGCAAAGCAGCAAGTCGCACTCGTTATTGACTACAATATGTTTGGTAAAATATATTAAAGCAATGGAATTTGAGAGCATTTTGAATTTTTACATTTTTTCACAACGACAATTTCGGTAAAACTACAGTTTCTACAATTATTTTTAAGTAAGGATGCAAAGTAGAAACCTGCACATTGCTTCCTGATTATTCTACACTTTTTATAAAGTTTCCATTATGATGAAGCCAAAGTTGGCATATTTCCTCATAGAAGAATGCTGTGCGGAAAGTTCTTTCTTACAATAATATTGGAGGTTGAAAGCTCTTCACTACTTTCGGAAGAAGTATTAGATCAATTTTACAGCTGATGCTTTGAAAGTAAGATTATTCTTTTATCGGAATTAACGTGAATTAAATGTTCGTGAAACTGTTTTTTGATAGAAAAAAAGATTACGAAGTATAAGTTTCCAAATTGCTTACTCATTGTTTGATATCTTTGGTAAAGTCACCTCCATGAAGTGGTTTTATATAATCGATTTTGGCCTGCAAATTTGATCAAAGATATAAAATAATGAGGAAATTATTTGTAACATTCTACTTTGCAGGCTTGTTTAAATGGTGCATACACTATTTTGTTTTGCTAATAAAATTTTAAACTCTCTTTAGACTCTCGACAAATTTTATACCGATCATGGTTTATGTATATTTAAAAAAGTGATCCAGATATCTCGTACTTTGCGCGACCTGGAGCGCTAATGAAATGTTGATAAAAAATCAGCAATCGTTTTTCCGGAGTAAAATCGAAATTTACCAATTCGTAAAAGATTTTCAAATAAAAATTCCTATAATCGGATCGCGAAAAGAGTTTTTCTAAAAAGAGAATTTTTTTTTCAAAACCAATTTGGTACATCGATGCAACTTGAACACTAAGACTGTGCAAAATATAAAACGTAATTGCATCAATAAACATAGCTACAAAAAGATCCACTAACAAACATTCTTTATGTTTTGTGCTAATCCTTAGTAGCGATTTTCATCAAGGTAAAAAAAATATTGTACCATTTAATTTTCATGTTAATTATTTTTACTAATTTTTTTGAGAGAAATACTTAGATCGGTCTGTCTCGTAACGAACGACCGCATAATTGCGTTAAAACTGATAAGAATATTTGGTCTTTGACCTGTCGGATCATTGATCATCTGTGCCGCAATAATTAATCGGGCAGACAAATCCATTCAATTTTACACACAGTCTATAATTACTGCCAGTCACCCTTTCTGTACGCCAGACGTTCGATCACTATCTTATCGGACTTTGACGATTTTATAAATAAAGTGTACTTGCGCAGTGTAATACCATAGACTGGTCATAGTAATCGAGTCATCGTTATTATCGCCTACCATATGGCAAATAATGGACTATATTAACATAATACTTCGCTTACGGGTGTACACTCACTTGATGAAATTCTCAAGGAGAAGGCGCATACCCCCTAAGCCAAGTAGAAGGAAGCCCCAGTTGACGAATCCCGTAAAGTTGTCGAAGCCTGAGCTCCATGAGAACAGACTGTCTCTTGGACGGTGGCATCTAAAAAAAAAAAAAAAGAAAGAAGATAAATGGATGAATAAAAAAATCCAACATAAAAAGTCATCAATCAATATTCTATTTTATCTTCCGGTATTCGCAACGTCACTGAACTCCGATCTATACTCCTTTATATTATTTTTTCTCATCATTATCATTAGCAATTAGTCATTTTTTTGTTAATAAAAATGAAAAGGAATTAAAACATTGAAACCTGTTATTTAAGATTGCATAATTATACATTCAGTTTCAACCAAAAGCTTCATTCCACTAGGAATGTTGTACTTCAACCCGATACCTTGAAATTTGCGACAGTATAACACACTTTTTTTTGGAAATTTCAAAATGTCATAAAACCTGGATTTTTCAACTGATCCGCACCAGATTCGAACTCATCTATAAAATCGACGTAAATGACTACCAATATTTATATATATTTTCAAGTGTGTTTAAAGTTTTCAGTTAGTCCAACAAATTGACAGCAGATTTTTAAAACCGACCATAGACGCGGTTTGGAGTTTGAGAACACCGCGTGCATGGAGAAAAAGACTTGGTTGGATTGACCCAAAACTTGGTTAAACATTTTACCACCACCTACTTGGTAAGGCAAACCAAGTAATTTTTTTACACAATCACGTTCTTGATTGTATTACCAAGTACTTAGTCATGTTAACCAATTACATGCTTAAACTTTTACCAAATATATGGAGGTAACATTTTTAAACAAGTATTTGGTTGTTCCAACCGAGACTTTTCTTAGCGTACTTTTGATGCTTCATATCGGATATTTAACAGAGTGTAAAGAATATCTTAGACATCTGAGTCTCGATTTCCAATCATTCAACTCGTGGAACAGCTCCATTTGTCATGAATTGTTTATTGGACTTTGAGAGGTTGACAAGTGGTCAATATATACAATGGGACAATGAACGATTCAGCACTGCGGAATCACCGATTGGAAACTCAATGGAGAATCCTCCATCTCAGATGGGGATCCGGTTTACACGGCGATACCGTCGGAATCCGTGCGCCTGACTGTGCAGCACGAACTCGAATCTCTCAAACTTGAACCGCTATAGCTATTGCCAATACTCGCATTTCTTTAGATTCAATACATTTTATCATCAGTTCACTATCAAATTGACAATAATTGTACCTGTTTTCAGCAACAAACGAGACAAAATAGAAACATATTTATAGAATTCAATTTACATATAGAAATACGTACATTAAATATACAAATTTATGTATGTATTATCTATATAGATAAATACAATAAAAAAATTATAACAAATAAAAATTAATATATAAAAGTATATTTGATTATATATATATATATAGTATAGTATAAATAAATCTATATAACCACATACATCTTTAGCATATATTTTTATATATTAATTTTTATTTTTTGCATTATACATAATTATAGTCTACGTATAAAATATGTATATGAAAATATTTGTGTTTTATATACGACCATGCAGTTTACATATCTGGCATTCCATACCGATTCGACCTGGGTCAAACCCTTAACCTCTTCGAATTGATCCATATTTTTTTATTTTACTGCTCCAACTCTGAGAGGCTACCAGAATTTTTATTAGCTTTTTTCAAAATATTTAATATAATTATGATTATTTAAAACCAACATATTGTTAGCCGGAATTAAAAAATCTGAAAAAATTCTGAAATGTCCTGTATCTGATATCAATATTTTTAAGCTTTGACCCAAACGCCAGACCTCACTTCTATTTTTTTTCGAATTTTTTTAAAAAAGAAAATTGGAAAAAGGTGGGTACATTAAAATAATTTCACTGCAAGCTAAAGCTTGAACTTTTTTATATATGTTAGAGCTTCGGAGAATTTTTTTCAGATTTTATCACAACGTTTTTTTTTAATTTAAAAAATCGCCCCGGAATGCCCCATATACAAACATTAGAACCATCCATATGTATACACATGTATAAGAAATATATGTGGAAAACATAGAAAATATATATGTTATATTATATATATATATTATTTATGTATTTTCGCATGTTTTCATAAATGTACTTTCTACATATATGAGGTAAAACACGTCAAGTCGGCCACCCCAATTTTTCATGTCAACAATACGTTCTCAAATTTATTCAGGATGTTGGTCTGGTCGAAGAAAAAAGATAGGAATTTCTCCAGATTTTTTATTGCATATTCCAGCTATCGAAAATTTCTGAAAATAATAATTGTTTATTTTTTAACGACAATACTACGGCTCACACAAAAAAATCATAACAATATCAAATTTTGTATTTTCAACGTACTTTCTAACAACACTTTTTGTAAAATTTTCCAATTTTATTTTACGCTATTTTTCAATTAAATAAAGTTACCACTTTTTCCCTCCGAAACGGCATTTCCGATGTATAGCTGAAATTTTCACGTTTTGTTCTTTGAAATATTTAGCATTTCATTTTTAATAAAATCTTCGATTTGATCCACATTTTTTTATTACATAATTATGTATAACTATATATTATATACTATGTAATAATTAAACAATGATTATTTTCAGCGATTTTCAATGGCTGCAATATGCAATGAAAAAATCTGAAAAAATTCCTACGTTTTTTCTTCAACTAGACCAACATCCTGAAGAAATGTGAGGACGTTTTGTTGACATGAAAAATTGGGGTGGCCGACTTGACGTGTTCTGCCCCATATACTTTTTTCCATGGTGGTAGTTCGATTGTACACCAAAATTTTTAATAGTATATCTAAATAAATTGACAAATTCTCGTATTTCAATGAGGAAAGTAGTATAAAATTCTTTTGATAGTAAGTTAATAGTAGAGCCATCAAGAGCATCATACTGTGCCAATGACTGAGCCTTTTTCCCAGAGCAATCGAGCGAGACAGGCAGTTCGGTAGCAAGGGCCGAGGGAGCCATTGTCTTTGAGGCTGAGCCCCTCAGCGGTAGACGTGAGCGACACCCCGTTCTCGCGGGAGTATAAGGGAGAAAGTCTACGAGTAATCGGCTTACGCTGCGCCTTCGCCACCTCAAGAGATATAGACCCGAGGACACCGAGAAATCTTCGAGTCTCCGGGCTCGCACATGAGAGAGACTCTTGCATCGTTATCGAGATAAAACGCGAGCTCGTCGAGCGACAAAAGACTTGATGAAAAAGATACATCACAACCGAGTGTTACTATGATTATGTACAAGAGTACAAGTAAAAATGCTATGAGTCAACGAGTGAGGCGTGCGATGTATTCATTTTAAAAATTCTTTTCACGTCTCGAGAGAAATCTCTTAGAAATACATGAGGCATTACAGGGCAAATCGACCAAGTCGTGATCCGCTTTTCTTTTTTTACTTTGCTTTTTTCATAGTGGAAGATTTGTTTTCATACACGATTTTTTTGAGATTTTCATGTCTGAAATATAGAGATATCTGATGAAGAACAAAGTCTAAAAGTGGATTTAACAGATCTGCGAATTTGTAAAATTTTGGTATTTGGTATATTTCTTAAAAAACTGATGTATTTACCAGGCTGTAGTTTGGCAGGAAAGTATAGCAATTACGTTACTATGCATGTAATAATTTGAACAATATGATTGAAACACCTGTTCAGATTTTATCAGGCTTTGAATTTTTCCAAAAAAGTCTGTATTATCCGCCGGAAATTTTTGACTATCCACAGCTAATTAGTTCTGTACAAATAAAGTTATGTTAAATAACGATTGGTATTAAGTTTTAGTCGAATCAAGAATAAGTTAAAATTTCATAGGATTTCGATTTTTTCAAATATTTTATGTCGCTTGAACTCATTTTAAAAGCAGTTGGTCTCAATTTTTTACAGGGACTAATTGATATTCAATGTTACTACATATTCAATTTGGCTAACCCTTAATTAGACTAATCGGATCCTAAAAGACATCAGACCAATTTTCAATCGAAATAATATTAGACAATAATTTTTAATTTCGATAAATAAAAAAGTGCGGGCTAAAAAGGACGTTTTGTTCGTATAAAATACCCCATATAATCTATGGCTCCACCCTTTTATGCCTGCAATTCTCATCTCGACTCATCTAACACGAAGGGAAGATTTAATTTTAAGCCCAAGTTGAACATTATGTACAGAATGTAATAGAAAATTACGATGCTACGGAATACGTAATTCTTGTGAGAGAGACTTTACACTCGAGTTCACGGCGTTCAGGCAATTCACTCTCACGCAGCAGCCGCGCTGCTTTCGCTCTGTTCAACAGATTGTACATAGTGTTTTATTACTTTGCCGCACGAATTGCCCAAGCGAAATCGCGGGTGCCCTTTGTCGTTCACTTGCGAAGCAAAGAGCTGAGATAAAAGACCGAGTGATAAGGCGGTTCAACTGAGAGTGGAAAGAGGGTGAGAACTACTATGCAGATAGTAATCCCAGGACTTCAACGCATTGCCCGAGGGTAGTTCTTCACAGAGCATACAAGCCACATGAGCCAAGGAAAGGGTGCAGTACACACCCTGCGAAACACTACGTTAGTAGATTTCCAGCAGGTAATTCCGGGCAAGATAGCCGGCGATAATTTTTATTTTTTTCAATTTTTTTCTTAGTTCCGGCACTGTAAAAAATTGTCGGTAAATTGAAATACTTTTATCGGAAATTTTTATGTATAAGCCAGTCTATTAAATTTAATATACAATTGCATAGTAATATATATTTTTAAATGAAACAGAATTTTTTAAACGTATTCAATACACCGTTTATTCATTTTCATCACGGTTTTATATTAAATTTAATATCCCGGTTTACGCATAAAAACTTCCAATAAATGTATATTAATTTTCATAATGAAAATATTTACAGTGTAATTTATTTTGATACATTCGTCCTTCCCCTTGAGGGTTTATTATTATTACTATTATTATTATTATAGTTGCGTATTTGTTATGTAAGTTTGTAGAGTCAATTACTACAACAACAGAAATCATTTAGTGACTACTATTCAACGGTAGTCGATGGGATTTTCTATTTTCATATCACATAATAACCTAATTAATACAAGTGTCGAACCCCTGCAGTAGCTGAATTATGGCCAAGCTTATAACATATGTCAAGAATTAATGTAATCTAGCTTTGTCTTTATAATTATTTATTAAAAAATAAAAATCTAATTTCTAAAAAAAAATGTTTATGATTTTATTTTTTATGAGACACTAATCTGAAATTATCATAAATATTATCGTAAATAGAATAATTAATGCTCGTTAGACTATTTGACTAACCATTAAATACCAATATTTTCCCCTTATATTTCGATCATTTAAAAAAAATAGTGCATATCTCTCTGAGTTGCCCCAAGTGTATTGTTTTTATGGTGAAGCTGGAAGCTGTTACATTTCAGAAACGTGTACGTCGATCAGTTTCATCGTGTGTATCCAGTTCGATGTAATAATTCTGAAGGAAGTACATCAACGTGGCCTTCAGGAATATTTACTCTCATCTCCTACGCAAAACTTGTCGTTCTCGTAGGCGTACTGAAAGGAATAAAGGCAGAAATCGTGGTGTGTAAGAGATTCGTCGTTGACGACAACGACAAACTCCTTACTACGCTTGAGGCGAAATTCTCCAAGTAGATGCCTCAGGAATTTCAGAAATAGACAAGGTATGATCTCGAGAATGAGCTCAAGAATATTAGAGGTACTGCTAAAAACTTGTGATATAATTTTATAGAGTGAAAATAGCTGTTACGTTTAATTATACGAAGTGTACAAAGCAGATGGATTGGTCGATATTATACGGGCGAACATCGAAATTTAAATTAAACATAAATAGTAAATAGCAACTGCAAATTAATTTTGTTGAGAAAAATAGAAGAATAAAATGATATTCTTTTTTATCATAACATATTTATTTTATTCCTTTAAAATCTATAAATAATGTGTAATTTAGGAAATTTTCATATGTCACTACCAATTCAACAAAAAAGAAGATGCAAAGTTAATTCTTGCAACAATCTTTTGCGTAACAAATAGGTCTGTTATTCAATTTCATTAAAAGTTATTGGGTTATCCGACAGCCACCTGCCTCAGACAGACAGATGAACGGACGGACAGACAGAAATGAATGAATGCTTTTTTTGGAAGTCGAAATTTCTTTAGATTGCAATAAAAATGGAGTTCATTATATTCGGCTCTGGAGATATTTTGACGTAATCAGAATAAGTAGATTTTGCATCTAAACCGCTTTTCTCGACATTTTGACATAAATCTCGAAAGAATTTTTTTTTTCTTCAGAAACATAGCTTCCTCAATGAGGAGGCAATAATGAAACCATCTGAAACCCAACAAAAATGTATCCACTTTCTGCAAAAACTTAAAAATGTCACACTCAATTTTGGGGACTTTTTTCCGATTTTTTAATTACGGCAAAAATTTCCTAATTCCAAAATAAATTTTTAAAAATAGGGATTTGGAAAAAAAAAATTTTGATGTATTTCTTTGAGCATCATATACCAATGAAATAAAATGTCATCGCATGGCGTTACAGTGTCAGAGGATTATCGAGTTGATCAGGAGAAAACCTCATACATTGAATTTGCTGATCCGAGAATTTCGCTTATATTCAGGCCCTAAGGGGCGTACAGCTATATGCTTCGTTCAACATAGGTAAAACGTGAACGCAACCCTTTAATTCCGTTCGGCTTGTTTACACGAACGCGCACGTTTCCATAATTGACCGTGGTGCTCCCAGGGGTGCAAAACTCGCTGTTACTGTATACACTGTACACTATACTATATATTATACACACGTATATATATGCGTACGTGTATATGAACAGTGTGATAAGAGTGGGAGAGGGGAGGGAACGCGTTCGTGTTCGAGGGAAACACGGCCTCGCTCGAGGCGCCGTGAACTACGAACTATCGTTCGAAATTTATGACGGATCCCCGGTAATTAATAGAACAGAGGCGCAATGTGTTGCGAGCGCGGGGGTGGCCTCGATGAGAAGTGTAACAGGAAACGAGAGTCTGGTACGGCTTGTCTATATCTACTAGCTCGTTTCTCCGCAGCCCTCTTCCTCCCCCCCCCCCCCCCCCTTCTCGTCTAACGATATAACGGCGTTCCACCGCGCCACAAGGTGAGACGTCTAATATCGCGGCTATAGTGCGGTGGCGCCTATAGAACCATCGAGTTACTCTCGAATATGCATGAGTTTCGGAATTCTACGTGGTTCAAAATGGGAAATGGTTGAAACATGTGCGCTACACAAGATTTGTGTATTTGTGGTGCTTATCGTGCATTCCAAGCTAAATTACATTGTACGTGATTATAAACGTTAAAAACGATATTTGTCCTGCACATTTCGCAAATCTTTTTTGTCCACAAAAGTCCACTTTCTTTTTCGTTGATTTTGCAAAATCAAGTATATACACTTTTGTTCATTACAGTACATTTTTGTGTGGCAAACGAAAGTGCAATATAATATTGTCATTCTTACAATACAAAAAATGTTACTAGCCCTAATTTCGTGAATAATACTTTTCTCGTCGCGATGACAATTTTCGTGTGTCAAGATGACACATATGAAAAATGTGTAAATATGAAGAATTTACATATGCATTTGTAGGTGTATAATTAAATCACCTTTTTCGATTTTATTAGTCTTCCCATTTTGCGAAAAGGAAATCTGTACGCACTCCAGCCACCACAAATTTTAAGTTCAATGAAATGAGTGAATTACTTCTTTGTACTGAATTTCAGCAGAATCTATAAATAAGTTAAAGTATTACCAATATATACATCTAACAAAATAAACATTCCACTTATTTGAAATATATTATTTTTTGACGAATATGTCCAATGGAATATAAAAAAATATATAGGGAATATCGAAATTTTGACTGCTGTATATAACATATATAAATTTTTCTTTTTTAGTTTTATGAGGATAACACGTCATCTAAGAATCACATTCATCGTTAATGATGCCCCACAACTGATATATTTTTCTTTTACAAATAATCGACGAATTAAATTTGATCTGAAACCTCCCATATGTAGGGTTTTAGTTATATACAGGTCTCTCATAGCCCCTGGCGTATAACACATTGGTGGTAGTGGCTATAAATATAACGACACGTACCCAGGTGGCTGCTGGACGCCCCGTGGATTTTTATTGACGATTGTAATTAAAGATTATACGAAAAATAAATTGAATTCGTAACGAAATTTCCCACACGAAACGTACTCTGCCTTTTTTCATTTTCATTTTACGCCACGACATTCTTTTTTCTTTGTATCGCTGTTTTATTTATTATTTTTTTTAAATTTCCAATATTTCAACGTTCCTGTCGATTTCCCGTGAGGTACGGAATATATAAATATACGTTGTCTCTGGGTGTGTGTGTCTATGGTGATAGTAAAGCTGGGCGCCGGTAATCCCCCTCTCGCATTGCGCGTATGATATGCCTATATTTCGCGCGTTCTATCTCGGTTTTCCATCCCTCGCTATGTGTACTTCGTCAACGAAAAAAAAAAATAAATAAAAAAAAAAAAAAAAGATTTTTTTTTACAAAAATGTCGAAACCCCGGATAATCCGCAGTGACACTTGGCGAACACGCCAAAGCGGAAAGCGCAATGGGGGATTCAGGGTGCATAAAGCACAAAGTATAGTACAGCGCATCATATCTGCATTTGAGATGCGGTTGGTGAATTTTTACCGGGAGCTTTATGATTTTTAAATGTAAGAATTTATTGTGACTCTCATCTATTGCTTAAATAATTCAACGTCAATAATGCGCAGAAATTTGTGAAAAATTTATTTCCTGGAAAAATCTAGGTTAATCCTTTCTCTTGATTTACAAAAATATCAGTTTTACAGGGCGTCTTCATTTTCTTTAAGGGTGCCGGAGAATACAAATTGATTAAATACTAAGATTTTTTCAAACGCGAATTTATAGGGCACTGAAAATTCGAAGTTCGAATTTTGGTTGTAAATTTTTTAATTTTTTTATTCAAGTTACAACGTGGGACATTTTTTTCAACTTTTCACAGAGGCTTCAAATTGCGAAAGTAATCCGATCTGATGGCTGAACCTAAATAATCTGGTTACTCAAACATCGGAGACAACGAATATATACGGAAGTTTATGCCAAATCGATGAAACCCGTAACTCTCGTCTTTTTGCCTGGTGGACAGTCGAGAGTTAAAAATAAAACCAAGACTAAAAATCTATTGTTTCTCCCAAAACACAGCTGCTTCTCGGAAGAAATTCCTATAAACTTTCATTTTTATTCACAAAAAGATTAATATGGAGATCGATATAATTCTTTTCTAACGTCACTGTAGAATACTTTTTTTTTAAGCCAACAAACTTTTTAAAAAATATCTCTTTACGGGTACAATTAATTCGAAGTTCTGTTTTCCATTTTATTTTATTTTACTTTTTTTTGTTTGTTTTTTCCTCCTCTGCATCAATTTCTGTGAACATCGTGTATCTAAAGATGCCGAGTATTTTGAATATTTATTCGATCTGACAGCTGAACCACAAAAACAGTACCAGTACTGCTCCAAAAAATAGATAACCCAGAAAAAATTACGTTTACCTTATCTTTTAATTTTCAGAAAGACCAGATTAACAGCAGAGTTTCTTAATTTTTATTTTATTTACGGATTACAAACCGATGGTTTTTTACTTGCAACAGAGATTTTAATTGAGAAAAATAATTCAATCTGACTGTTGAACTTCAAATCCAAAATTTCTTCCAGACCAAATCTTCCAGAATGTCAGTGGAAAATTTTACGAACAACGGCGCTTGCGATCGAGCCCTCTTGCAGAATGTTTGTTCTATGCTTGACAAACGTGGAAAGTAAAATACTTGTCAAATATCGTGAGGCCATTAGTATGAAGTCTACTAAAACGCAAAAAAATATAATTAAAAACCCGTTTTTTTTTTCAACCAAAACAAATCCATATACATTAAAAAAAAAAAAAGAATTAAAAAAGTTGCAAAGCAGAACCTTGCTGACAGCTTCCTCATTATTTTTCATGTTGACACAATGTCTTCTCTATGAGAAAGTATATCGATCAATTTTTCAGAATCGGCACATAGCAGAGGGCAATTATTTAAGGGGTAAGGCCACTGTAAATTTTTTGAAAAATCGATTTTTTTTTTATTGGCTTAAAAAATAGTTTAAACCCTCTAGAATAAGAAAAAAAAGGTCCTGTGCGAAAAAAAATTTGTTGTCCTTAGGAAATGAAGGTCGCCGCCAAGCGTGTCAAAACTTGCTCCGAAACGACTACCTGCGGTAAACATAATGACGAAAAGGGACGACACAATAGGTCCCCCCCCCATTGCTCCTAACCGCCGGTATTAAACTCGTCAATACTTCAACTTCGATTATTCTACAAGTAATCCCGAGAGTCTTTAAATATTGGCGTTTAAATTGGTGTAGAATGTCTCATATGTACCGGATACCTGGTGGAGGAACAAAGTTAAGAATTCAAGAGTTCAACTACCATGGAGCAATATGCACGGGCAAGTCGTTTACATCAGGAGAATTATAAAATTCACCTGAGAAAATGCAATGCATAGTACTTTCAATCGAAATTACGACACAAGACCATTTTTCAAATATTTAGCAGAGATTCCAAGTGCCAAATAAAAGACTGACTAATGAACCTAAAAAAGAAAAACCAAAAGAAAAACTACCATGGCAAAGCCTCGCTGACAAGGATACCAGCGATGAAAAGTGGGTAAATTCCGCTTAAAATTCTCAGTAGCACTCGTTGGACGCGCTAAAGCGAAGCGCAATGTGAACCGAAATGGTCTATAAAGCACAGTGCCAGTACAGACTATAATACGTATAAAGCATATATATATATATATAGTCGCTGAAGGGCAGACAAAAGCTACACGGGTTTTGTGCCCATGGGCGGCTCGTAGATCGCGACGACGCGAAGAACTCCCTCCTCTCCCCAGCGATCCTCACGGCGACTGGGTTGTCAACGTGGGGTGAGCGAGTATAGCGCCACTCCCCCTCGCCCTGTAAAACGCGAGCCAGGGATGTTTTGTATAATTATCGGAGCGTATATCGCGCGGATTATGCTCCCCCGATATAATTTGTTACGGTCGCGTTGTTCGCGGCATGTTTCCACGATATGTATTCGTTACATAGTGCTATTCGCTCCACCGTCATCGTTTTAACAACGTCAGTGTGAGTATTAAAAAAAATAATAATAAAGAAAAAAGGACTATGGTGGTTTGGCCGAGAGGTGCTAAAAACAAGGCCATACGAAAAAAAACAGGTTGAAACAATGGGCCCATCGTTAAAAACGATGATTCGCAAACATGATATCCCAAACCCCTCTCTTCGTTCCGACACTCGTACCAAACACTCGTTAGTTTTTAACGAGTCTCTCATCTGTGTACTACCATCGTTCTTCATTACAGATCGAGAAGCACTCGAGCTCAACAATCTCGCCGAATTATTGTTGAGTAAAGCTGCGTGCTTGTTGGGAATGGAGGAATAACAAAAAAAAAAAAAAAAAGAAGATTGGTGGGATTTGCGGTTGGGGGTCATGGAAAAGGACGGATAGGTTTGCACGGTAAGCCCCGACTGATCTTTCAGGTGACTGGGATTCCTTGAATATTTAAAACCTTCGGCGCGGAATGGATATACATACATACATTATCAAAAAATAATGGTGTAATACCCTGGATTTGGAGCCGTAACTCATGATTGAGACTAGACTCTGTGACAACGGGATAATGTTATATAAATTCGAGGATTTTTGTACTGAGACTCACTGACACTGACGGCTATTTATACGTGCTATACATTAAATCATTCAGTGAATAAAAAATATCACTTATGATTCTAATGGAAAAAATAGGATACATGGATGCAACAATATTTTGTAATGAAAATGAAGCCTTTTTAGGTTTCTGGGAATAGGATTAGACACTCTGTCAAAAATAATTTCTCGGTAAGTTCTACGAGCAAATTTGGTGCGGGACATAAACAGACAACCTACAAGTGGCCAGCTCTTTATGTAGTTCCTGGATAGAATGGCATATGAAATAATGGCCAGGTGGAAATACGTATTCCCATTGTGTATTAACAGGTCAAAAACTGTTTTTACAAGATTCCATCATTGCTACTGTTTTTTCCGCATAAATTTTGCTGTCAGCTACACAAATGAACCTTTTGGAAGCTGCTTCCTTTAATCATAACGCGAATATGCTATGTAAATTTATATTCTGTGTGACACATTACTTTTTAAAAAAAAGATTTTTTTTCTCCTCTTTCGGCAATTTCAGTACCAGAAATATTCACTTGAAAATAAACGGAAATGTGAAGTGACATCAACAAATTTTCAATAAAAACATGTACTTTTTTTATAATATTGAATTTGGACCGATATCTCGGTACCTTTTCTTCTGCATTGTGATAAAAACCAAGCTTTTCGTATTGTATTTCTGTTTCTAAGAGTCGAGAAACGACCTTCGGGATCAGTCAGCCTAAAAAGAAAACCCTAAGCGACATTAAAAAAAAAAAGTCGACTCCGCCAGTTAAAAATCGCATTCGCGACATAATTACCTTAAGCAGAATATCCTTTGGATTTCATTGGTGGCGTGGCATATCCTGTCGACGTTTCGAGAGGTCGGAAAAAACTCAGAGGTGAGGTGAAGATTTCAAGAGGCTTCTTCCAATGCTCGAGAGCCTCTTGAAATCTTGAGAGGCGAATTCGCGGAGGCCAAGGGTTTGGTGCTGAGGTTCTTTGCATATATAAAGATCGTAAGGTGTATGAGCGATCCGAGCTGTCCAAAGATAGTACAGATATACCGTACGTGGTTGAAGGAGACAACCCAGAAAATATCTTGTTTCGTGACTAGAAAAAAAAATGTCTCCCCAAGGAATTTTTTCGACTTATACTACCTCACCGACGCGTTTTTTCTCATCTTCCTTAATGATGCGTGGGAGCTCGCTCCACTTTAGGTTCACATTTTTTTTTTTTCCTTGCTGAATAAAGCTAACGTCACGGAATATGTTAGTCCCAGAAGAATTTCGCGAAATTGGGAACAAAAGACAAAATACCGTATAGTGTTGTTGCACTGGTACCTTAATATATATCCTAGCCACAGTAGAAGATTAAAAAGTTTTTGTCGAACTGGCTGTGTGGAATGAGAAATGAAAAAAAAAAAAAAAGGAAAAATTCTGAGCACGTAGACTAACGAGTCAGAGAAGGAAAAAAAACGCATCCTGCCGTCCGGCATCAGCTTTATTGAGAGCTGGTTTTTTTTGTAGTAGAAGTAGGTAGCGAACACCGGCCGCTACCGAGACTCTCTGACCGAGAAAATGGAAGGACTAATTAAAATCCGAGAACGAAATCACGTGGGGGTAGTTTGCGGGAATACAGATATACAGAATGAGAGAGTTGGAACGAATGAAAAAAAAGGAGCGAAAGAGCTTTGTTCAATGTGTATAGGTTCTATAATACTCCCCACGTATTCTACGAACAGCACAAGCGATTATTTTCCGCCTCGGGTTCGAATAAAGGCAACCACTGGTAGTCATTATGGTGCAACGGGGATAAAAATAATTTCGGATTAAGCCAACTGAACTTTATCGACAAGCGGTGTGTGTGCGATTAGTCGCTCACCCATTATGGAAAAGTTCGAGGAAAATTTTAATTCGCATGAGAAAGTTTAATTACGTCAGTTACGCTTTTTTTTTATGAATAACGTACAATTTTTTTTTTTTTTTTTTTTTTTTTTTTTCATTTCTTTTTTAGAAGTATGGTAAAATATAGGGCATTGAAATTTTCAATTTTATGACTAGTGGAGTGAATTATTTTTTGTAATTTTCGTTTTCCATTAAAATTCAGTACCGGAAATTAAGTTCCGGTAGAAAGTTTAAAAAAATAAATGATGCGAGAACAAAATAGAGGATTGAATTGTTTGAAGTTGTGCCGTGGTACATAAAATATTTATTTACAGAATTTTAATTCGCATCAGAAAATCTATTTACTTTATGTACGATTTTTTTTTGGATCGCGAAAAGTTTACTTTAAAAAAAAAACAATATCAATTGCGTAGAAACAACAGAAAACATGTATTTTCACTTTGGCGAGTAATGAAGTAAACCGTTTTTTAAATTAGTTTTGCTAAAGTAAAAGTTTTACAGGAAGTAAAATGAGGTAGACTCTTGAAAAATATGTGACGCGAAGACAAAGTAGTAAGAAGCAGGATAAGAAATTGAATTACAAGAAGAGCGTTATAATTTGCTAGAGAAATGTTAATAACAATACTGACGTTATTTCAGACTACCAAGAATTTATTACCTCACCTAGAATTTCTGTGAAATCAATAACGCCCATAGACTTGCACTTTTACGACTAATGAAGCAAATCATTTTTGTAGAAATAAAGGTTTAATGAGAATAGGAGAAAATTCAGGTAGAGGGTACTGAAAAATAGATGATGCAAGAGCAAAATATAGTGGGTTCAAGAATTCTGTTGGTGTGGAGCAATGCTCAAGGAATTTATTCACAAGTGGATAATTATAATTTTCCTACGAAAATTCAATAAGTATAATGATGACTATAAAAATATTACCTACTTTTATTATAAATTCAGTGATATTAATATTGCACACAGCTTTTCACTGAACGAGTAATGATGCTAATTATTCTGGTAGAAAAAAGTTTTAAAGACACACGAAGTACATCCAAGTAAATGGAATTGAAAAATAGATAGTGCGAAGACAAAGTAATAAATTTAAGAGATCATCTCCTCTGGTAAAATGCATGAGACATTTTTTTTTTACAAAAGGAGAATTATAATTAACTTCAAAAATGTTAATAACAATAATAACGCTATTTGTAACCACAAAAAAATGAGTGCTTTTGTCCCAATGCTAAAAACTTTACAGCATGTTTAGAGGTAGGGTTGTGTAGAGTTTATCATTTACAGTTGCGCTTGTGTTGAATGGCACCTGTGTTCAATCGCAGTTGTATACAGTCAGTGGTAGAGTCGGTGATGTGTAGAGCTGGGTTCTGTAGAACCGCAGTTTTGTGAAAATGTTCATTTTGCCGCGAAACTAAAGGAGCACCAAATTTTGTATTTTTGCACCTAACAATTATCAGTTAAAGAGCACCTAATTTTGACGGGACGAAAATCTTTTTTTATATGATATTTAGTCATAGAACCTCCGTATGATTCGTCCCTTTCAAATTGCCTTTTGGAATCCTCAATTTGCTCGAATAGATAAACGATGAGGCACTTAAATGAAAGTCCGATTTTTGCTAATACAATTTTCATATTTGTTGTAATTTTTTCTAGTTCTTGTTATTACCATCTAATAGATGTTTCTAAAGCGTCCATAAAAGATTGTATAGATCAAAAATAGGATAAGGTAGTTCAAGATCTTGATTGCCACCGGCGAGGCAGTGCGCGGGAAAATGTATTTACATCAGAATCCACGAGCTGAAAGCCCGTGGCGTGTCAGCAGAAACTAAAAGGTAACTTCGTGAGTATCGATCCATTGAATAATTTCACATATTCTTTCGGAATTCATTTAGGCTCGGGAGAGAGTGGTTCCAGGCCTTATATATATAAGGGATGGAACGGGTAATCGCAAAGTTTATCCTTAGCCCCGAACCATTGAATGATCGAACGGGAAGGAGATGGCGAGGCAATGGAAGAGGAGATTGAGAAAAAGGGATGATGTTGGTTTTCCGTCGATATAACGCTCATTCACCACGTATTCCCAGCCCATTTCGGGATCTAATAGTACAGTTGAGGATGTGGTCCTCTCGCTCGCACTTCTAATTGCGAAGTTGGGGGAAAACAAGGAGTGCTCGGCAAACAGTAGCTCGAGTAAATATAATGTTCGTCCGTTAAGGAGTTAGAGAAGGATGCTGCAGACGAAGAAGGCCTTGAGTGAAACAACGGCAGAGAAGGAATAAGAGCAAATGGAGAGAACAAAAAAAATGAGTCCAAAGGAATTGAGATGGTGTAGCAACGTTGCCGTGAGAACAACTTCGAATTGTAAGAAGAGTGTGTACACCTTTAACCTGGCAGAATATACACTTTTTTCGTTTAGATAGACCTCTCGGGCCTTGAGAGGAAGGTTCTCTTGTTTGCAAGTCATTATGCCATGTCGGAAGTTAAGATTTTAGTCTTTACATCTCTCTTGATCTCCGGGCTTTTCTACTTCTTCTTTCTCTTCTGCTCCTTCTTCTTCTAGGTCTGCGTCTTTTTTTCGTCGCGCCCTCATTAATAATGGCAGAGACACTCTAGCTGGATGTGTATGGGGCGTTCCAGGTTAAATAGATGCGGGTGTATTTTAATGTCTTTTCTCCTATCAATATGTGTACGGTATTAAAAAAAACTCGACATGAAATTTTAGTTTTAGTAGTAGAAAATTGGTTTGGTCGCAGTTAGCAATAATGATCGTCATCTAAAAAACTTACGTCATCATCGACAAACAAAAAAAAATGAAAATTACCATTTTTTAAACTACTCCAACGATCGGCATAAAACTGAGATAGCAGCAAAGTAAATAATAATTAAAAAGTTATTCATTGATTAGCTTAGAAAATTGCTAACAAATTCGATAAAAAAACTTTTATGATATGAAATTTATTCTCCGATTTTTAAATTCAGAATTAAGGCTTTTCTAATTTGTAAGTTTCGAAACTTTGACTCTGCTGAAAGATCTATTCAGTAGCCAATATTAATTAACATAAACGGTCGGCTGAAAAAATATCGATTGAACATTAAATTTTCAGTTACGCATTATATATTTTTATTTAAAAACCACTCAACGTTTAGTTTCTAACTTTAATTCATGTAATTAAAAAATCGGTATTTACTGTCGATCCAGTGTTCAACACACATAAAACACAAATAATGAACAATTTCCAAAAAATTTAAATTTGACATTTTGTTAAATATCTATTTGCGCGTTATATGAGTAAATAGAGCTTTTGGCAAAAAAAAATATGAATAATTAAAAATTGGGAATTTACAAAATGAAATAAAAACAAAATATTACATGCAACTGGAAAAATGAATTTCAGTCGAAATTTATTCAGTCTATTTCAACTGTTTATGTTTATTTATATTGACAACTCAATGTAGCTTATGGCCAAGAAACAAAAATGCAGACTCTTAAAAATGGGAACTCTTCCTATTCTGAATATTTATTCTTTTTTTTTTTTTTTGTTGTTACAAGCCAAGTTTCCATGTAGTCTCAAAAATTCTTGTTTTTAAGTTTACAATCAACATTCTTAATGTTTGTAACTAAAGTCATTTAAAAAAAAATTACAAATAAATGTTGAATTTTTTTTATATCTTCCTAACAAAAGCGAATAAATTTAAAAAATGAACCGGCCAACTTTACCTGAAATACCTAATGTAGCTAACACAACAGATTGGCAAGAGATCGAGGTTGAAAGTCCTTCTATTGGTAAAAGTACTCAACTGCTTTTTCGTTTAAGAGTAGTCTTTCCTCATCATCCCGCTTCTATAAGGGTCAAATATATTTTAAATTCTGCATTTTTATCATTAGACTAATCGAACTTTTGCTCCAATTCCCATTTTTTTAAGTACAAGACGAATGAATTGTAACAAATATTTTATTTATTTGTATGTAGTATTATAGCCACAATATACATATGCCTTTAAATAAATATTAACGCTTGTTTCTGGTAAATATCGAAATAACACTTCTCGGGACAAAAAAACCTTATTCTTCGGAGCGCGTTTCGATATTACATCGAATACGTGAACGTAACAATCTATTCTCGCAATCCGGTAAAAAATACCAATTAAAAAAGTATAAACTCGAATCTGGACTAGTTGCAGAAAACGATAAAAAATTTAGCTATCGATCTTTCAATTATTCAAAGCATTATTCACTAATTTCTCCTGTCTACAGAAAACGATAATTGTTCATTTCGATATCTCCCGAATTTTCCAATGGTTTTACCGACAGTCAAATATTGTCTTTTATAATAATTGTAGTAAAATGAGATATTTCAGATCACTAATTGGAATAGGTATATTTATTCATATAGTCACCATCACTCCATATAGATTTACATGTACTGAAAAAAAAAGGATAATTTCAACATTAACATAGGTAATGATTGAAAAAAAAACTTGATAAAATAATTCTTTTTCAGTTCAATAAGTCCAATGGCTTATTTTTTATTTTCGCCGCTCCGTGAAACTTCAATTTTATTGATAAATAATTGTTTTCGACGAAGATACATGAATTTATCTTTATAGGTAAATTTCATTTTTCTAATTTCTCCCCAATTTACGAAAATGGAAGGAAAATATGAGGAGTCAGAACTACAAAAAAAATCTATGTAACAGTCGTCAAATTGGCATATGAATCCAAACAAATCCAATTAGGAAATACGGATTAAACCGAAAAGGTACTTTCCAAGTTTTCGTAGGGTAATATGAGACACGCGTGAATCTGCGATTTCGCATCGTCACCGGTGAATTAGCATTTTAATTAATGACTTGGAGAAGGTCGCTCTTTTCTGTCTCCGGCAAGTGCATTTCTCATCGTGATGTCGCGGAGCGAAGATTCGTCAGCAATTTTGTTACCGAATCGCTAGGGAGTTACTTAAGAAGAATTATGGTCCATGGAGATAGAGACAGAGTGAAGCTCTCGGTGCAGTGATAGCGCGCTTTAAAGCTCAAATGAGCGAAGAGAAGTGAGGAAAGGGAAAGGCTGAATCGTCCAAGGGAGAACGAATACGAATTCCATTGTCGTGTACAAGTGAGAAGAACCGCAGTCGCGCTTGCGGCTTTCATGCGACGAGGTCGTCGAACTAATTAGAGCAGTGAGTGGTGCATTTAATTACCCGCACGACGCGTTCTCTCAGCTTTCTCCGGCGTGCTTTATTACCACCCTCTCCGTAAGAGATATATAATACATCTCTAACCTTGGCCCCTCTTTCATAGACCGAACGCTCACATTCAACTGTCGTAGACTATTTCGAGTTTTCACCTTCCTACATTTAACTGCTTTAAAGTTCATTGCTTTATGATGTTACGATATGAGTATACAGTAATTATTAGATTCCGTACTTGAAAGCCGAATTTTCAGCTGTTAAGATGATACTGGAGTAGATTTTGTTACCAAGCATGGTCAGTAAAAATAGGCAATTTCCTGCATTCGAATTTTCGGTTCAGAGCGCACGGGAAATGAAGAAATCGGTAATTTTCTGAACTTCCCAAAAATCAATATGGCCACCTGAAATATACACACCATCTATTTTGTAGGATATAAAGATTTATTGAACTCACATACGTCGAAAAAGAATGCACGACCATTCTCGGAGGCCTTCCGAATGATTCACGAGTTCCAGGAAAACGATTACACAAAAAAAAGAATTCAAAGTGCACTTTGTATTTTAAACTTCAAACTACTTTTATAACTATAAAACAGATGGTGCTTACATTTCAGGCGACCGTATTGGTTTTCTAGAAATTCAGGAAAATACATGTTGTAAATATTTTGTAGAAAAAAAAACCCTGGCCGTAATATTGCCAAGCTACAATAAGTAAGCAATTTTACAAACTAGGTAAATGTATCCACTATAGGATATAGGAATAATTACATTTAATCAGATATGACACTGTAGTTGTATGAAAATGACACAACAATTGTGTAAAAATGAAATCACGCATGTTTTTATGTCTAAACAATGCAAAATTTGTATAAAAATAAAGTACACAATTTTTAACGGCTTGTTTACTTTTATTGTTAAACGAGAAACTAACAAAAAAAAGTAGTCAAATTAACACAATATTTCTGTGTACATATATGTACACAACCTTTCTAACTACATATTTTTACTTTCTCATCACACAGACAGTATGTAAAAGAGAAACTATTGCAATCCAACAAAAATTTCGACTTCCTGATTTTTATGGACATTTTTTATTTAATTTTTACTTTGTACAATTTTTAGTACTAGAACTTTCAATGTTTATCTAGAAGTAGATTTATTCGGAATAAAATTTAATTTTGGTCTGTAAAAAAAAGAACCTAAGATTTATTTTTCTAATTTTGCCAACTACAACAGAATGTCACCTCAGTTTATCATCATCGAATCATAGTTTACCGTAAAGAATATTTAAAAATCTGGTACTTATTTTCCTTCAGCATCACATTTGTAAAAAAGGGTAATTATAATTTTTTTGTGGAATATATCCAGAAGCAGTTAGTTTATATTATGCTGTTATATACAATAACTGACTAGGAGGATCAGATTTATGTACGTTATAATTATCCACACTGGTCTCGTAATTTATTTTATCACTTGGCAGTCATTGATACATATTTGTTAATGCAGAAAATACGATATTTTAAAAGCGTTTTACTGCCTTTCCAATACTCGTAGCGTAGCTTTAGTCTCGCGTAAAATAGAACGAGAAAGTGCTGCGGTACGTGAATTTTCGAGAGAAAAGGTTATCTGGAGTTTATCCGGTTGAGTGATTTTTGACCGTGGGTCAGAATAAAATCTATTTCCATATAACAAAAGTATTCTAGCAAAGTAAAAAAAAACAGGGTTTTTCAGCGCTATGTAGTTTAATAGCGTTTATTGAGAAGAACATTTATGGAAAATTTTAATAAGTTAATTTTAAATGTCACTATAGCACCACTTTCACTATTACAATAATTGTTGCTCTGTCGCAACCAATCAATAATGGAAAAAGTGAATCTAAATATAAAAATAGCTGCTTGGACCGAGAATCAATAATGTCTTATGTAGTTGACAATCACGATTTTGTTGAATGTTGATAAGCAAATGATAATAGCCAAAGACATTTTCTTTTATAACGAAAATTAGAAAATTAATAATTGTTTGCAACAATCTCTTTCTGTAACTCGCGCTTGAAAAACGTTGCGCAGTTCGTGATTCCTTCACTTTCGTCCCTAGAGAGAAAAAGTTATAATCTCACTTTTCACTGTTCGTCCCGCAAAACTACCATTCAAAGCACCACTATTCATGCGTTCGTTACAGAAAATATGATGTGCAACGAGGGTAGAATTGGCAATTGCGACTCGTGTGATTTGCATTCCTCGCGTCGCTCGGGCAGCAAATCTCACACTCGTCGCAATCGCCAACTTTTGACCCTTGTTGCACAATATACTATTGCTATTCCTTTTCAAGCCCTCAGATTGATCCTTGATGTAACATCACTAGAGCGCCATTTGCTAAACTCTCGACAGTATGAGGTAAACCCTTGTGTTCATGACCGTTGGCTACCGAGTTTCCAGGGATCCCGAGGGTTTTGATGGTTAATTAAGAGGCGACCGGGGAGATAGCCAGAGATCATGTTGTACCAGACTTTGTTAGCCGTTGTAACTCGTATATAGAGTGGAACACGTTGTAGCTTCTGGAATGCTGACTCGACGTCCAGTTCATCCCGAAGCATCCCGGAGTGCTCGCCAAGTCAAACGTACCCACCTATCCATGTCGCGCTGTGCATGCACGCTGTGTTTACGAAACCACGATTGAATCAACTTACTTTATAGTTTCAGAATTTACATGTACTCTCAGATTTCCACGATTTACACAGCGAATTCACAAAATCAAAGTGGCAAATAAATGCTGAGTAGTTAGAAAAAAACTTACAGATGCACATCGCTTGAATTGCACGGAGAGAATAGTCTGGTAATCATATCCCTATGATATTATACTTCAGCATAGTAAATTCGGTTTATTCTGCCCTTCTGGCGTATTATTTCATCGGTGCCTATGTAGTTATCTATACCCAGTGTTTAAGTGTTCTATACAATGTACATGAATCATTACCATGTTTTATCGTTCTATCATGTAGTATTTACCAAAGATTATAAGAATATATATGCAAAAGTGTCTCAACGACACTATAAAGTTTAAAAATCATCGCGATGTTCAACAAATATTTTTTGCGATACACAATATAGGAAGGAAATCGATTTGGATATATCGAAAAGGTCTGTACTTCCGGGAACGCTCCCGAAAAGCACAAGGAACATTATTGTATGTTTCCCATATATAATATACCTAGCTAACTCTGATATCCTCGGCATTGCAACTAATAAGTTCCGGATTCTGAGAACTATTCCCCAATGACTGGCTACCGTTGGCTTCGTCCCTCGACCCCACCGAGACATCCCCGCAGGACACACCACCACTCCGTATTCATGCTTATCATTCGTTTACATTAAAAAATTGGGGTGGAAGGAGGACATGCTGATAACTCGCAATATATGCTTGATATGTTTGATTTTTAGCTTTTTCCAGACGAATACTGATATGTTATTCGCCTGGGTCGGTCTGAAAATGCAAACGATGGATTTTAAATTCGACGTGTGGAAAAAAGACTGAACCGTGTTAATTTTCGTATGAAAAGGTATAAGATTATTTGTCGTGGAAAACCTAAAATATACGAAAAAGTGTTTCCGAACAAGGAAACACTTTTATTGTTCTTCGTACAATAAAAGTTGTAAATGGCTAAGAATGGAATATTCTTTCAGCAATTCTTAT
Organism: Perithous albicinctus; assembly: GCA_964016905.1. NCBI lineage: Eukaryota > Metazoa > Arthropoda > Insecta > Hymenoptera > Ichneumonidae > Perithous > Perithous albicinctus. The sequence goes on along the minus strand of OZ024695.1, from coordinate 13,017,176 downwards.
TGCTATCATTTATTATTAACTGCAAACTAACTGTTTCTGAGTGTAAGTATTTATATGATAATCATATCATATGTCGACCACATTATTAGAAAATAGAAAATATCGTCCAAATTATCATGTAAGGCTTAAAAGGATATCTACACGAAGGTTTATTGTCGAAATCGTAAAACAGACGAATTTACAGAAGTCCTTTAGTGAGACCTTTAGTATCAATACTGTAAAATTTTTGTATGTTTTTTTAACAGCATATGGCACTGTAAATTCGCTAACAAATAGCGCACAATACTGCGTACTATTGTTATAATCTTCGAAAAAAAACTAGCTATAAAGCTCGCAAATCTTTCCTACTGCACATGCCATACTCTGTGCAAATTTGTAGCGCTAATCAAATCGAAAGCTACATCAATTTTTGTAGTGTTTCGATTGGCTTTTTAAAAGCCTTGAAATCGCTGCATTCATCCACGCAATATAGCACCATTTCACGTGACGATCCAGAGTGAGCAAATTGAAATCGATTACCACGTGTAAAATACCACGATCTACATGCGCATAAATTCTGAGTTTTTTTACGATTCATGTTAATGCGAAGATTAACATTACTGATTGCAGAGAATCGTTCGCGATGCTACAGAAAGAAGATAAAAGTCACTTAATCATTATAAAATATTAGGGTGGCCACGGAATCCTACGCGCTTCGGCTGCCAATGTCACGAGTCACGATAATTGTAAATTTTACAACTTTGGTCAATTCTTTAGAGGGGGTCCTCATGGCTTCTTAGAAAAATCAGGCCCTGTGAGAGAGGTCTCATGGGGGTCTTAGAAATATCATGCCCTTGAAGGGGAGTCTCATGGTCAACTATAAATATTATTATAATATAGAGAGATATCTAAAATAATCTAACGTATGGAATAAAAACTGTTAACACCTTTGAAAGGAACTCAATATATTCTGCCCCACAAAAATTAATCCGTCATTAGTCCGTGCCCCTATGTATCGGCTACCAGCATTATCGCTGCTAGCAGACGATGTACGCATCGATTACTCTACATATACACAGCACACTAAACAAGCTGTATTACTAACCACATTCACAACTCCACAGCTCACAGATTGAAGAATATGAGCGCAGTAAATGTGGACGTTTCCCTCCTTCTACCGTTTGTCAACACACATGCACAAAACAAAAAGTTGCACGTGGTCGAGAGCAAGGGGAAACAACTCTGGCACGCTGGCGCACTTGTCGCCAAAGCGATTGGTCCATTTTTCATTTCGCGCGTTTCTGTCGACTCGTAACATCGACTACGCGTCTTCTAAAAAACTAAACTACAGCGTTCTAATATTTTTCAAGGAACGCATTTCTCTAATAAGAGTTAGTTATTAAAAACATATATATATGGGGCAAAGCACGTCAAGTCGGCCACCCCAATTTTTCATGTCCACAAAACGTCGTCACATTTCTTCAGGATGTTGATCTAGTTGAAGAAAAAACATAGGAACTTTTTCAGATTTTTTTATTGCATATTCCAGCCATTGAAAATCGCTGAAAATAATCATTGCTTATTTTTTAACGCCAATACTACGGCTCGCAAAAAAAAATCATAACAACACCAAATTTCGGATTTTCAGCGTACTTTCCAACAACATTTTTTGTAAAATTCTCTGATTTCATTTTATGCTATTTTTCGATTAAATAAAGTTGCCTCTTTTTTTCCTCCGAAACGGCATTTCCGATTTAGTTGAAATTTTCACATTTTGTTCATTGAAATGCCTAGAATCGTAGAAAATATTGGCGAGATGGGCGGCTATTTCACTCCAGAATTACTGCTCTTCGAACGATCAAACATTGCGGTAATCTAATACAAAAAACAAGAATTACATAATAAAAAAATTTAATGCGAGCTTCAGAATATTTTCCATAAACATTCTCAGCTCTCCTGAACGCAGAGACCAATTACACATTAGATTACCACGATGTTCCATCGTTCGAAGAACTTTATCTGTATGTCGAAATTGCCGTCCACCTCGCTAATTTTTTCTAAGATTCTAAATATCTCAAAGAACAAAACGTGAAAATTTCAGCTAAATCGGAAATGCCGTTTCGGAGGGAAAAAAGTGGCAACTTTATTTAATTGATAAATAGCATAAAATAAAATCGGAGAATTTTACAAAAAATGTTGTTGGAAAGTACGCTGAAAATCCAAAATTTGATGTTCTTATGATTTTCTTTGCGCGAGCCGTACTATTGGCGTTAAAAATTAACGATAATTATTTTCAGACATTTTTAATAGCTGGAATATGCAATAAAAAATCTGAAAAAATTCCTACGTTTTTTCTTCAACCAGACCAACAACCTGGACAAATTTGAGGACATTTTGTTGACATGAAAAATTGGGTTGTCTAAATTGGCGTGTTTTGTCTGATATGTTAAATTACAAATCTCTACAGTAGCGCCAAGCGTCACGTTTCAGCAACTCTTAAGCTGATTTCACATGAAGTAGAATTCAATCATAAGAAAATATTTCATTATATTTGAAATATTACCGCAACTTTGTCGTCGAAAATTGCATTTAACATTACAATAATGTTTAAGTACAAAGTTAAAATTTCAATTTTAACTTTAACAATTATTTATATATATATATATTATATATATTTTTAACAATTATTGTAATGTTAAATGCAATTTTCGACTACATAGTTGCGGTAATATTTCAATTAAAAGTTAAATTTTTCAGTTAAAATTTCAATTTTAACTTTGTACTTAAAGGTTACGGCAATTTTCAAAAATCCAGAGCACTCTTTGTAGTTTACACTTTGCATGGATTTCTTTTGTGCATCCGGTTTTCCCGAGCACTCTGGGAATGTTATGAGGACCTCCAATCATGGACGTGCACGCTTTGTTTACGTATTTGAGATGGTGGTTACATTTCGGGTAGCCATATTGGTTTTCCGGAAATACATATTTCTTCATGTCTCCTGCATTTTCAACCGAAATTCGAGTGCAGGTCCATGCATCTATGATCACGAATAATCCTGTATAAATTGAAACATATTGACGACGTGAGTAGCATATAAACGACGAATAGTGTAAAGTGACAAAATGGCCTACCTTTACCGACCAAAGTCGGTAACAAAATCTACTCCAGCATCCCCATAAGATGGAGTGAAACAATTTTTTTTTAAAATCAGTACGTAAAAAAAATTGTTTGACAGTTTTCTCGGAGCTGATTGATCTTTTAGACAAACACAGAAAGCGGTCAACTCGGCGTGACGATTCCGCAGTTAACTGTTCTCAGTTTTTTCCCCGAACCATCAACAATCTTTGAGAAAACTGTAAAAACAATTTTTGTTACCGGCTGATTTTTTTTTTTTAAGCTCTCACTTCACCCCGACGATATGAGATTACTCGGTCGGTAACAAAGACTGTATTACGATTTTTTCCGTCCCGGTTGATCTTTGAATAAAAAAATGAGAAACTCGCCCTCCGTGTGCACGACCGTACATTTTTTTGTTTGCGACTTTCTCATTTTTTATCCAAAAGATCAAAGATGATGGAGAAATTCGTTATCGCAAAATTAGTACTATCTCTCTCGCACTCGCGAGAGCAACTAAGCCTTTGAGGCCTAAAAGCACGAGGCATTGTACGAGTCTGCGTGGAAGAGCGGCGCGTGGAAACGTACCGCAACGTGCTAACCGCGCAGCAACACAACTTCCCTCTCCCTCTCCAGACTCGTCGTTGGCTTGCCGTTCACGTTGCGACTTACAACTACGCTGCAATGCGACGTCTGATCTCCGGGAAAATAAAGAAGCTGCTAAAAATAGTGAATACAGTGTTCGTCACAAAAGGAAAAAGCGTTTTAATGCTTGTAATATTAATTCTTTAAGTAAAAAAAAACGTTGGTAAATGACTCACGGTTTGTCGGGCTGTGACATACGGACCATCATATCCGCTCGTTGAATCTCCTCGGCCCTGGTGACGCTCTTGGTACGTCGCAGCCTCACTCGGCTTTCATTCTCGTGATCAATCGACATCTCAACTCAATGTTAATTGTACGTTACACTTGCTATATTGTCCTTCGCACGTTTAATTCTCGGCTTAGCCGCAACGTCGTCGCTCTTTCTCTCTCTCTCTCTCTCTCTCTCTGTCATTCACTCACTCACTCACTATCTCTCATTCGCTCACTCACGCACTCTGTGTGTATGTGTGTGTGTGTGTGCGTGTATGTGATGAAGCGTGCACGGGGAGCCACCGTTTCTTCACTCGTGTGGCCTCTGGCTCTGCGAGCCGACGAGATGAGTGCGCACGTCGCTCACCGGCTTCACTGCTTTCCGTCTCACTGTCCCCCACGCTGTTTTGTTTTCACTGACTCACCGAGCTTTTTTTTTCTTTTTATCTGTTGAAAATTTGTTGCATCCAAATAATTTCATTAGATATTGGATTTCGGTTTTTTTTCGGGATTCTATCGTATTTATTTATGCTATTTTTACTAAATCACTCATTTTTTTAAATATATATTTTCTTATATTTATTATATGCTAATTAATGAACTCTATTTGATTCGAAAATGCGGATGTAATTATTTTATTTTCACAAACTCAGTGATGTTTTAATGATCAAAAAAATTATTACAACCGGCTAATTAACTTTATTTTATTCAAAATTGGATTTCCGTTTTTCGTGAGTTATTTCAAAATCCACATTTCGTTATTATTATTATTATTATAAATGTATTCTAAATGATTCGAAAATCTAATCTAGGCTGCTTTGTTTCCACTAAGTCTCTGACTTTTTTCCAATTTTAATAAATTTACAACAACGAATTAATAAATTGTTTTAGATTAAAGCATTCGATTTCATTTTTTTGTAAATTGTTCGAAATTCTAACTTATCCGTTTCCTTTACAATGACTCATTGAATTTTCATTGAATGACTCAATGATTTTTCTATTTTTGTCCTAAATCTTTTAATTAATTAATTTAATTTGATAAAAATTGGCTTTCAACGTTTCGTAAATTATTGGAAATGCTGAACTTAATACATGCTTGTTTTCACTGAACGATGTTTTTTTTTTCTAATTTATGCTAAATTTATTATAACGAATTACTTTGATTACAAATCAGGGTTTAATTTTTTTTTTCATTGCTCGAAATTTCATTGCTTAACTAGCTCTTTAACCTTTACTAACTCTGTAACCTTCTTTCTATTTTTACGCTAAATTAGATACATCGAATTAATTAATTTACTTTGACTAAAAATTTGGTTTCGACTTTTCGTAAATTATTGAAAACACTGACTTCACTAGATCTTTTGTTTTTCCTGTTTAGCAGTCATTTTGATTTTTGTTAAATTTATTATAAATATTCTACACATTTATTTTTACAAAAAATTGGATTTTAATTTTTAGTACTAAAACTATTCGAAATTCTGACATTACTGGTGTTTCGCTGTTGAATGCGTGTATAAGTGCTGGCCGAGTACCGATGTTTGTCACCACGAGGGTTTATTGTACCTACTGTGTATATCGTATAATGCTTTGGATTGAGCTCGAGAGACACGTGTTATGTAAATAGTAGCAACATCGGGCTGCGTTTGAGGTTGGGAGAAGGGAGGGTTGCCTCGTGGTGTCAAGCCCGATCAAGAGTCAAGTGGATTCGAGCACCGTGTCGACAGGATGCCTCACGCAGAGTCCCAAAAGTCAATTGAGTATCCCCTCTCTACGAGGCTCTAGGAATTTACAGCTGTTCTTGATTATTAAATAAGACACATCTAAAACAACCTTTTTAATAATTAAAACTAATTCAGTTGCTTTATATAATTACATTGATTATATTGTGTGAAATGTACGAGTGTTAAGTCAAATAAATGATATAAAATAGACCATTGCGTGTACGAATTATTTTTATCTTGAGCTATTAAGCAAAAATATTGTAGAATTTATCTTTATTTTCGTGATTTAGTTTTAGACTTTCGATTATTTATTATTTAGCAGAATTTTTACCAGCGTCTGATGCTCCCTAATTAATAATTAATATTTCGATAATTGAATTTGGTGCATAATAAATTATCGCTCTTCAAATAAACCGGTGGCGAATATAACTCGCATTTTTCATATATTTGTTGTTATCGTTTTATTCGTTCTCTGATTGGTTATCGACAGTATCTGAAAATTGTGCTGTTCGACCGGCAGCTTCGGCGGTGTTACTGAATTTCCAGTTCTAGGAAGCGCGAGTTTCGAAGTTTCGTCAACGTTACTTCGAGAACAAATAAATAAAAATAAAATAATTAATAAATTTGTACGACATTAATCTCTGATTTCAGTACGTCAAGAGGCAGAGGCAGATAGATCGAGACAATGAGTAGAGGTAGAGACAAAACGATATGGGAAATGGCAGGTTGTTAAAAAAAATGTATTACATGTTCGTGACTGGAGAGTTTTTATGCACAAACTGTTACATTAATTTTAATATACAATTGTGATGCAAAATTAATCCACTTTTACAGTGTAATTAAAGCGAATATTTAAAACTAAAGTACTTTAAATATACTGTAAATCGATTGTACATCACAGTTTTGTATGAAATTCAATATACCACTTTATACATGAAAACTTCCAGTATCAGTACATTAAATCCCACTCAATTTTGATTACAGTGGAGGGGTTAAGTCGTACAGACTGTTAAAAATATTTGCAAATATTTATTACCGAAAGTTGTATTCATCAGATGGAAAATTAAACTTAATATACAAGTAAGATGAAATTACAAATTTTTATATTAATCTTCATAATTTCCCAAATAATTTAGTATAAATTACTGCAATCTCACATCTCACTAACATATTAAATTTAATGCACAAACTTATGTAAATATATTTTGTATACGTCAGTAATGAAAGCTTATAGAAAAACATTTTAATAGTATACAAATTATGTAAAACTATGTGTTTGACGCTAGTAAAATAAAAAATTAATTGACAAAGCGTCTTGTATAAGAAAGCAAAATTAATACTTATAGTGAAGAGCTTAATAAATTCTCGGTAATGATAACAATAATAATAATTTTTTCCTGATGGATATTCGTATTTTTGAAAAATGAATACAAATTTGCAATATTGCTAACTGTTTAATTCAAATTGAGAATAAACCTAATTTGTTCATATCATTATATTCCGAATGCTTTGATTTAATTTCGAAGACTTATAATTTTTTTGTCTCATATTGGAGACACTGGTTCCCTCATTTATTTTTTTTTTAAATGATGATTTATTATCTCCATACATATTTCTACGAAGTTTCAACGTTATTTCAATGAAATTGAGTGTTAGATAAAACAAATTATAAATATTTATAATTTTCTCCTATTAAACATTCGTTTTCTTTTAAATTAACCAAAAATTAGAATGTAATTGGTAAATTTAATTCAAATTTTGAATATAATTTTTTTTTTTTTTTCATATTATTATATTTCCAATGATTTCATTTTCAAGATTAAAAGAAAGTGTATGAAATTTCAGACACTTATTCCCTCACTTATTTTTTCCGATGAAAATTTATTGTCACTGTCCACGAAATTTCGCGGTTATTTTAATAATACTTGGCGTCGAGACGCTATCGGTGTCTCTTGATAAAATCGTAAAAGTCTTCGCGTCGATAGTTCCAACTGGCGGAGCCGGTGGACTATAACTACCGGAGTGTGTAAACTGGTGGAGATCGCTGGAGGGACACAAGAGCCCCCGTCACCAGTCGCTTCACATTGCTTTTCGTCTTTCGGTGTATATATGACGTGGAGTGAGAGATAATGTTCGGCGACCGATGCGATAACCGGCCTCAGCACCGATTACGCGCCAGACGGGGCCTCCAACTGTGTGTATCGTATGTTCATTACGTTCGAGAGCCGGAACGACCGTTCACTCTCACTTTTCGTGCGACGAACGAGATCTGAACTCGAATACACATGTCTGAAACGATGACACGACAATATTCCCAAATCAGAGATGAGAAATCAGATCATTGGACACATATTGCTGTGAACAAAGCTGTAGTATTACAGGAAATATGTGTACAGCTTTTTTGAGGAAGTTTCTGCGTTTTAAATTATAGTTAAATATGAATGCTATATTTTCAACACGTTTTTAATATCAATCTATGCATGTACAGTAAAAAATAAAATAAAAATTTGGTAGTTTTAACTTTAGTAGAAATGGTAATTTAATTTTGGTAGAATTTAATATTTGTGTTAACTTGGCACAGATTTTTCTGACAATTTGTATTTTTATAGAAAATTTACGAAAATAATGTGTTACAAAATGAGTAAATGTCTTTTGCCCAATATTGTGTGTCTTTTAAGTTTATCACAGTTTTTGTGCAAATGCAAAAAAATTACACCATTTTTTATGTAACTTACAATTTTACATTCACATAATTGGAAAATCGACAATTTTATACAATCCTCGAGTTTACTACAAAATTCATCGGGATTTGTGAAGAATTAACAGAACTTGTGATAGCTTAGACATCGAATGTTAAGAAAAAGTAAAATATTTCGCATGAAATGGGATTTTCCAACTTTTTTGCTGCTTAAATATGTAACTTTAACAGTTGAGTTATTTGTGGGTTTCACACACATCAATTATGTATAGTGAAGCCTGCTGTTTATGATGAACACAACATAGATAAATAATCACAACATAGGGATAAATGATGAAATTCAATTTTAACGAAAATTTATTGTCGCCTGTACATTTGATAAGAAAAAACAAAAGCGTGTATGATCACAGTAAAAAAAAGATAATTGTCCCAGTTATTAAATTAAAATAGAATTACACAAAAAAAAAAAAAAAACAGGAGGATATCGGTTGTCGGATATGGATTTTCTATAGAATTTCCATAAAGTTGAAAAAAAAACATCATAAACAAATGTTTATTTCATTTCATTTTTCCTTCTTTCATTTCAACGTGATGGCTATATTTTATTAAATTAAACAGTAAAATCTGTGACATTATTTACAAAAATATTTAACAAAACATACAATTACGGGTATTGAGAATAATTTTAATAAAACAATAAGTTTCGAAGGATAAGTACAAATAAAGTCAAGATCAAAGTAACAAGAGGTGTCGATCGTCGGTTACTAAGATACTCTATCACATATTCTCTTATCGTATCGACTAGAATGACATTGATAATGTTTGAAAAACATTGCACAATACGATTGTGTCGATAAATAATTTCGGCAACTATATTTCGGTGCCAATTTTATTTTATAATTTCCATGTCGATAAATAATGACATGTTTATGATTACCTATTTGTATAGCTGAAGTGACAACACTGGATTTCATAATATTCATTTTTCTGAATATATTAAATACACTATTAGTGGCTTGTAAATTAGAATGTGACGCAAATCGGACATTGATGAGTTGGCAAATATGAGATGGCCTTCCACCTAGAGTACCGTGAGTACAATGTATGCAGCAAATGCGAGGCATGCAAGTCTAGAAGTTAATAATCAGCAAAGAAGTAGCTTGAAGCGTTACGATGTATATATGTCAAACCCGCAGGTTCGAAGTCTCTTGTTTTTACAACGCTTTTTTACAGACGAGGCGTGAAAGACTCAAACACTTTTGCTTCTCGTATCATGTATAAATGAGACTCAATCGCGTTTTCCACGATACGTAGTTTTATGAAAATCCCCTGTTAATACGCTGATTGTATTCAAAATATATTGTTCTTCAAAATATGAGGCATTCTCTTTAAATTCAAAGACCTTTTTTCGACCCTCTTGTATATTGTACAGGGAAGAAGTATCAGGGAAAACAGAGGTGGCCGTTGCCTTGAAGAAAATAACAAAATGAACAATCTAACACTAATTTTCAAACATTGAAATGCAATAAAAAGAATGAATAATTCAGTTTTTTCATCCCTTCAATAAAAAGCTCATCAGAGGCAAACAGAAATCTAATTGCAAGAATATTTTTTTTTTCCATTTCAACAATCACTCCAATTGTAATTATTGCATTGAACGTTGTCTGGATTGTTCAATAGTTTCATTAAAAAAAAAAAAACATTTAATATGAAACATTGATAAAGTAACAAAATTAATAATTGATAACGAATATTCAAACATTGACATACAGTAAATTGGAACCTTTGATATAAACTTTTTTTGTTATTAATTTCATGATAATTTTATGGAGAATTAATATCTTAAATTTCAATATGGAATTTTGTTAAATTTGCTATGCAGAGTACAAAACAATTAGTCCGAAAAGCCAAAGGTGTCCGTTGCAATCAGAAAAATAACGAAATTAATAATTTATCAGCAATTCACGAACATTGAAATAGAATAAAAATGAATTGTAACGAAACGAATGGATAATTAATTTTTTTTTTTTATACCTTCAACGAAAAGCTCATCAGAGCCAAAAAGAAATCTAATTGCAAGAATATATTTTTCTTTCATTTCCTTATTCTCTCCAATTATAAGTTCCACGTTAAACGTTATCTGGACTTTTTTTTCTATTTTAACATTTTTTTGTCTTTTTTTTTTTCAAAAGACTTTACTCCACCAGCACACCGTTCTTACTCTCGTGGCTTCGCTATTCCTCGCTACTCTGCCATTCCGAAAAAGATTATCTCAGCGAAGCGAGGCGCGTCTCCCTTGGAAAGTTTGCCCTCGAGATCCTCGCAGAGTGAGCGGGTTGCACAGCCCGCAAACTTTGATTCACTTGGAGAAAGCAGAGGGGTACACAGTACGAGTGCAGAGGATCTGTGCGGCTGCACTCTAGTCGTACAGCGCGAGAAGTGAGAACCAAAGTGCGGGAACCGCGAGTTGAAGAGAGACGATGCAAAGAAACTCCCCTTCTCTCCCTCCCCCTTTCTCGCGCTCTCTCTATCTCTCACACTGTTCCTTTCATCCTACCCGAGTCACTTCTCTACGAGGCAACTAGTCGACCTTACGTGGAGTGGCTCTCAACTTACTGTAAACAGGACGATTCTCGACCTCATAGAAACCCGGACGTGTAAGTGAATTTCTTGAGAGTTTAGTTCAACGGCTGGAAGGGGAAATCCGAGAGCTATACGTGAAAGGGGTAATTCGGGTCATCTAAGCGCGAATTTATATGTTTCTTTTTAAAAAATCTACTCTTTAGTTTGTATAATTTACCGTGTGTTTTAGGCTTTCTTGACAAGAAGATATAAAATAAATCTTTGGGTATTATTGTCGCCTGAAAACATCTGTAAATAAAGAAAATGATAAAATGACTATTAGCATCATACATAAAGATTAAATTATAAAGTTGAATTGGAGGGCTTTTATAATTAAGCATTACCTGATTCTATCTCTGGCTCTTGAGATATATTCCTCATAATTGTTATAACCAGATGCATTTAATAATTCAAAGCACTTTCTGAGATTATTGTTTCCGATTTTCTTCCCAAAATAATAGACGTTGTATTTTGCTTTCTCATGCGAAAATCTTTGTTGTGATGAATTTTTCTTTTTCGTCAAAAAGATATTTTTGTACTTGGATTTTTGTTGTGCAATTTTTCATTCTTAAAACTGCAGAAGAAAAATTCAAGGTATGAAGTGTATTTAAAAAATGAACATTTGATTGCAGATATAGTTAAATTTTATTTTCAGATTTCATGAAAGAAATCTTTTTTTGAGTAAATAATTAAGTTAATTGTTTCACCTTCTTCCAATTTCTTTTTTCTATTCAATGAGACACTTTTGATTCTGTTTAAAGCTTAACGAGAATTCTAAAAACGAACGTTTCGAATTTCTCCGTGCAAAACAACAATAGATTTGATTATTACGCTAAAAAAAAATTTTTTTTTACAATTTTTTACAAAAATTCAGTAAAAATGTAATTTTTATGTTTTATTTTTCTTCTAAATTTTTTGCAAGTAACAAATTATAATATTATGCATTTTTTAATGTTGTTTGTAGATTCAACAATTTTCCATCGGATCAATTCAATGACTTGAAATTTTGCAACTTGATCAAACAAAATCATAATACGCTTCATACTGATTGTGGTCAGAATATAATAAGACTTTGAAGGACACTGATATTTCGAATTTTCTGAAAGATGCTATATAGTATAATAAGTATAGTATATATGTAGTGTAATAAATTATATAAAACAAGGATGAAAATTAGAACTTTCTACATTGTATCCAGATTATTTTCCATTTTTCGCAAATATTGCTTCCAATACGAAGTTGAACATTGATCAACATACTTTTTCACAGATGTGGCTCTGTGAAAAATGGAAAATAATGAAGAAACAATATGCAAATCTTGCATTCTCTTTGTGTCATTTTTTCTTTCAAAATATTTTTAGTAAATCCTGAATTTTTGGTAAAGGAGATTTGAAAAAAAAAAATTGCACAAAAATTACTCTGAATTATAGTAGTAAAATATATAACTACTATAATTAGCCATATACATATGGCTAATTACAGTATAATTAGCCATATAGTATATATTATGAGAAATATGTGGAGGGCAAAAATATTCCATGCCCTTGATAATTACTAACGGTGTTTTGCTCACGTGCAAACTCACCAGGTCTGAATATATAAAATTACAGGAAGAGATTCATTTTATTCAATACGACTGTTTAAAAAATTTTCACTTTTTATTATTAAACTAATCTTTTACAATTTATTATATCCTGACCTGGATCTTTATTTACAAATGAAAAAATCTAAAACATGTTTCTTTTGCCTGAAATAGGTGTACCCTCCCCTTGGGCGATCGCTGTTGACTGTTCCAAATCAACGTTATACTCTATATTGCCTGGAGATACATCCGGATATATACCTTTCAGGCATTTGGAAATTGAAACAAGTTCCGGTGATCCTCGACGAGTTATACTTCGACTTTCGGATGTTTCCACTGGATATCTTGGTTTCCTTCGCCGATGGAGTTTCTAGAGGAAAACGTCATTTACATACGGAAGCTCGTTAAACTCAGGAAATACGAGAACTTCGATACTTCAATACATATTCCCTCTTTCCCTCGCGTCCCGATGCAACGTAATCCGTGGTAAACAGTTTGCTGATACCAGTGCGTGCGGCCGTTACGGAACACGTTAAAACGATATCGATTACTCGTGACAAAACAATTTCTGTTAACTATTATCAGATACTGTGCACTCTGCTTCGGTATACACAATATCGTACGAGCAAAAACAAAAAAATACAAAAAAAAATAGAGGAATAAAACAATCAAGTAATAAAACGATGAAATGGGCTCCATCGATTTTTGATACTATTTATTAGGAAATAGTTGAGGCTGTCAACTTGACATTACAATTATTATACTCAAATTATTGATTAATTAGAGTAGGAACAAATTTACGGATATATTACAGGAGGTAGTTATAATTGTCAAATATTTCTCAACGGTTTTCCACATGGAAATCGTAGTGTAGCATAGCATAATATAATACAAAATAGCATAGGGATACCACCCCAGATCAAGATGTCTATAGTTCTTGAAGTTCAGGTGGAGTTCATGATAGTCAGTTCTGGTCGAGGGTCCAGTGCATAATTGTTTTCGAAATTCCAATAGGATTTTTCATAGTTCTTGATGTCCAGGTTCGATTCTTTATGATTCATGAAGTTCAAATTGGGTTCGTCACACTAAGAACAATTATGAACTCAACCTGGACACCAAAAACTATGAAAAATTCGACCTGGACTCCAAGAATTACGAAAATCTCAACCTAAACAGCAGGAAATATGAAAAAATCAACCTGGTCTCCAAAAATTGTGAAGAACTCAACGTCGACTCTAATAACTATGCAAAACTCGATCTTAACTCCAGGAATTAAGAAGAAAATCGAGTATAATGTCGTTGTAACCCTCGCACAACACGAGGTGTATGTCAAATGCAGCTAAGACTTCGAAACCGAAGGAGACGTCTCACCGGAGCCAATTTTTATATTCTCTATTTGTTAGGGATGGAACTCCTTACATTCTTCATATTCAGACCAGGAGATTTTTTACACGATCAATATGCCTTATGGAACGTTCTACCAAATTAGATTTTTTATACCATTCGCTTACCAATACAAAAAAAAACACGTTTCTCCCTGAAATCGTTGAAACTCCCGTACAATTATTTGTTGTATTATTGTAGACTGATATTTTAACACTTGTGCAATTTTTAGTTTCTCTCGTTTATTTACTTGAACCGCGTCGATAAGATTTCCGAGAAGTTTCGTATCTCTTATTCTGAAGCTCTGTGATCAAAACTTCGAAAGACGTCAAGTGCAAGGAGTACCGAGTGAGAGCAGGTTATACTGAGTGTCGAAACGAATTTCTCGTTTCTGACGAGTCAACACCGCAGAGGGGTTGCGTCGAATAGCAGATCCTTCCGAAGATTGCTAGCTTACGTTGTCTCGACTCCTCGTCCCTTCTATCGGCAACTGGAGGGGCATCAAACTCTCCGTTACTACTCCACTTTCTCCAGGGATATAGTCTCTGCGCTTCCTTTGGGCCGCGAGCGCTCTTCATCCTCCTTTCAGACTGTCTCAATAGTTCGATCCGAACTTCTTCATCGTCTTCTCAGCTTGCAACCATACTCTGACGAGCAAGAAACTTCACTGAGAACTTCTTGTAACTTACAAATAAAATATTATTAAATTACATAGAAACGATTTGTTAAAAGCATAAAGTGAACCATACTTCTTAAGAAGTGCAAAGTGATGTTCTGCTATCTTATTTCTTATGCTTTGCTAATTAGAGATATGTTTCTACTATAGTTTCGAACGCCTTCAACTTTTCAACATATAACATATTTATGCTAGAAATAATAGTAATAATAAAAAAATAATTTTGTTTATCAAAATAGAGAACTCATACTTTTATTTTGTGTCGAGAGTAGCCGACTCAGCTATAGAACGCGGTTGTAGGAATGGAGAGACTCAGTACACACTTTAGCGATCTGCTTGAAACGTTTATTTTTCGGAGTACAAACTGACGGAGTAACAGTGTTGCACAGAAATTCGGGGACTTACTGACTGATGCCATCAGGCGGAAGGTGGTTATAAGGGTTCAGTAGTGGAAAAATGATAGTAGCGAGGGAGCATTTTGGGAAGGCGTCTGGAAAATTCCAACGAAGACGAGCACACGCGTGACTTTGGTTTATAGGAAAGACAGCTGAATTAACGAGGTGCGCCTTAAGGAGGTATCTGCAGGAAAGAGGCGATAAAAAAGGCCATAGAGAAGGAATTTGGGAATTTATGATAGCTGTGTTTTGGGAAAGTCAGGGGTCCGAGTGCACGGAATCGTAGGGATTCGATAGGAAAGGAAAAATTCAAAACAGACAGGGTCACGTTACAGTACATTTATTTCTGGTATACTTTTAAATGCAACATAGTAAGTTACGTTTTGGTTTTACTTTGAGCTCTACACTTCTATTTTTTTTTTAGTAAAACAATCAAATTAATTACTTCCTTGCACAATGCAATAAATTCGATTTTACTTAAAATGTTATAGAATTTATATGAATCAGTGTGAAATTCGTGAAAAAAATTGGATAAAAGATTGATAAAACTCTTTATCGTTTTTTATCACTTAAAATTGATGTATTTTAATGCTTATACATGCCGAAACTGAATCCGTGATATTCGTAGCCTAACCTGACTTGTGACAACGCATATTAGTTACCAAGTTTCTCAACTACAAATAAAAATTCCAATTTTTTTCCATATACGTACATCATATTAAAATCCAGTTTTGGGTACTATTAGATTCAAATTGTAAGAGTCGTCAATGGTCCTTCAGGATTCTTCAGCAGAGAAAAAAAATACTTTCAAACTGCTTTTGAGAAAAAGATTCGACCACTGACTGTCATTGCCACACTTTATAAAATAATTCACTCATATTCTACCAAAAAAAAGTGCTATTAAGTCCCAAAATAAATTCATTGATACCGCCATTGTCGTCGTCGACCGCAAACATAAAAACCAGATGATTGTCCAGTGAAAACGACGAGATTTATGTAGTCCAAAAGCGTCAGGATCTCTTTTCACTCGCCGACAAGATAAGAAAACAGCGAATGGGTGGTTTTATATACGTGCAGACGTGACTGATAACGACCGGTCCAAAGAAATTTTTACTGAACCCTACGGTTGACTCGGAACAAGGCCGGAAAAATCGCAGATAACTCGAGTCAACGATGATTTTTCGATAAGAGTTTTACAGCCAATTCGCACCTTCGTTCCTCTCCTTTTACGGGGGGAGCGCAGAGTTAACGACCTTTTAGTATTATGCAACGAGGCTCGCCCTAACGTTCTTCGGACGCGTTCTCTTCCTGGTCAAGCTTTATCTATATATCCGTGTATATAGAGGGCCTTCAGTTTTCAGCATCTAGCCATACATGCCTTCTCGCCCCTTCCGCAATTCTCCCTAACGCCCAACGCCATCAGCAGCAGCGGTTATCCCTCCTCTTCTGTACCGTTTTCGCCTTCGCTTTCCACGATTACGAGCCGCGTAATTCGATTTAATCGCGGTCGACTTTGGAACCTCTATGGACTTTGGCTTTTCCGCCCTCGGCCTTTTCCCGTCTCGCTCCTAGTGGAGCTTTAACGATTTCACAGAAACGTCGTGGCAGGTACGTGTTACCAACGCTTATATACGTACGTATATTCTCGCGCTGCCTCTAGGCAATGGTCAGGCAGTGGCAAAGAGGTCTGCATTTGGCGTCGACGTTTACCACGAGGAGTTACACGTACGTTTTACGATTTCAAATTAAAATCGTACACCCGTTACGCTTAAACAGCGGCAGGGCTTGAAATACTTGGGTGGAACATTTCTGTCACAGTCATTTATATTTTTAAAAAAGTATTACAAAGGAAGAACGTACAGTAGAAAGGTACTGCAATAATACAATGTACAGCCCTGTACATAGCTTTTTGAGAGATAGATTCTCGCTTGTTTATAAGCACCTGAAAAAGTGACCGGTATTACATTTTTATAGAGTGTGATATGCTCCTGTCAGATATTGAAGTCTGCATGTTTGGCATCGACGCTTACCACGTGAACTGCAAATAAGCATCGTACACTTGTTACGGGATTTAGGATTTTTGGGATCGATGATTACGAATTCAAACTTAAAATTCAAAAATTGAAAACATTCGGCGAAATGTGGCGAACCAAAGTACAATAAGTAAAACTTGGTACTCGAATTTTTGAACACTGCGCCAATTACAAATTTGCACACAAAATTAATAAATAATTTAAGAAGTATCCGAATATTCTTCAGCGTTAATGAATTGCAAATCTAATATGACCTCGGATTTCGGATGTTTCATGACGTACCACAATGATGATAGTAATTATAGTTGAACGTATTACGTGGACTTTTGATACTTCGAGACAGAAAAATGCACTTATTTCGAAGTGCATTTTTGTTCTACGAATTTTTGCGATCGGTTAAAGGGTTAACCTGTACAGTAAATAACGCAAGTAGTAATGTCGAGTGTCTGATCAGATAACGCATTCTCACGAGAGTTGCTGCCATTTGTATTTCCAACACATTCTATCGCTGTCTGTCCTCACTATTCCGTTTTCCGAGCATTTTACAAAGTTGGCAGCACACCTCGTCGATAGAACGGCCGACAAAACTTTTAAGTCCAAGAACGAGTCTCGTGCCGTCCGCGAAAAACTTTCGCAATATTGGTTCTCAACCGGTCTAGAGAAGAAGTGGGAGAACGATGGTTTTTCATTGGACAGCAAGGAGAACAAGCTTCCAACGTGTGAACGTTCCGGGAAAGAAAAGACGAATAAAAAAAACCTAGGGTATGAAAGGACAACCCTCGGTTTACTGCCACGACTTTGAGGCAAAGGGGGTAAAGTATTTCGTATTCCGGTAACGTTACCACCAACATAGTCAGGTAAAAGGTAAAAAGAAACAAAGAGAACGTGTCGTCACGTTACTCCAATTTTCATGGGACATATGGCGAGTTTAGGGGTTGCGGGAGTTAACCCCATGAGGTGAGGGTCAGGAAAGGGACGAAAAGTTATAGCACCTTTAACGCTGGACCAATGGCCAACACTCAGGCTGCTGGCCTCCTAAAGCTCGTTACCTGTATTCAACAGTCGCACTAGCAGGACCACTGAAATTCACGAGATGAGCAGGCACGGTGAAACAGATCGACTTACCGGCAAAATTTGCTAGAGGCTCTATCCGAAATAGTGCTGAGCCGGCAATCATCACTTTGCGTCAGTACCGTATACTTATAGCAGGCTGGTAACATTTATCGCGTATGAAGTACAGTAAAATACAATTCTCTTGGGTTGGTGGCGCACGCTCGTCCAATTGTTCACCGCTGCACTCGGCGTTTCGCGCAAATTGATATTTCTTATGGCAATTACGGCGTCGTAAAAACCTCCGGCTAGGTAAGCGTTTTCGTTACGTACGTTGGGTTAAGTACTTACGGAGGGTTATTGCCACATTTTTTTTCTTCAATTCAATGATTTACTATCTGCTTCACAATTTTCGCTTCGGTGAGGAATTCAAATTTTAGTTTTCAATCTTTTGTAGACCCTCACGAGATTTTCTCACTAGACTGCGATAAATATCCTTGCGGAAAATATACTGTATTACATGTGATTAGGTTCCAGCTAGTTACTGAATTGGACTTTTACTCAGGGAAGAACCTTTGTATTCATAAAAGCAATTTGATTATATTTTCATGTGAATGTGTGTAAGTTGGTGTTTTCGTATCAATCTCGAAAATTTTCAATAATGTTTCAGTGCATAGTGACATATATTATTTCTCAAAGTTACAGATTTTTTGGCAAATATTTAGGCAAGACGGCAAAATTGTGTCCACTAGAGGGAGGATTCACAATATAAAAGTCCAAAATTTTTAAAGTATTTTTTTTTACATATTTGCAGATGATTTGGGGTTCAGGACCCGAAATACGGACCACCAAAATACGGACTACCCGCACACATATTGAATATAGCGAGCAACTTTATGCATGCGCTGAAATTTGTAACAGTTACGACTGCATGCGGAAATTTTAAACTGTAAGCGCGAATTGCCGGAGTCGTAGAATGAATGCAGAATTCGTATAATATAAGCCATGGCTAGCGAAGCGGTAGCCGTGCAATGAAAACGAAGCGTGTACACGCGAGAAAGTAGTAGTAGCTTGGAGACAGATAGCCGGATATAATTCTGCAGGAGCCGTTGGTGCGCTACTACGGAGATAGATGGAACGAAACGGGAACGACGTGGAAAAGGTGGAAATGGACGGAACGCAAGTTAGAGCAAGTGAAACAAACCCAGAGGGGTTAAAGAGAAAGCGAGAGAAAAAGCGTGACAGGGAAGAGGTGGGCACGACCCCGTTGGCCTCGCCACAGGGGTGATATTTCAAAGGGTTGAAAACCCGTCGATACAAGAGCAACGTACCAACGCGGTCATCGTCGTCGTCGTCGTCGTCGTCGTCGATCGTGGATTCAACGAGAACGTCGATCACGAACTCTCCTTCGTCCACTAAATAAATTAAGGCTATATACACTGCAACTACGACCATCTAATGGGGCACTGCAAGTTTCCGGGATATCTGCAAATGAAATGCTCGAACTGAAAAATGTCAAGGCTTCGATTAAGTCTTAGATAATATATTTACCGAACAGAGGTTTGGTAAATTTTTTTTTTTTTAGTTTATAGATATCGTGAAACGTCAGCCGGTATGCAATGATTTTTACGTTGGTAATTTAAATGCGAAAAACGATGGATAATTAAGAAAAACTCACGCAAAAATATTCACGTTGAATGGAAGAATAGCTGCCTCGGGTAATATTAAGTTCTGAATATATAACGGTGAGAAATAATTTTAACAAATGTAGAACTGACGATTACTGAATCTCCTGATAGTAGCTTTATCGTCTTTGGATTTAATTATATGTAGAAAATAATCTGTTCCTAGTCTAATGCATTATTTGTAGTATATTAAAAAAGATATAAAGTAAAACATTGCTCGTTGCTTCCTCATTATTTTCAAATTTTTACAAAACTATCTCTGTAATGAAATATGTTGATCGATTTTGGCTTTCTCATAGAGGAAGGTTCATACAACATGAGAATTTATGAGAAGCTACTTTGCAGCTTAATTTTTCTACAATGCAGAAGTTTCTCTGCATTTGTTACATTTATTTCAAAATTACAATAGAAATCAGACCGGTTCACATATATATTTTAAGGGAAATTGTTATTAAAAAATATATAAGAAGTTGAAACTATAATTGTATTGCTGAAGAGATTCTTGATGTGGAAGACTTTTTTAAAAATAAAAGTAATATCAAGATACTTAACTTGAATCTAATATAATATTTCAAACTTTTTATCGGTTTTGATAACATTCTATGCTGCACATTCCTTAATATTATTAGGTATGTGTAAAAAATTTTAGCCCATTGTTTCAATATTTTTGGAAGCTACAACTACAGAAAAGTAAAAAATTCAAAATCCTCTAAAATCTGAACCTCGTTACGCATTATGACGAGACTATGTACCAATCATTGCCGAATGGTACTTCATTTATATAGAAAATTTAGGTTCACCAGTTCAAGTTTTGCGAAAATTAGTGCATTAACGTACATTTTTCGTAAAGTTCAAAGCCTCATAAAATTTAAGCCACTTTACCGATCTCGTCGAAATTCAATACCAAACAACATTGAACTTCTTCAATTTTAAAAAACTATTTAGCTAAATAGTCCATCATTTACGAAAGTCAGAGGAACTAAACCCGTTTTTTTCGAAAGATTCAAACTTACATAAAATATGAATGGCTGCATATATAATATTTTGTCAAAGATCGCAACGTTCAAAGAGGGATGATAAATACTTCACTTACGTACCAAATTTCAGCCCAATCGCTTTAACGGTCACTGAGTAAGAGGCGATTGAATTCACGAAGCTCTGCACACACATGCGGACATTTTTTCTAAACTACTTTTCTCGACGTTTTCGAACATTTTGAGTATCCTGACATGAAAATCTCGAAAAGAAAAATTTTCATAAAAACAAAGCTTCCTCTATGAGGAAACAAAATGAATATCTAAAATAAATATCTAATAATAAAGTACATGCCCATACTACCTTAACAGTGCCTTGAATAGACATTTTATTTGCATGGGATGTAATATGCTACAAATGTTACACTAAGGTGACACCAATGACACAAAGGGTGAATCTCTACTTACTTAGTGTGTCATTTTTTCTCACAGTATCGCAAGCAAGAAATGTTTATCGTGTCAGTGACCGCTAATAAAGGGCTAAGAAAAAAGGCTGTGCACACATTTTTTCACCATCTCTGTCACTTTATCTTTTCTTTGTATGCCTCGAAAGGGGTATCGTAGTGCTTTTTTATTCCGTTCTCCCACCACAAGTATCGGAAGTTTTCTACCCTGGAAGCTCCCGATACTTGTGGAGGGACATATCGGCTTGTCGATAGGAAGTGTCGCATTTCTCATTCGCTCCCACTTGTTCTTATCCCTCTTCGACACGCCACTCGTGGTTGAAAAGTTCTCCATGACATCTATTCCCGGCTGTCCTATATAAAGAATCCCTTGTCTACGTTCATCACGTTCTCTAGATACATCGCTTAGGGGTTGATCTACTTGACTGTGGTAATATATATCTATAGATACATGTGAGGCATTTCACGGTTAACGGATCACCCACATGTTTCGAGTTTTCTCAAAAAGAATTGATACTTTTTCTCTAAAGTGTTCCAGAGTGTCAAGAATATCTAAAGATTACTTTAGATTTTTTAATCTTATACTTAACCTAGAACTAAATACCATTTTTTTTTCAATTCCCTGTATATAAAAAAAAACAATTTATAGTACAACAACAAAAAATTCCTCTTTGATTTAGAGCGACTTCAACGAAAAAATACATATATCTGATTCTGAGCAAATAAGAAAAAAAATGTTATTAAAAAGTAGAAAAAAAGTCTAACGTTTTAGTAAAATCTAATATACATGTTTAAAAAAATGTAATTAATCTAAATGAAGAATAAAAAATATTTGAAAAGAAAATCTAGAAAAATGTTCATAATGCAAAAATAAAAGTAAACCGTTTAAACCAACTAAATCTGTCGAAGATATGAATTTGTCATCGTGTCAAATTTTTCGTAGTTTGTGTACATACTAAAGAAAGTATTCTCAATTTTAGAGTGAAATCAAAATGGTTCTTCTCTACAAAATTCTTTTCTTTTTTTCATTTGTTCCTCTTAAAAATGCATGAACTTTACTCTGCGCAGTTCTGGAAATCTTTCAGTGAAAACTACGTTGAGAGACCTAAATTTTATGTTATAACATTTTTTTTTGTACAAGGGACCCATTTTTATGTACAGCGAATCGAAAAGAGTACAAAAATAAAAAATCGGTATATAATTCTGGGTGAAATATAGGTTTAAAAAATCTGAAGTAATTTGTTGCCTATTCTATGCACCCTAAACCGCGCACAAAAAAGTTATAAACTTTTTTTTAAACAATTCGAAACAGCGATGCCCCCCTTCATGTGGAATGCCTAATATAGTACACAATATATCGCTCATCAAAATATACTGCTGTTTTATGAACCCCGTAAAAAAAAGAGAGAAAAATGCCGAAGAAAATCGATAAAACGTTACACAGCGTAATTCAACAGTTTGCCAACTATCCTCACACTTGTGGGCCCGAATCCTACAGCGGGCAATATTTGATCGTGTGAAAAACTTGCCGATCGTGACGCATTAATCTAATCCTCGTGTAAGGGCGAGCACATGGGAGAGATCGGTGTTTGCAAGCCCGGGGCGGCTTAGGGGTTGCAAGTTGCGCGCGCGCACTCGCCATTCGCTCTAACGTGAGGGTATTGGGGGGGGGCGAAGTGGGTGGAGGGGTGGTTTAACGTAGCTGCGCTCTCCTGCCGAGACTGGGAGCGAAGGAAGAGACGGCTGTGCCGGTAGCTTGATCCCCGTAAGCCGAGGCTAAGAGGCTATTAGTTAGCTCCGCTGGCTGGGACGTAACCCCTTAGACTAACACGGTGCTTACGCCACCAGGTTTCCTAGAGGAGCAGGACAGCCAAGGAGATCCAGTCCTACAGCGTTACTCCTACATATTGCTTCCCCACACCATCGCTGCGCTCCTCTCACTTCGGCCACGAGATCCTTACCTCGGTCTCACACGCTTTACATAATAGCGACATGAGCCCGTTCATGGCTGCTACTGGCACGTAGAGACGACAAGACCGCAGTGACGAGTCTTGTCTGGATGGACCTCCGATGTGGATCGTATTAGAACGTCATCGGTCTTCTAGATAGAGATTTAGATCGCACCAAGCTTCGGTCGTAGATAGAAAATGTGTTTACAGTATGCACTGATAGGATTCTGGACTTAGTGTTCTTTTGTTTCTTCAAGAAGGAACTTGCTCTTGTGACTTCAGTGGCAATGTATTGAAATTGAAACGGATGATATGCAATATACATCTGTAGTCTACAATATAATAAAGGGCGGTGTTACACTCAGCCACTCATAGATACTCACAGACATTCACAGACATTCACAGACATTCACAGACATTCACAGGCACTCACATAGGCACTCACAGACATTCACAGACACTCACAGAGACTTATAGACATTCATAGACACTCACATGCCTGGGAGGTCTAACAGTAATCTGCTAGTTAAATTATAAAGTATAACATTTGAGCGCGCGTCTAAAGCTACATAGGTCTACATAAAAAGAATAACATCGACCAATGATCGGTATTAAATTTCAATGTGATCAAATGTTATGTTATTCTTCCATTTTTACTTTCTCACAGAGGAAGCTTTGTTCTTGTGAATTTTTTTTTTTTTTGGTTTTCATGTCAGGACACTTAAAATGATGTAAAACTTCGAGAAAATTCACTTAGAAAAAATGTTTTGATGGGTGTGCGAATTCAAAATCCAAAAATAATCAGGAAGCAATGTGCAAATTTCTACTTTGCATCCGTTTTTAAGAATTTACATGCACGATGTACAAAGTTATACTCTGCATCCATGTTCCTGCAACAATGACAATTTTTGGATTTATAAAAGTATTTATAAAAGTACGTGGAAAATGTGTAAATTTAACAGATACACGTAGTCTTTTTGTCCTTAGTAGTTTAACAAAAAGAACTTAAATGACAAAATTAGGTTTTGTGAAAGTATCAAACGGATTTACTACTTACGTATTAAAACTGTTTTTTACACCCCATGAACACAATAATTAGAAGTTATATACCGAGACTGAATTTAGTCGGATATAATCTCAAGAGATATAAAAATGATTGGGGCCTCTGTCATAAAAAAAAAACAATTTTTTAAATTGGCAACGTGTTCGGATCTGACACTAAAAATAAAAAAGGCTGCAAAGTCGAACCTTGCAAATTGCTTCCTCATTTTTCCACTTTTGGCGAAGGTACCTCTATGAGGAAGTATGATAATCAATTTTGGCTTCCTCGTAGAGGAAGCTTCGTCAAAAATGGATAAATAAGGAAGCAATTTGCGAAGTTCGACTTTGCAGCTTTGTTTTACTTCTTTTTCACTAGAAAATAAAATATCCCGTAATTTGCGAGAGCTACTATCCGACCGACATTTTTCAAAATGCCACCACGCGACCACGGACTTTTTTCAATAAATTAAAACACACATACGGACATTTTTTCTAAATCACTTTTCTCGGCGTTTTGGACCATTCTGAGTATACTGACATGAAAATCTCGAAAAAAAATGTTTTCATGAAAATAAAGCTTCATCTATGAGGAAGCAAAATATTAATATAAATATAAGCACTTTCTAATAAAAATGTAAAAAACTGAAGAAAAGTTGTGAAAGTCCGTTCAAAGCAGATTTTTGATCTGTTCTATTAATTTAGAATATTTTGCCATATTCCGATTTTGAGTTCTTTTTTTTCTTCTCTTTTTTTCAGTGAAAATTCAGACTTTTTAAAGCGAGAATGCATTTTTATAATACAAAAAGTGAACATTTTCATCAGCCATAAAATCGTTTTAAACTATCCCTTTTAGCTCTATAATTTCATGGATGCTTAATAAAATGAACAGGAGCTAGAAAAAAATGTAAGAAGTCTATATAAGGTGTACCTATATAAGGTGACAATGTATAAAAGTACAGCTAAATCAGGGACGTTAAGGTACAGCAGCTGTTTAATATTTCGTGTAATGATACTTGTGAAATTTGTATCCTTCATAAATTTCTTCATCAAAGGTAGCAAACTTTTTCTCACGAGGATTTAACTTCTTTTTTTTTGTTTCCGAAGAGAGCTTCCTCATAAAGGTCGGACTTGCGATAAAAAGTACTTATAAAGTTCACCGACATCGTCTACAAAGTGAAAAGATAATGAGCAAGCAGTGTGCCAATTTTATTGTAATATCTTCTTTCGCTTCTTCAATTTACGTCGAAGAATTCAGTACGGAGAAAATCAGTGACTAAAGTCGGCAAGAAAGTGCTCTCGTATAATCTTCTAGAACTCAACTTCTTGAAGCAGAGCGGCACACGGGAGCGACAAGCGAGTCGTCGCTTTGTCCACACTCCACAAGGGGAAATTTTCTCAAAGCCGATTAGTAGGCGAGGCACGTACGTTATTAGCTATTCGCGAGGCTTTCCTCTCAGTTGCTCACAGAGCTTTCCCTCGTTAACTCTCACTCTCGCGGTCTTTATCCCGCCGTGCAGGAGAAACGTTGTAACCACTAAAATCTCTCTGAACCGCTAAAATCAAACTTGGTGAGCTGTTGGTAGGACGACCACGGAGGTCCAAACGACCTTCGAGCCAAGTAGTACTACCCACCTTGGACAGCCAGTGGTGAGTGAGAGTTTATGTTCCGATCGAATAGCTATCTAGGAAACACTCACGCCCAACCGCCTTGATATGCCCTCCACCTCCTCTCGCTCTCTCTCTCTCCTCCGCTTCGTGGACCCCCGTCGCCTAGACTATTTTCCGACAAGCTCACGAACCTCCATTAGTTAACCTATAAAATCAAGTAAAACGGGACGGGAGCACAACGACCATCAAACGATGTGGAACTTTGCTGGGAGAAAGTGCTGAGATTCGCGAAAGTAGAACATGACGTGGCTGACCAGTATCGACTGAGACTACTTGTCGATTTGACTAAACGTACGGCAAATCGGTTTTCGATGAACACAAGCTATTTTTTCTTCAGTCTCGTAGCAGCTCGACTCGGTTAATAAAAATATGGTGTATTCGCGCTGAACCGAGTTCACTTACTGTGGATGATACTTTTTTTTTTACCTATATTTTATTCACGAGACTATACGGAAATTAGTGTTTTTCCATCTTTACATATTCAAGGCTGCAGGCAATTTTTCATCCTAAACAAAATAAACAAATTTGTAGATATTTCTGAAGGAAATAAAATTAAACAAGTGAAAAAAGACAAAACAATCTTGGAAAAAAATCCTCAACAAGATGATAGCCATTTATTTCAACGAGAAATTTTAGAAAATGTTCAATTGACAACTGTGTGTGTAGGCCATGATATTTCAAGTTAAGCTACAATTTTTGTAAAAAGTTGATGTGATGTACGCGAAATCTGCGTCAAAGTAAATAAAGTCAACAAATCAACAATTTTTCATCTGGATTTCTTGTCCTAAGAATATCATAATTGTATACATTAGCAAAAATATTCTGTTAAAAAAATGATAACAATACTGTAAAAATAAATTATTAATTAAATAAGCTATAAAACATCTATTTATACAAGCGAATTTGATCTACGTGTAATGAAACTATCAGTTATGATATTAAAAAACCTTCGTTAGAGATTTCGATCTGATAATAGGTATATTCGTTTCCCAGCTAATTACAACCCCGAGCACCTAAACGAACACAAGTGTCCTACGCTGGATAGTCCGAGGCTATGATTTTCTGTGCAAATTAACAGACCTAATGATAAAAATAATAATAATAATAATAATAATAATAATAATAATAATAATAATGGCCATTACAATATTGCCACCGTATATCTCATATTTAATTCGCGCATGAATTTGCAGTGACCATTTTTTATTGCCGATTCTACAATGATTGTCACAAATGCACAGTGAATAAATACCAATTGAACAATTATTCTGTAACGACCTTCGATGCTGCAAGTATAATTCCGTTCAACGAAATTTGCCGCATGGCCGAGCATCAAGTTTGCAATTAATGAGGAAACAATAGAGAGCCGGGAATGTTCCAGAGAACATGTGGCCATGGTAGACACACACCTGGTATATATGCAATGTGCGCCCATTCACACATCCCATGGCTGCGTGGAAAAGGGAAAGGGCGCGTTTGATAGGAGTATTATTCGCGTTTCGTGATAGTTCACAGCGATACGCGAGAGGGAAGCGAAATGTGCAGTGTTACATTGGAAAACGAGGAGTCGACAGAGCCAAGCTAACTGGCGTTTCGCGGTGTTATACGATGCGATAGCAACACAACAAGAGCGATAGGTGAATTGAAACAAAATTAACGAGCTACAAGAGAGAAAATCGACGTGTTCGTCGTATTATCTGCTATACATCTGCTATACACGTGCTAATCTCGGGGAAATGTATACCCACCGCCGTCAATAATCCTTTCAATATTGCATTCATACTTGGCAGCTTGTACAGTCAAATAATCGCAAGCAAAATTAACAATAGCGTGCATGTACTATTGTATATTCATCTTTATGAAAATATTAATTCTAAAAAGCAGAGAATTTGCTCGTTCGGTTTTTGAAAATTTATAATTAGCTTTACTCGCCAACGAATTGTGCGTTACTGGCACAAATATCCGGCGGAATGTATGTAAACCGTTCATTATTAATATTGTAATACAATATAATAATAGTGGCAGAAAACAATACCCTTGCGAACGTACACCATCAACCTAATTCCAACTCTGATCGATTTCTGAGTTTATGATACGACGTAGAATACTGTAATTTGGTAATTTGATCAAAGGTTAGGTTGCGTTGTTATTAATGACTGAAAAACTGAACTTCCTGCAGCATATTCCTATTCTTCAAACTTACCAATCGAATTATTCAATCGCTTTTCCATGCGATTGAATAATTCGATTGAATAATTCATATTAGGTGTGGTACTTCATTTTAATGGATTTCTAATAGAAGTCGTTACTAATCCTTAGTAAGGATTTAGTGAATATGATTTACGTGAAGTTAAAGTGCTTCTTATAATCTGTAAAGTGTGATTAGTCAGATTCAATAGAAGTGAAAAATAAAGAAATTTATTGAGTATGCCAAAAGACACGAGAAGGTGGATTATTTGCATGACAATAACGCTCGGTCATATGTTGCGAAATCGGTTGAAGACATGTTGGAAGCTTTTGGCTGGGATGTCCTACCTTATGATGAACTATATTTCAAATTTAAAGTTATTTCCCTGCATTCCATAACTAGAGGATAGATAGATATACGATAACGAACTAAGTGACCTTTTTAACTTATCATATTCTGCACGGCAGAGTTTTTATATTTGTTTATATTTATTTCATATTTTTCATTTGTCGTGTCGTAAACTCAGGAATCGTCCGCTGATTCGATTGTGCATAAATCCAACCCATAATTAACCGAATGCCAACCACTAAATAGCAAGCCCCAAGTTGAATCAGGTTTCAATCACGACACGGCTGAGCTGATCACGATAGGATTAGTGGTTGGGTTTGCAAAAAAATTACACAGAGAGCCTATATAATAGGATTGACGGAGGGATTTACGAAAATCAACTGAGGCCTAACCATTACAAAGCGAGCCCAAAGCTGGATCGTCCACAGTACGACAACACAATAAGAGTTTTGTTTCACTTTTCCTGAGTCGGCTTGTGAAATTTATTTTCTAGATTCTGTACAACTATTGAGTCCGAAATATTTTCTTTTGTTTATAAATGTATTTTTTATCTTCTTAAATATCGATTCTAATTGATTAAATCATATTAATTATAGATGATCAATCTACCAGAGTCGAAGAATTTATAATAAAGAAACTGTGAAAGAACATTTTTCACAGTTTTTCTTTTTCAAACAGAGTTTAAAAAAAGAAACATTTGCAGGGGATTTCAATTACATGTGCGCAGATGTGAGCGATAGATGAATCAATTGCATAGGCAACGAGTTGAAAGCTACGCATATCGACGAGTTCATTACGTACATATCATGTTCCAAGCTGATTTCAATGGATCCCGTATCACCCACGCCAGGTTCTGTACTGTTCCACGTGCTCTCTGATGCTTTGACACTCGAACAGTAGCGGCAGAGTTAGCAATAGTCCATGGTGCCTAGGTGCGATTCAGCCAGGAGACGAGAGCAGGACCGAGCACTGATGTCGATCGATCATTTCACGCTCGTTAGATCGTATACACCCGCGTGAACGCGTATTAACGACAGAGTTTATTGGAAGCCCCGTGGCTATTTTCCACAGGTATATGCCATAATACACCCAATTGTGGTGTGCGAAGCTCGTAGTCATGGTTCCTGGTATTTGTATTCATTCTCTGGTCAGAGAAATGGCCGAAGTTTTGCCAACACAAAGCAGTCTAGCCGCATAAACATAATATATTTAATTAAAAAATGGTGATCATATCAACGGAGAACTATATTTGGAAAAATACATTTTTCTTACATAAATAAACAATTGAATTCACTTGCGTAGTTTAATTTACGTAGATTCGCATGATGTTTAAAAAGCCATTGTTTTTTTTTTGTTTCAGAGGGGATTCCGGGTTAATATCCTATCGTAAAACATCCGAAGACAAATAAGCGTCGACAAAATATCCTGAAATGTTTAAAAACTTCCTGAATAATCTTGAATGACCCGTTAATAAAAAAAATTCCTACAAATGTTCTGTTTTATAATATCCTTAAATACTCTAATATAGAAGGAAAGAATCTAAAGTATCGCAAAATATCCGGGAATACTTGAAAACGTTTGACGGCAAAAAAAAAAGACAAACATAGTTTATATTCTTTAAGAATTTAGATTGATTAAAGAAAAATTCTCAAATGATTCTTTAATAATTTCTTGATAATTATCTGAAATATCCAGAAATAATGCATGAAACATTTGGTCAGGATAGGTTTTGAATTTTTTTGAAAATAATCAGATGTATTAAAAATCAGTATAAGCAATGTGCACAATTTTGTAGTTTAACAATTGACCGATTGAAGGGTACAATAGAATTGTTCTAAATCGAATTAAAAACAAAGTCATAAAAAGTATTCAACAATTATTATTAATAAATATTAATTATTAAAGAGAACAAGAGATTGTATTTGAAATTATATATAAAATTTGGCAAAATCACTGGAAGCTTTCGAATTTTATAGAACATTCTATGTTTGAATTGAAGAATTTTATATAGCCTGCAAAATGCTAGTCTACAACTATAGAATCATTTGAGCAGTTGATAAAAACGTTGTAACACCATAATTTCTCATTACTAATAATAATAATTTGCGTTAAAATATATTGCAATGAGTTTCGGAGCACTTTGAATGTTTAGATTTTTATTCACTCAAATTTCTTTAAACTTTAGATTCTATAAATTTTGAACAACAAGAACGCAAAGCAGAATTATACACAAGCCTCATTATTTTTCTGACAGCTTCCACTATGAGGCAGCTAAAATTGCTCACAATACTTGTTCGTAAAGGAATTCCGAAAAATGGAAACTAATGTGGAAGCAATATGTGCGTTTCTACCTTATATTAATTTTATAATTTGTAAATATAGTTGTCAATATGTTAAGCGTTAATATTAGCGTGGAAAGTACCTATTTCTATAGTCGTTTAGACCGAATAAATGTACTCTCTCGGTTCCTGCAAAATATATATCATAATAATAACGAAAGAAGTCGTAGAATATTGCTTTAGTTGAAATTACCATGGTGTAAATTTATTTCGAATCCACTACAAATGGTAACCCGCTTTCGTCCCAAGTCTCAGCATCGCTCCTATAATTAATTACAAAATTTTACGAGAATAGACACACTGCAACAGTTACCCTATAATAGGATTTAATTTGTAGCTTTCATGGAAGATGCAGTGGTGCATCTATATACACCTTAGATAACTACCAGCGTTTTGTGTATCGCGTGTTGAAACGATGTTTGAAATCGTCCTAGCGAAACAATGTTTGAACAAGAGCGACACGTTTTCGGAATAACGAGAGACAAAGAGACAGAGGAAGAGAGGAGTCTCAAGACACCAAGAGATATATTACTCTACGGGTAAGATCGCAAACGTAATTCGGTGAATTTATCGTCGGTGCGCGCGGTCGACTCGACGAAGCGGAATAAGGAGGCGGAGCGTAAGAAGAGAGGAGAACTCGAATAAGGAGGATGTATATGGAAAACTATGAGACAGAGCAACGAGGACAGCTTCAAGCTGTGTGATCCTGCTATGCCAGTGTATAGCTTATGTACCATCAGGAAACACGAAAGAACGAGTAAAAACAACGAGTTTCGAGAACAGAACGATCGTAAAAGCTACAGCGTTATCTGTATATGGGACATTCTATGGCAAATCGATGGGGTCGTGTTTCTAATAATAAATAGAAAAATTATTTTAATATGTGTAGCATATATTTATATCGAGTAGCATATAAAGAAAATATTTCACACCCGTTTTTAAAATATTTTTTAGTTATTTATTACTAAATATCTAAATTGATGATTGTCTTTTTATTTATCGAGTAAATTCTTGGATGACGAACAAAACTTTTTTAGAATAGTTTCAACATAGATTAGGAAGAAATACGAAATATTTGTACTATTATGAACTTTTTCAATTTTTAAGTTACGGAAGTTTTAACTATGCCGAAAAGTACACTTTTCTGCACGGAGGACTGAAA
Organism: Perithous albicinctus; assembly: GCA_964016905.1. NCBI lineage: Eukaryota > Metazoa > Arthropoda > Insecta > Hymenoptera > Ichneumonidae > Perithous > Perithous albicinctus. The sequence continues at coordinate 12,985,250 of OZ024695.1, read as the reverse complement.
CTACAGTTTTTTTTTGCTAAGAAGCATATTGAAAGTTAGGAATTATCAAAACTTTTAATAAACTTAAATAATATCACAAAAATAACTGAAGGATTAATTTTCAATATCAATTTTTATACCCTGTTTATTGATAAAGAAAATACTGTCGTGACGGGAAAATGAGTAAAAGCTCTTTTTAAAAATATATTTTATTTTTATTTAGTACTACAATCCTGGTGTAATCATACTTCGAACTAGTCCAAAAATAATAGTTTTTCAACAAAAAGATACATATATACACTTTTTTTTTAATTGCCGACATATTTTTTTGAATACATAACATTTTTGAGTGTACACGACCAACCGAATGAAAAAAAAACTGTATCAAGTTGTACAGTCTTTTGTCATATCGCAGCACAACGTACTAAAATGTTGAGATAATAATAAAAGAAGTACAAGAGTAAGAACTCTGTGAATTTGCTTTGAAATGTCCCATATACTCTTGGCGCGATCGCAATACGAGAGAAAAGAAAGAGTGAGAAAATGGTAGCGGAGGAGAGAACGGATGGAAAGAGCGGCTCCACGGTCGTCGACACACAACGCCTTAAGGGCGATACCGAGGGTTGCTTGAGACGCGCGCGCGTGAGTTCCAAGAACTCCGGAAGCAGCCCACTAAATATGAGTCATAAAAGAAGCATAAAGATAATTGTATGCTAATGGGAGCGGGCGTATGCGCGGCGTCGACCACGACCCACCGAACCACCCCGCAGCAGTGGGCGCGCGAAAGCTCGCCCCTACGGCAACTATAGGCGTCTTCCAACAGCATTACCCACATCCACCGTTATATTGCCTATATAATACGGATATATGTACCTTCCATATAAATTCAACGTTACATAAATTGTGTGTACATATTACGTGGAGCGAAGAGCAATATCGTTCGGTATATACTGTGGATTTGAGTGTCTGTGTGTGTATATATATATATATATGTGTGTGTGTGTGTGTGTGTGTGTGTGTGTGTGTGTGTAGCGACATTTTGTAGGGTGCTGCTGAATACTCCTGTGACGGGATGTACGTATCTCGTCTAACACGCTTGCACACACACGACACCGAAGGTTGACGGATTCAAAATTGAAACTCTTATGGTCTGCATTTGAATATACCGAATAGTGGGGGAGGGGTTATCGCAATTGCTTTCAATGTTCCGTCAAGTTTATTGAGAAAAAAACAACGATAATATTTTATATTTCTTCAGTATTCAGTCTGATAAAAAAAAAAGAAAGATCTGCCAAATAGTAAAACCGTAATGTTTCTTTGGATTGATAGAACGAATGCTTATTCGATTTTCATTATCGCCAATGTACGCAATTTATGAGCGTAGAAGGTTTAAAAAATAATAATTTCATCTGCATAAAAATGTTGTCATTCGCATTTTGCTTGGCCATAGAAAAAGCTTTGGTTTCATGAGAATTTATTTATTGCGAGATTTTGACATGTCAGGGTACTCGAAATGGTCGAGAACATTCAGGTTTTGTGTCTTTTTGAATCTAAAAAAAAGGGCGTCGTCGTTCCAATTTTTTCTTCAGTATTCAGTCTGATAAAAAAAAAAGAAAGATCTGCCAAATAGTAAAACCGTAATGTTTCTTTGGATTGATAGAACGAATGCTTATTCGATTTTCATTATCGCCAATGTACGCAATTTATGAGCGTAGAAGGTTTAAAAAATAATAATTTCATCTGCATAAAAATGTTGTCATTCGCATTTTGCTTGGTCATAGAAAAAGCTTTGGTTTCATGTGAATTTATTTATTGCGAGATTTTGACATATCAGGATACTCGAAATGGTCGAGACCATTCAGGTTTTGTGTCTTTTTGAATCTAAAAAAAGGGCGTCGTCGTTCCAATTTTTTTAAAGCTTTGGCTATTCTACCAAATATTTCTTCATATGCGCATATACGGTCGCTTATTATAATCGATGAAATGGTTAAAATTTTATGAGGCTTTTAACTTTTCGAAAAATTAACGTTGTTGCACTAATTTTCGCAAAACTTGAATTGGCGAGTCCAAATTTTCTACATAAACGTTTCTTCTGTTCTATTCTACATAAATTTTTATATAGCTTCGTCAAGGTGTTTCAAATTTTAGCTATAATATTACCTGTAATATCATTAAAGATTGTTCGGCATACAATTTTATCAAAATCGATGAAGGGGTATAAATGCTACATTAGATTAAAGGTAACAATCTTGAAATTGCTATAGTAAAAAAAAGTCCTCTGGATGAAGAATCACTTGAGCAATCCAGCTACAATTTGGTACGCAAATACTTGAGCCAGGGAAAACTTCTTATCTTGCAAGTCCCCTTAAAATAAATATGAACCGGTCAGACTTCTATTAAAACTTTGAAATAAACCTTGTCAAAGATACAGAAGCATTGGTACCTGAACTGTAAAAAAAAGTTGCAATGTAGCCTCCTCATCATTTTTCATCTTACACAAAGCTTCCTCTATGAGGAAACCAAAATGGTTCAACATACTTCCTCATAGAGGTACCTTTATAAAAATTCGAAAATAACAAGGAAGCAATGTGCAAAATTCTACTTTACGTATTTTTTAAATACTTTTACGTAGACTTATATCTCTGAGAAACCTATCTATAAATAATTTTCAATCTATTGTGGGGCATTTTTAAAAAGATACCTTAGATTTTTATTCAAACAATGTCAACGTCATAAACTTAAAACGCGTTTTTCAGAGGTGAAATTTTATCATTTAAAAAAAAATATCTATATTTTGATTTTCCGCGGATTAAAAAAAAATGTAAGAAATATATAGCTATGAAAAATCGAAATAAACTGATCATATCGTGAGAAACATAAAAAAATGCATTTGTTTTTTTGGTTAAAAAAATTGGTACAGTCTATCTATAACCTTTTATGTGCGTCACTGACAGTGAAAGCGTTGAACAAATATATATCAGATTTTCTTTTATTAAAAACATACGACAAATTGCTTTTTAAGTTTTTACGAGAACATGAAATAAGTATAAATATTGGAGGACTCCTCTGATTCTTTGTGTATTCTATCGTAATTTAAAAGTTCCCATGGGAACAGAGGAGCGTGGGTGGGTACGGGGCAAGGATATATCGAAATATAATAAAAGAATATTATCCCGTATAGTCCAGCAGCTTTTCTCTCGTTTCACTCTCCACGAAGCAATCTCAACGTCACCCAATCTCATCGTCGTCGTCGTCGTCGTCCTGCTGGAGCATCGTTTTCCGTCTCGTGCTCGAGGCTCGCCTCCACGCCACCCCTCCAACCCCTTTTTTCCTACGCGCCACCCCCGACTACTTCCGATCAAACAATCTATCCGCAACGACCTCGGTACCGTATTTTATATCCCAAAGTTTGCCAGGCCGGGCAACGGCGCGCCACGCTCGCTCGTTGCGATCGGCTTAAGAGTCCCGCCGGGCACTCGAAACTTTTTTAAGCGTCCGAGGGAAATTATCCCAAAACCCGTACGTCTCCTCAGCCCCTGAAAAGCCTTTCTTCCCTTTCTCCTCAATCGTTCTTTCGAGATACTTTGCAAGAATTTATACGGAAGAAAATCGCTCGAAGCTATATATAGCGCAAAGACCTAGACGATACTCACAGGAAATCCGGAAAGCTCTGCGTCCCCGCGAACCGGATTCGAGCATTCGACGAAGGAGGCATCGCAAAATCCTGCTACTGAGAAATGAATCGAAGAAGGATCTCGCCGGAGCCTGTGGATTGTGACTAGTAAGAAAAGAGAGTCTGAAGAGCAAATAGTTGAGTGAAACGTGCTGTTGTCGTAGCCTTTCACCACTTTCAAGCACAGTGTAATTTTAGGATAGATGGAACAAGGCCAATTTTTCTTTTTTAAGCAAATGCTGGTTGGTTGCACTTGGATGGTTTTAAAAAAAATGCTTTATTTTTTTGGTTGAGCTGCTCATCGAGATTTGTGTTCCTTGTCGTAAGTAACAGGTTTACGTAAAAGGCGAGGGATTTAAAATGCATGTTTTAAATACATGTTTAATGTCGCCAATATTTAAAAAAAAGAATGTTATGCATTTACAACGGAGATTTTTCAATGCCAAACAATGAAAAAGATAATAGAAAATCAAGAGACAGAACGCTGTTTTTTCATTTTTTTTTCATTTATACTGTCAACAAAAATGTAAATTATACGCTAAGGAGATTTGCCTAAGGTCTGAAAGCGTTTAATGTTTAATATTTAATATTATATTAACAATTCAAAAAATAGAAAAAGTGTTAAAAAAAGATGCCGCGCCGTGTTCAGCTTGTTCATTGACTATAATTCGTCTGGAAATTCTTCAGGAGGTTCAGTATGATAAAGTATAAGGATTTGCCAAATACCAAAATCGCAGAATCGTTTTTTAATTAATATCAATACTTTTCGATTTTCATATCCCTTTTTTGATGTTCTTCAATGTCTGTTAATGCGTTTCTGCGTTTTTTTAAAAGTCAATGTAGGTACTAATTCAACCATTTGTCGCAAGTCGAAGTTTATGTATATTCTTTTTATTTTTTTTATAGAACTGTTGAATTGAATAGAAAATAAAAATAATTTAGAATATAGATGAAATTTGTATCGATGTATTTTTGATTGATTGATATTTGGTTATATAACGTCGGGATATATGTATATTTTTTTTATTTGCGTTTTAAGTTTAATTAAGAAATGGAATTTTTATTAAGATGTTATCAGTACAGATACTGTCTGTTGGAAAGAAAAACGAAATTACATTGACACGCGTGGGACAGCAAAAAAAAACACTTTATAATTAATGTGTAATTCAGAACTAAAGAAAAAAGAAAAAAATGTTGTGTAAAAAGTAAAATTTTTTAAAAGAAGTCTAGACTTTCATTTTTCGCACTCCAAAAACTACTTAAGAATTATAAATAGTTTCATGTAACAATAAGAAAATAACATTAAAATATCTATAAAACCAAGTATTTAAAAATGACTTTTTGACGGTTTCACAAATATTTAAATAATTCTTTAAAATCATTTCATGTAATTCACAAGATTGGAAATTGTCAATAAGAGGCCGAAAGGCGTATTGCTCAACCTATTGCTCGAGAAGAAAAGGACACGAAGAGACTGAAGAAAGCGAGTATCCATGCCAGGAATATTTCAACAACAAAAGTAAGAGCAGTAAAGCTAAGAAGAACTATGAATGAATCGACAATAATAGAGAGTTCAGAATCGTGATCGAGAATCCACGTCGCGTTAAACGCTTCGCAGCTCCGAGCCTCTTTCACGAACTTCTTGACCGCGGATGGCTCTCGAAAATCGTCGAGTCTTTGGGGCTCCTCGAGGCTTTCATAGAGTCTCGATTACTCGTCGTTGATGCTCCAGCCCCAAAGTCACAGCTATGTGTAAACCATGAGCCATCCTCGAATGCGAGGAAAAGCTCACCTCGATCGGGAATTCATGAACCTTACGACGACTGAGAGGAAGATGAGAGAGACGAGAGGGTGAGAGAGAAATCGAACAGCCTTGAGACGATCACAGACAGTGATCGAAGAGCTACTGATGCAGCTCTTCCATAGTTTCCACACGATCCTTGGAACTACAGCAACACAGAGACTTGGCTACAAGCTTGCTATGGTTGTCTAATCGAATCTTCCGAAACTTGTTATTAACGATCTCAGAGAGAGAGCGAGAACTCAGAATTCCCTTTGACGTGGCAAACGAGTAAGTCGATACGTAGACATTCCGCTAACATCTAACATCGACAAGGATCCGGCCGTACGGTTTTAGTGCCACGAAAGACAAGTCCTATGTGCATAGTGGATTAAGATGCAGACGTGCATTCTCCACGTTTGAACATGGACCAGTTCATTCGCTTGTGCTTTTCGTCGTTCCCCGGTTCATCTTCCTTGTCTCGCATCTACCTTGTGAAGCACGTGATAACTGAGACACTGCATGGTATCCCCCTTTTGCTCACCAAGTTCTCGACAGTGTGAACGTGCTTTGCGTGACGTACAAGGGGCACACGGGTAATACGGACTTTGGATAGTTTGGACAAGAAGTGCGACAGCTTCAGAATTATTGATGCGGTTTCGGCTTGCGTTAGAATCTCCAGTCACAGAAGTTATCGCTAGGAATAGATGATAACGGGTTCATCTTCGTGTCTCCTTCTTCAGGGGTACACAGATAATTCATTTGATTTTTTTTAGTATTTTAACGTGTGGCTGAAGCTATTGTTTTATATGTACCCGAGCCTGATCAGACTTAAAAGGGGCGAGTCAGTAAAACAAAATTATTTTCAGAGATTTATTTTTTTATTCTAGTCATCTAATAAATTATGAGATGAATATATGATTTCAGGATTAAAATAAACTATTTTTCCGTCAGTTTTAAAATCAGTTTTGTCGGCTGACACTATTGTGAATCAGGTTTAGACTTTTTTCAACTCTGCGCGTGATCCAGAATTAAGCACTCTCATAAGATTCAAGTCTGTTGCGTCTCATTTTGTTTGTAACAACATTTTACATCAGCTAAGCGGGGTTGATTTTTTTTTTAAATGTCCTCAAACCAAAGATATCAACTGATTTTTCCAAATTCAGAAAATAATGTTGGTGTTTTTGGAGGCATGGGCTTCTTAAAGTTTTGACTTTTCTTAACATTTACTCCCCTTAGCTGGTGTAGAATATTAACTAGAGTTACAGTAACACTTTCGAATCAGACAATTAATTTAAGTCCTTAAAGAATATCGCAAGTACATTATTAATAAACATAGACGGAAAGAAAGTTGAGTACAGCTTTCGCAGTCCATGTGATGTGAAATGAAATGTACATGACTAGAAATTATTTTGAGACGGCTGTATGTCCCCCGGGGTGGACAGCCGAAATGGCAGAGAATGAAAACTAGACAAAGCAGAATATTTTGGCAGTAGAAACGTCTGGACAAGAGCCAAAATGCAGATGATAATTTTCCTGAAATATTAAGATGTCGAGATTAAAATGGTTTTTAATATCAACCGAAATAATTATCACATATGTGTTCATTTTGTGGGACAAATAATTTTTATATTCTTCGTAATTAACAATTGATGTATCAATATTTTAATCCGTGAAACTTGATAATTAGCGGTCAGGATGAAACATGAATTAAAATAATTTCGTCAGTCGAGAAGAGGAATTTGATTTTTTTATCGGTGAGCTTTATTTCAGTCAACCTTGCTTTAGGTGTTTGATATGTTAATCGAATTTCTTTATTTTTGTATAGACTTAATTATTGCAAGAAAGAGAACAAGTAACTTTTCTGTTAGACCATTAAAGGATTCAACCGAAATAATTATCACGCATGATGATTTTGTGGGATGAATAATTGTAATTGCAATAATTGTAATTGTGAAGAACTACATTCTTTCTAATCACCAGTCAGTGTCACAATAACTTAAACCTGAAACTTTATAATTGACTGTCAGGATGGAACGTGAATTAATATTCAAATAATTTTTTAAATCCAGGAGAAGAATTTCGATTAAAAAGGAAGTCACTTACCTCTATTACTCCAATATCCTTTATTTCTATTCCCGCCGAGAAGAGCCAAAAAACACATGATACTTTCACTGAAATATTCAGATGTCGATAAAAATGGGTTCTGATATCAACGGAAATAATTTTCGCACGTGATGATTTTGTGGGACAAATAATTGTTGCCAATTCTTTCTAATTATACAATTCGATGCCTTTTATTATTAATAATTTAATAACAAAACTTTATATTAAACAGTCAGGATAAGACATGAATTTAAATCATCACGTTAACCCAGAAAAAGAATGTCCTTAGAAAAAAGCAATTATCACTGTTACTTCAATACCCTTTATTTCTATTCCCGTCTAAAAGTTCTCAATTAAAACTTCCTGCCGGATAAATTCGAAATTCGATTAATTCTGACAGACACTATCAGATACAGTAAATTTCAGTCTACAGTTTCATTTACCTTTGGTATATAGAGACCGAATAGCACTGTGGAGCAGGTCGGAATGATTCCAAGGGGTTTGCATACCCCGCGGGCAGACAGAGAGAATGAAAACCCGGCGGACATCGAAGAGGTTCTCGGCCCACAGGATTCGTGCATTTCGGTCTAGGAACAATGAGGCCTATGTGATCAGCGTACCGCCGAATGCACGCTGCTGTCAATATTTGTCTGACTTTGGTTGGGGGTGAGCTTGTCCGATGAGCTCGAACGTCATCAATTATCTCTTACAGCTCTCTACTTCAAACTCGCTGTCGGCTATCTTGACCAAATTTACACGGTTTCTATGTTTCACCGGACTCGATTTCTCCAGCTCGACGTTCTATTACCATTTGTAATATGATCTCTGTTATTTGCCGTACTAGCATGATTTATTGGCATGTTCGAATATAGCATGACTCTCCTCCTCCCAAGCCAAGAGTTCATAATTGAAGGTCTAGCCGTTTGTATTATTCGACACTTTCGACTTTTCACTGCTGAAAATTATCGGATCGTCGAGCATTAGAGACGAACAGAGCTATTTTCGAATGTATCTCGTATTTGTAGCAACATCGATCTGTTTATGGATAATTACACCAAATATAAATCAGCAGAAGGACGTCAACACAACCGATATCATTTTATGTGTTGTTAGTGTTCATCGCTGGTGAAGATATTTCTCAATATTCTACACATTTTTTTCAGAATTCCTTATTTCCATTTTTTTTTTAGTCATTCTAAAATATTTCGGTGATTCGTTAAACAGGCAAACCAGATTTTACACCCTATTTTTTTTAACCATTTACGAAATAAGAAATTTCATATTTTGAAAAATTAAGTAGTCATTGAAAGATGAAAAATCATGAGCTAATCCTCACATTTTCTCTCGACGACTAATACTCATCAGTCATCAATATTACTGAGAGTAATAAAATGCAGAAAAAATCGTAGAACGTTGAAATATGAAAAATACCAATTATGATATGTTAAATAAAAATAGTTTTGTAATGAGACAAATTTTTCTCTGGATATGCATCTTCTTTTTCAGATATTAAAATGACTGACAATGAGTGAAGTAGTGACAGTTTCTGAAGTAATTGTCATTTCGTTATCTAAATCTTCACGTGTTTTTTCCAAATAAATCATATTCTATCAAACATGAAACTGCCTAAACATTCTCTGCCTGAGAAAATGATAGTGTAAAATAGATAAACGATAGTTTATAGCTGTTATGAAAATCTGGCTGATATTAAACCGCAATATTCATTTGAAGTGACCGTTTCTCTATATTTACTACGACTTTGATTTCGAATTATTAAATATATTGGCGCCGAAAATGATGTTTATACTTTTTCTAATTTTTTTTTAGATTCTAATTGTTACAATTTTTACCAAACTTAATAACAAATATTCCTGTATGTCATTACACACGTGTCTCAGGTTTTAGTTCCTTTTTGTCAAATGTAAGCCGTAAAAAAGTTTAATTCCCACAGACTTAGAATTCTTTCGTTTTTCGTATAGTTCTAAATCTTATAAAATTCGAATTTTGTAGATTCGGCCCAAATTTAATATACAGATCATCCTTTAACATTTAAAAACTATATTTAAAAAAAAACTGTTCTCAGTTTCTTAGAGCTAAGTCGATACCTAATAAACGTACGGCAGCTACAGCGCACTCAGACCTTTTCGCAAAAATTCAAAAACTAATAAAATCTGAACAGATGTTTCAATTATTGTAATTTTTTCTAAACCACTAGAAAGGTTTATTTTTATTTCTATCTACTGAATATTTTTTACTTGTTTACTATTCGTAATGAATCATGGAAATTTATTGCATAATAATTAACAGAAAAACCGTGGAAAAGCATTTTTTTACTACAATAACTTTATCTTAAAAGCTATTGATGCCGATTTTTCATGATTCTATTAAGACAGGAATCATTCACAGAAAAATAAAAAAGAACCAAGCATTCATTGCGATTTCAAGATACTTCATATTTTATTCATTCAGTATTTACAACAATAATCTAACATCCATCAGAACGAATACAGTAGCGATATAGAATTTCTTTTCGTTAATTCCTTTTCAATATAGAATTCCTATTTATATTTCGGTGATTCACGTATATTTTTTATGAAAAAGAAATTCTTTAACTGTGTAGATACCGATATCAGTTTGACTGCGAGTAGCTCGCAAATTTGTTGTTCCTAAATCTTTAAGCCAATAATTTTGGCTACAATGTTTATATCAAATACTAGGCAAAGAGCGTGCGTGGATATTATAAATCGGCAGATGAATAACCCACTTTTTCATGCATTCTAGAAGCATTTCTCCCTTTTTGTCGCTTTCAAAACGCGATAAGCAAGGACTCTGAGGCAAGAATCTCTCCTTGATTCTCTCCGCGTCCCACGCGCTGAGATTTTGAACGGTTGACATTTTTTAATAATGTACAGATTTTTTTAAATAAAAAAACGGATTGTACAACATAGCTACATACATCTAGACAGCTTAACAGACGCTCTTTTTTTTCGATGTTGCGCCTCGAGCTAGGCGTATTCCTTTCGTATTTAAAAAAACAATCGAAGTTTCTAAAACGCATGGATTCCAACGCAGTTGGATTTACGGGTAAGAAGGGACGAAGCTTTTCGAAGCGGACTTTAGCTTGGGTATATAAATCTACACGTTTTTTTTGTTTCGCTAAGAGACTCTTTTCCATTTTATCTGATCGAATTTCTCGACATTTTTTTTTTCTACTATTCGTCGATACATTTTCCCATCGATGAACCCCAGACGCCATGACGACGTTTCTTTTTCCGAAAGCCTTCACTTTTCATTGTTTTTTCTTTTAACTATACGTCGAAAATATATTTTGAACTTTTTGCGATTTTTTTTTGCGGATTTTTTTGGATATTTTCATCGACACCACCGAAAAAATTGCGTTCTAGTGCAGTTGACTTCCTCCGAACGATTGGATGTACTCTGGTTAAGATTTGTTTTAACCATTCAATAAATACGACGATCAATTAGCTTATCGTAGCGACGACAAATGGATAACTTCGTCACCGCGATTGTAACACAAATGTTACTTAGTTCAATCGTCACGGGGAAGCCTGCCGCAATTAGTTGAAAAGATTGAAGCTAGTACGAAACCTTAGCTATAATTTAGGCATTGATTGCGGTGACGGTGGCGTGGTGAGTGTGTGAATCTCATCGAATGACTTCTTCGCCGCGTTCTGAAGATCGTCCATTCCTCGTCGCGTCTTTGTTGTTATGTCGTCGATCTGACGGCGTGTTTGTGTCAGCAACTCGTCCGTCGATTTTACCGCTGAATTCGCAAGGTCTTTTACCTCAACGCCCATTTTATCGATCACCCACTCCATTGCCTGTCTTCCCTGTTAATTAGAAAAAATAAATTAAGGAATCTTCTAAGAATCATGCTAGCCAACCGATACACCCTTGAAAACTTGTTTCTCTTTATAAACAACAAACAAAATACAAATTTATATTGCATGTTATTCTACACTATTCCTTTTTGCGACTGTGTAGAATGTCAAAACAAGATGCTGCTTATTTATATTTTTGCTTTGTAGATTACGACGAGCAAATTCGTAATCCAGCTTGACTACTGTGTCAACCTAATTATGCGAAGAACAAGGAGATCGCACCAAGCTCGTGGCAACGTCGCACACATATTGACGTTGGCGTCACTGAGCTCCCTGATTCGGTTTATGCAAATGCTTAAGATTGTTTTTTTTTCACCGAAATGTTGTTGTTAATTAAGTTTATTGTTATTAGTTAATTCTTGTTTTATTGGTATTAGTTAATTTTTCCAACGCGCTGCTTTGCACAGTCGACGTTAGAGAACGCGAGTCGGGCGAATCGATTTCTAAAAAAATTAATAAAAAATAAAATCCATCAAGACTCCATCGAGAAAATAATGGTAATAGTTACAGAATTGTATGAACAATTTAATGCAATTAGAAGAAAAAAATACCGAATTTTGCAAAAAAAAATTGTTTAAATTTTCAATTGTTTATGACAATAGTAGTTTGCTATTTCACAACTGTTGGAAAAATATGTCATGAAAGCGTGTTCTTTTAGCTTCAAAACGCGCTTTGGTTTATCCCTGTACGACAGATAAAACCAAAAATATTAATTTCTAAACGAGAATTCGCGTCTATTTTCCGACGAACTGTCATACCCCAAAATTAAAAAAAAAAAAAAAGTTTCGCCGAACAAATAAATACGTCCTCTTTTCATGTACAGATAACATAAAAAAAGTTTCATGCGATTAAAAAAATACGCCGTCAAAAAACACAGAAATCTGGCCAAGTTAAAGAAAAATATCTCTTCTGTGATCGATTATGAGGATGGTGAAGATGCACACATGTTTTATTAAGGGCACTACTGCTCGGTTTAGAAAAGTTTAAATATACTTTTTTTTCATTCAATTAATAAATTAATGTGTGCAGAGTAGGTCCTAAATATTTTGATCCCGGAATATGTCGTATTACATAGAAAATTATGAAGAAGTTTTTAAGATAAGAAATATATATATTAACGCACATTATTTCTCAGATAAATATTAACAAACTTCAGAAATTGTACATCCGTAATATGCAATAAAGCCTGATTACTAATTACATTACTTCAATGTACGCTGTATAGACATTAAAATAATATACGCAGAGCAAGTCTTTTCAATTTCCCTGGAGATTATAATTATTTTCTTTACCCTTTACACACCTTTTTTAGTATTGCGTGTTCAGTTGTGAAATTACTCCACAGTATGTGACCAAACCTTTTAAAAAATTGATGCGAAATAAAACGCGACAGGGACGTTTTTCAATTTTGAAGAGCGTGTAACTGGTGCTGATGGATTGGTATAAACGCGCCTTTCTCGGAATGGCTTATTAAACATGATGTGCTACAAAACTCAAAATAAATCAAAACTGCCAGCAAGAAAATAAAGAAGCAGATATTAAATTGTTTGCTGTACATTTTTTTAAACTTTAAGCAGGAATCCGTAAATTTGGTATTACCTACTTTTAAGCGAAAATGTCACCTACTGGCAGACCATTTCACAACCGGAGACACAACATTAAAATAATATATAAGACCAGCCCTGTATGCGTCTGTATACAAGAGATTCAACATGACATCAACTTTCAATATTTCTCAAAACTAATGGACACTATCAGACATGTAATTTTATTTTATGTCATTATTTTAAAGAGTCTGCGTCAGAGTCGCCAAGATTCTTATGTTATCTATTCCTATATCGCTATCAGATATTTTTAATGATAGTGCGTCACTAATATTTCAATAAACTAGAACACATTTTTCCCAGACAGTTATCTGGAAGTATGTTACTTTATTCTGCATGTGAGACATTCTTTATCAGCTGGACGACTATAAGTTACACATTTTTTTTTAACCTTACAAATATGTTTTGTACACTCTGATAATTTTTCTATAGGTCTTCAACATACCACTGTAGGTTATATAAAATCTAGAGCAAAATAAAAAGTGTGGAAGTTAGTAAAAAAAAATATAATCAAAGAAACAATATCCCAGTTGATATCGGATGCCTCATGTATGGTAACCTTCATACTAATTTATTTAACTTTATACACGTGTATCTCAAAAGTCACGTAAGAAACTTTTTTTCAATTCCAAATAAAGGGACTCTCGAGAAAGATCCGTGAACAGCGGTGAAGCTGATGTTTGATTGAAGTTTTTGAATACCCAATATCAGTGCTGTTAGGTGATGTATTGGTAGAATTACTGTACAATATTTTTGTGGCAAAATGCGTAAAGGCCAAAGGTCTCACCTTGCCAGCGTTGAGGGATATCTTGGACGTTAGTAGATCCTCCATGTAATGGGTGAGCGGTACACCGCGCACCGTAACCACAGCTTCCTGTGTCAAGAGAGTCTTGTGGTGATCGTGGGGATCTGGCATGTATCTAAGGGTCTCGTCGACTGCGATGTAGTTGCAGAAACTCAGCTAAAAAATATAAACAAAAATGGACGACTCCTTTAACATACTTTTGAACGTTTGGAAACTTAACTTTATACTTATTATATTGTCATTTTAAACGGGTACAAAAAAAAATACAGAAACATGTTTTATTTGGTAAATAAAATGTGTACAATACGAAATTAAAATATATTATAACTTAATAAAAGAACGTCTGAAAAATGGAATATTTCTCGAATATTTTTTATCTGAATCCAGTATCAATATTTCCAACAGAATAATGTTACGTTAATTAATATTTTTTTGACATGTATGTACTGGAAGTGTATAAGATATTTATGTTTTAAAGAATAATCCTATCGAAAAGTGACTCTAATAACATTTTCTCTCCATGTTTATATTTTTTCATGTCTCGGCATTCTAAAATTGTGTTATATTTAAGATAAAGAGATTTTTTCTTTGCTCTGTAAAGGTTGTAATTTTTTATAATAAAAATAACATAATAAAAAATTCAGTTGGTGATTACGAAATTTATGTGACATACTAAAGTGCAGCAAGATTTTTGTCGAGAATTTATACATAATTAAAATTTTTCTAATAGTCCGAAATCGACATTAATCTGACAAAAATAATAAAAACGCATCCATTTGTATAAGATTAATATTATCTTTTATATTACTATTTTACTATTTTTATTATTATAATCTAGACTATATATTTCGTGGTATTATGTTATTTGTTGCGTTTAAATTATTCATGTACGGTCTGAAGTGCGCGTATAATTAATTCAGAAGCCAATCAAAATGATGAGTTAACGGCTTCACTTATTATACATGACACGTCGAGATTTCATGACATCTATTTTTAAAGAAAGGATCATAACAATATTTTCTATACAAAGACTGCGTTTGATTTCATAGCTAATCATGTATTTTTTACATGTCAACTTTCACGTAATGCTTAAAAAAAAAAATCGATGTTCGAAGCTATTCGCAAATTACGATGAGAATCCGATAAGTATGTCAGAAAACGAATAGTAAAATGTACGAACATAAAGTAAAGTATTGGAATGGTAGTTAAATGGCCATTAAATATTTAAACATCGCGTATTAACCCATCTGGCAAATTATGTTGGAACCGCAACGGTGGTTTAATCTCGAGTTCTTCCCTGAATGATCCACGAGTGCAATAATTGATATAACTATGCTCTACGAACTCTGCGAGTATTCCGCGAGTCTCTGAGCCGACTTCCTGTCTTAAATGTACGTCTAAATCCGTCTTTATACGAAATTGCAGAGCGGCGCACAGTCAGACAAAGTGGGAGTGAGCCAACGGTGAAACGAGAAAGATGGAAAGAGAACGAGTGGAACGGAGGCTCAAGAGATGAGCTCTGAGAGTGCATCAGAGAGGGCCTAGGCTCTGAATGCATAGTGCACTGTTAGTGAATACGAACTCAGTGGGAAGGTATACACAGGGAGAAAGCCGGCATTATTATTATGGACGCGCGACGCGAGTCGAGGCGCCGAGAACAGTGGTCGCGAGGTTGGAACAATTGAATCGCGGGGGTGCAATACGTTTCGCGGGGAAATTAACGCCCGCGGCATTGTGCACGGGGGTACTACATGCGAGGACTCCGTTCCAGGGATGCGCCACGAAGAGCAGAATCATCTCCCCGCCCCTCCCTCCGCAGCCCTCTTCCTCTTCATCCCCCTTGCCATATTGGCAATCAGTGAAGCCGACTGTGTGTTACATTCGCTAGTTTTCATCTAATACTACCGGCTGCGCCAGTGATATTTCACGCTACTATTTTTATCGTTGCATTAACTCTGTTCAAATATTAAGTCTCCTCGGGTCTCCGGAAATATGTTTTCCCACACTCCTGAAAAAAAAATACGTTACGGATAGCGTAATCGCTATTTGTGACTTTCTCATCATGTTTTAATTGGTGTGAAATTACAGGGGCAACGTTGCGAACGATATAGATGAGAGAAATTTTGTAATTTCGTAGAATAATTGTAATCTACATTCTCCGATAAGACGACTGATCACAAAACGTGAGTCTGAATGCTCAGTGTATTAAGGGGTTGTAATACCTAGTTACAAAAGTCTATTGAGGTTTGACGGTAGTATCTGCAGGAGCAGGCTCACTGTATCATAGGGCCTGGAATAGATGACTGAATAAGTTATAAAGTAAGTATTTCAAATATGTGTAATCCGCGTTTGAAAAATTATTCGAGTTTTTCTCAAAATTGTGTTTGCAAAGTCGGTGAGCACTTACCGAAATTTTTGGAGTTTTTTCTAGATTTGAAAATCTATTATTTGATCGAAGGATTTTTTTCTGATGTATACTTTGGATTTCATGAACGAAAAATCACAGTCTTTTGTCGCAAAAATAAAGACTCTCACTTTAAGCACCCGTCATTTTGTTCGAAGGGGGAATATCCGAATTAAAAAAATCGCTTATCTTTAAAGTTTGTAGCCTTAAGAATATTGTATACACATTTCATATTGAATTCACATTGAAATTCCAATAATCGTGGAAGTTATGGGCAATTTACCGGAATGCGGCCGATCGGCCGGCCGTCCGTTGCGCCGCCTCACCCAGACTCTTTTGTCTAGCAGGTGTGGAGGGTTGGACCCTTTGTGAATTCTAACAGTTCGGCTAGAGCGTCATACTGTCATCAATCAAGCAACAGTCAGCAACGTTTTGTGAAAATTATGTAGTAAAATTGATAGCAGAAAAGAAGATCATAAAAGTAAAATGACGAGAGGGCCTAAAAACTGGGTACGTCCCAAGGATTGTTTGTTTCAGATTAATCGACTGCATGTAATGTTGGAGACCGCAGACCGTGCGGAATATGGAAATGTCCTGGGACATTTTTTACGCCGGCCATGTTAGTAGCGCTTCCAGTCGATATGTATTCATACAGAAATTTGTCAGCATACCTCAATATGTATACATTCGAATAAGACAAACCAGGATAACATCGAACAAATAGTTTTTGAGATAATAATTTCTAAAATTCACCAATTTTTTTCGCTGCCAGTTCGGATGTTCCCCTTTAATTCAATATTTCGAAAATTCCTTCGATCAATCATAGGTTAAACTAATATCCTAACAAAACATGTTCAGTTTATTTATTTTAGATGACTTGGTTTTGAATGATTTTGCTCACCGTATCAAAAAATCCTTTTTGTAAAGCGCTTTCCGGACATAAGTTATAACACCCTTATAATAAAACATTTTCACACAATAAAATTACTGTATGTTCTTCAGACATTAATTTTTGAAATGCCAAACTTCTGTATAAATATATGATTACGATTTACTAAAAAAAAAAAATTGCAAAACCATGTTTTTTTCTGGCGGCCTGACTATGTATAACCCCTTAATAGAATTAATCAATCGAGTGAAAAATTAATATCACCCGTCATATACTGATTTATTTTATTACTAAACTGGAGTTCGATAAATTGTAACAGATTCGTAAGCATGTTTGATTGATCCAATGGTAATAATTCTGTTTCGAGAAAGAAATGATGATCAATACTTTGAGTTCATAAATAAATCTCTGTGATGATCGAACTTTCAATAATATATCTGTACATATAACTCGAAGCGTGCAATGCTTCATGAAATTTACTTTATACAGTAAAAGTACACATATAATTTATATCTTCTGGAAATAATCTTCATGGATTGTCCAAGTTTATCATCGACTGATTGCATCAGTGGAATAAAGATAAATTTTGCCAAAATGCGCATTACGTGTATGTATTTCTTTAACGTAATTGAGATGATAGGAAATTCGAATAATTTTCAACAAAACGTGGCAACGACTTTCTGATATTAATCGGGAAAGAGATTTAAAAGTAAATGAATTTATGAATGAGTGAATATGTGTGTGAAAACCTTGTTTTTTGTATAAAATTGAAATCACAGAAAACGAATTTATGAAAAATAATATTTATTTGTGAATTTTCGAAATTGATGACGTGACAAGTAATATCTTCTAGAAATAAAAAACATAAATGAAAAATTATTATTGATATTTGCCCGTGAATAGTACGATTTATATTTTTAATATTGTTATTTAAATGTTCTCGAATTCGACAAATAATACTATTGATTCAATACTAAAGATATATTTTTATTTGAAGTATATATTTAATCTTTTGTTCATGTCCCTGTGTCATATTGTTAATATATTATTTGCAAGGAACCGACTTATCCAGCTTTAACGTCATTTTTAAGATTTATATGAGGTAAATAATTCCGTACATCAAGGTTTTAACCACGGAAACTATAATTTTAAATATTAAAATCTTTACATCTGTTTCTTCGAATTCAGCCCTTTCCCAGGATTTCACCCTGTGAACAGAATTCTGGGCTACGCTAGGTACTTTAGGTTAATATGCTATAAAGAATAAGAGGATGTAAAGTACTAAAACAGCAATTGAAAGAGAAGAACGATTTTTTTTTTTTTTTTTGCAAGAATCTCTGACATCTTCATTTTTATGTCCAGCTTTGCCCTTTCCAGCGCCCTTTTTTCGCTACTTATCGTAATTCTTGAGACGAGACGAAACGACTTGTAGGAGTGATTGTAATCTACGATCTAACGCGACGAGGACTTTTAGAGGGAGTAAATCTTTTTGAAACGGTGGCTTTTACTCCGG
Source organism: Perithous albicinctus (assembly GCA_964016905.1). NCBI lineage: Eukaryota > Metazoa > Arthropoda > Insecta > Hymenoptera > Ichneumonidae > Perithous > Perithous albicinctus. The sequence goes on along the minus strand of OZ024695.1, from coordinate 12,966,595 downwards.
AAACTCCGATCTCATGGTAACTGAGAATCCACAAGGGACTCATGGAGCATCGTTATCTCTTCCCCCTCCTTCCTCGATAATTATCGTTTCTCTGCATTCCTCCGCACCTCTACACCGCTTCCTCCTTTGCATTCTCACGATCCCCGGAAGTCCTGGAGCACTTGGTATTCTACTCGGATCATCCCGTTGCTGGACCGGTGAATTTCGCTCCTTGCACGACCGGGATTTGCAACCTCTACGGGGAAAGGACGATGAGGCAGCAGAGGAGGGGCGGGAAAGCTCAACTAACGCCAGCTTTAATTGGTACGACGGGTCGTCTCGTTGTCATTCCATTAACGAGGAGAGATAGAGCGAGAAAACCAGGAAGCACCTCTAACCACCATTCGAATTCCGGAAATTACAGATTTTTTCTATGTACCTCGAAGCTCAACTATTTCGCAGAATACTTTTTTTTACAAAAATCCTGGCATTTTTTTTTTTTTTTTGGATTCTCAGATATCGTGAAAATAATGAAAAGTTACTGGATGATGGCTATTGGCACATTTTCATTGGTATCTGTTAAGGCGAATAAAAATTAATGGAATAGGGGGCCATACAAAATCTGTTCATTCTCCTCAATATTTGATTCTGATCAAAGAAAAAAAAAATTCTGTCAACAGGAAACAAGTAATGATGTTATTCTTCATGTCCTTTCGGAAAAATTTACTTGAATTCAGTTCACGTTTATCAAAAATATTGTATTTTAAAAAATCTATTAATACAATTTTTACACAACGTTTGTTTGGATTTTCGTCTACTATCGTGAAATTTGGTGCGAATTATAAAACAGTTTGTACCTTGAATATTGTTTCTATTATTATCCACCTTTCATATAGGATTTTCTATGAGGAAATGTGTTACATCAAATTGCTGTAAAATCCGAATTCCTCTACCGATTTCCGGTTCTGTTGAAAATTTGAAGTTGATCTGAATTAGAGCAACAACTTGCATTTTTTGAAAAATTTAAAATCCTCTAAATTCGGAACGTTTTCATAATATTCCGATTTTTAATACCGTTTCAATACCGTTCGTCCTTGAAATGAGATTACATTTTTGACGAAAAATTGAAATTGTAATTTAGATCAAGTTGGTATGTCAGGCGATTCATTGGTTAGAATAAACAAGTTTTTAGTTAATCACCGATTACATTAAGTTCTAATAAGCAATAACTTATTTAATCTAAAAAATTAATTGGCTGACGCATATATAACCAAGCCTTCATTTTTAGCATAGCCAACATTCAGCAACTTTGATAAAACCGATCTTAAGTTGTATTACAGATTTCAAATTTAGCAACCCTGACACACACGCGGGCCATCCGTTAAGAAATCACATTTCGGATTGTTGTCGAAAAATATAAATACCCTGACATTGAAATCTTTATGCAATTTTTTTTTGTTACGAAAACAAAGCTTCCTTTACAAAGAAGCAATCTTCGTATGAGTAAGTCACATACAACGTACTTGATCTCGATCAAGTGAACTTAGTGCACGCGCTACTGAACTCCACTTCAGGAAAGTCTGGCTGCGAGTTTCTCGTACCTTCTCTCTCTCTCTCTGTATCACTTTCTCTATCTGGATTCATGCACAACAGGTACGAAATCCTCTCGGCAGCGTGTCGAGGATGAAGGGACGAGCACGCACGTAACCGGACGCAGCAGCAGCAGCAGCAGCAGCATCAGCAGTAGCACCAAATGCCCGCCGTTCCACCGAGTAATTACTCTTCTGCCAATTAACTCGCCTACTGGCCCCGACGTTCAATTATCTCGGGCGATACAGCGCTATAGGTCTGTGAGCTCCGTATGCGTCAGGGTTCGAAGGGCTCAAGTGGCATGACCAATGGGCAAACGAATGGCCCGTTGATGACAGTTCATTACGGATCGAAGGTTTCTAATAACGATCTCCGTTTCTGATTATCACGATTTCCGATCATGATTTTACTTATTTTATTCTATAGCATGTAGATTTATCAGATTAAGGTAGTTATTACCGCTACGTTGTCGTAATCCCGAGCTCTAGCTATTGCATGATCAAAAGAGTATTTGTTTTCGCAGTAAATGGCATTATAATTGCATAAAAGATAAATAATAGTTTCTAGCAGCGCGTTATATTAATGTTATGCAGATTTTTCGATTGGAAATTTTGAATTTTAATAACCGCTCGAATGAACTAAAGCCTTGATGTTTATAACCTAACCTCACTTAGGATAACGTGAATTACTTGATAACATAGACTGATATACAAATTACATTACATATTGTATATGAAAAAAGTGTTATTATATCATTTAATATATCGAATTCTAGAGTAACTTGTATTGCCATATTGTCTGTCTCTGCTACTTTCCGTCAGGCAATTTTTTTTTTTTATTCACTCGAAATTATTCTCTTAAACGGCCGGTAACAATTTTTTATTTCTTTGCCGGCCATTATATGTATATTGTTTCACAAATGCTATTTCGTCAGCGAACTGCATAAAAATGAAATTAACCTTAAGATTGAGTGCACGATTTTTTTCATCTACAAATATATATCCTAACTTTTGTAATATAAACAATGTTACAAATCCAGCTTCTCAAATTTAATTTAATTTTCTAAGGGTCGAATTTTTCAAGCTAAATTCGATTTTAAGATTATCTGACGTTCGAAATTCAATTTCCAGGCAATTTTAAGACCCTAACGGACATTAAAAAGGAAACGGCAGTTGCATTTAAAAATAATTCCGACCACAAAAGTTAAAAATGCATTTACAGAGTATAAGTACCTCAATGAACGTCAGCATAATATAAGCTATTTAATCCTTTAAACGATGATAATGCCAAAATTTTTAATTGATATTTTTTCACCTTATACTTATTCTCATTATTTTTCCCAGTCTCTCGCTTGAGTTGCTGTTTCAATTTTTTCGTCACTACTCATTACATCGGAGTACGAACGGGAGTGGCGAAAATATTCTTTCATCCTTTGGTATTGCTTGCTTTCGTTGAGCTCGTCTGGTTTGCAGTGTGGACCGTGGGCGCACAGCGTTAATTGGAATTTTTCTCACCATCGTTCACCGCATACGCCATGAGCTTTCCAAAGCGCTGCTGCTGTTTGCCAATCCCTCGGGGAGCCATCGGGAACGCCCGCGCTCGTTGGCCAGCGCCAACTCGTTGGTACTCAATTCGCCAAGTATACGCTGCATTTCGCGCGTTTGCTTTTCATTTAACGCTGCGAGTCGCGACACTAGTTCTCACTCTATCGCTCGACGGCACTTTTTTCCCCGCACAGTTCTATCGACCACAGTACAGATCCAACACTTTCGTTCCTCGACAAACTCTATTTTATACACTGTTTTTCCTTCATATTTTTAATGTTCACACGCTTTTTACACGACATTTCAATCGTACACATTTCGAGTACGCACATTTTTTTTCTGCACAAACAGTTTAAACAAACTCTGTTTGGGCCGCAGTCTCGAATCAACATATTTATTCCTCTAAAAACTCGACAGTACGTATTGCTATTCCTTCACATTTCTAATATTCTCAAACTTTTTCCACATTTCGATTACACACATTGCCCACTGCACAAACTTGATCCCTCATGTCAACTTGACTGCAGAATACGATTATTCATAACCATTTAAGGGGGAACATCTATGTACACAGCGGAAAAAATAGGAGAAATTTAGGAATTATATTATCTCAAATACTATTTGTTCGATTTTATCGACTTTTAACGTAATATCTTTCGTAAAATGGTTTTTAAAATTTGTAAGAAAAATAGTTTTTAAAATTTGCCCTGCTGCTCTCTACAAGATAAAAGAATTTGGGATAATGATCTTTAAAACTGTTTATTTGTAGAACATCCTTAACTAGACATTTTATTTTAAATCAAATTAATTGCACACATTTTTTCCCGCAAGTACGCGTTACTACATAATCTCCTTATTACACAACGCCATTATCCACAGGGGCATCAGAGCGCGTTTTGATCGATGACAAGCGATCCACCACAAAGTTTTTCAACACATTTCGATCCTATTGCATTATCACTGTCGATATCAACTCAAGATAATATCTTGTGCCGGTGAGGTATAACTCCTAGCAACAGTATGGACTGCCGCCGTGTATAGTTTCAGCGCACTCGATTAGCGGTATTATTGGACTGAGAGAGCCTGCCTTGTATTAATTAATTTGTAAATGGATCATCCATTCATTGACCATTTGCAAACGGACCATAGGTACAATTACAGAACAAGTATCTGTAATCATTCACAGCTAAGACAGGATAACAATAGCTATCAAGTACTCTATGACAGACATCAATATTCCTCGAGATAACTATTTCAGCAAATTATGTATTTTGTGTAGCAACCCATAGTCAAGTTGAAGTGAAACAGCTTTCTCAAAGATTGTTAATAATTCGGGGAAAAAACTGAGAACAGCGAACTGCGGAATCGTCTTACCCAGCTGACCGTTCACTGTATTTGTCCAAAAGATCAATCAGCTATGAGAAAACTGGTAAACAGTTTTTGTTACCGGCTGAATTTTTTTACCGCGTTTCACTTCATGTTAACGCGATTCGCATTTCCTTATATTATCATCCCTATTCCAACATCACGCCATTTCCATTCCACGCCTCATTTTCTGTTTGGAAATTCAATTCGCGAAAGTTTGGTTACCTGAAATTACTTTGCGGAGCGTAACTGCGTGCGGCGAGAAAAGCGGTACAGAAAATTCAACATGAACGAGGGAAGCAAACGGTAGTATGAACAGCGAGTTAACAGAGGGAGACAGAGCGAGAGAGAGAGAGAGAGAGAGAGAGAGAAAGTCGACCGTAGGACGATGTTTCCCACGCAGCCCACCACCGAGTTCGGAGCCATCGAAGCCCGCGAAAGCTCTCTCGACTTCCGGTGGGGCTTATTTAGAGGGGGCACCGCGTGCCCCGGTGAATCTTGGTTAGGGGTTAATTGGAGAAGTGCACTGTAGGTTCGAGAACCCGGTAGAGGGTTCAGAGGGCGAAACCTCACTATCGAGAGGGAGAGAGAGAGAGAGAGAGAGAGAGAGAGAGAGAGAGAGAGAGAGAGAGAGAGAGGAATAATGTGCGGAATGTGGAAAGTAGGTACGTAGAAGGACTGGAAGAGGAAGAAGAGGAAGAGGGATATGCGGATTTCAACAGACGATGTGAAGGGCTCGGCTAGGGAGAGAAAGAGAGAGTAGGCTGTAAGCCTTCACTAACAGGGAGTAGCACACTAGCGACCCCTTGGTAGCGTATTTGCGCGGGGGCATGAGCGAGAGAGTGAGTCGCGAGTAATTAGCATCGCCGCATAATTGAGAGGACTTTGCGGGTACGTACCGACGCGGGGCATTGTTCCCTCTCGGTGTTCGCCATTTGCCGGTATTTCCGGCCCGTCGGTGAGAGCTAAAGAGAGAGAGAGAGAGAGAGAGAGGGAGAGAGGGAGAAAGATAGAGACAGGGAAGTGCACGGTGCAATGCACTGCTCTGCACTGCACCGCACCGGGTGCGCGGTTGTGCACTCGCCGCGGATCTCTGGACGCCCATTCAGCCACTCTCTAATCCCCACTCGACATAGTTCCACCCCATTCGTGGTACGACTTGGGGTTGCACCCACGAGCGTTGAGCTCTGCTGGGAGATAGAATCCCTTTCTACCCTTGCGTATCCCTGGCCCCGGAAGCCCGGCTTCCGTTCTCCGCTGAAGCTATATGCTACGATGCACCCATCGATTTACGATCGAATTAGACGGATTTAGCGGGGTCTTGTGCTTCCGGATGCGGAATCTCTATTCAATCTAATATTAATCCTTATTCGGGGTACATACTCTTGCAAGCTTTGCAGGAAAATGGACACTGTTGGTCAACGGGCAATAGCAGTCAGACTCTTGGCAAAGTATCTGGCGGCGATATGAAAATGCTCGTAAGGGAGAAAAATACAAGTTCCCAAAAACGGGTTTACATGCCATTCGTAGTTGCACGAAGAGGATATTATGGGAGTGCATATGGTCTCTCTGTTTGGTATGGCGATTTAGTAATATTACGGCACTCTGGCGAGTTTACATACGCCGAATTTAACACGCCACAACTCTAATCATCATCAACCTTTCACGAGTTTTATAGCCACGAATTCTGCCCTACTAAATTGTTGCGAGCTTTACGAACCCGTAAATCGTAATAACTATGCGCCGGTAAAATAGAGATACCAACAATTCTGTGCTCTTTTTACGATTAATAATATCTTTACAATTAAAATTTTCCTCCTGTGATTATTTGTGCCAGTTCAGGGATCCAAGTCATCTAAAAATCATGAAAATGTAAAGTAGTATTAATAGTACATATACATTTTTTTACGTTGATAAAAATTACTAGTGCGTAAGTAGGGTAAAAGCATTTTTGTAAGTGCAATTTTTTTTTGTAGTTAAGTTCATCTGATATTGAAAATAATAATTCTCAATGAGTTAGTCGATTACATGTCCTTAGCAGGGCATCGTTAGGATCTACGATCATCAATTCATGTACTCAACTTTTTTTTCGGCTGCATCTTACATCGATCTATACGATCTTTTAACTTAAAGTACGCGAGTATGTCAGTTTTGCCATATGGCCACTGTGCAACCAATGTAAAATTATTTTTTCGCCCGGATGGTCGATAAAAAACCTTGAAATTTTACAAACAGAAAATACAGCATCTTGACTGCAAAATCTGAAATGTTCGGAACCTAATCTTATACTAAGTGTGATGCTTCTACATCCTTAACTAAATTTTCATGATTTTTACGTGACTTGGTCCCTCTAAGTCAACTACTCAACTAACCCACCTAATAATTGGGTTAGGACAAGTAATGTAGATAGGAACGTCATTTTGCCAATGGGGCTAAAGTCGATGCAGTTTCAGGTTTTTTTTCTTTTTCAACTGTTAAGAAATATTCTGTAATTTACAGAGCTTCGCGTTTATCTGTATGACGTAACTTTGCAGATCTATGAACTTGATTCCTCGTTCGTCACGTTCCAAAAGTTAAAATCAGCCCATTGCACCTCCCTCGATTGAAATATCTGTGAATTGAAATATATTGTATCTCAGTGTTCGAACTCTAAAAGTTCATCTTATTTACTTTTTAAAATTCTCGCATTTTCTTTTTTTTGTTCCTCAATCGCAAGCCCCTAGTGGCACACAGGATGGCGTGAAAATTTTATCGCCACACCGACGAAAACGGTACGTATATAACGCGTATATAGAATCCCCTTGTATAAAATGCGGGGGTTATGGAGGGGCCCGACGCTACGGTACGAACTCGCTGGCGTTGGGTTCTCTGCACGGGGAATAACCATTTTTCATTAAGCCGGCATCCCCTGAAACCGGCGAATGCGACCTCGGACAGGATAACCCTCTCTTCACTCCGTCTCTCTCGTTCTCGCTAGCACACTCGAGTCCATATTTCAATCGATTCAAAAAGGTGTCGGGTCTCTGGGCCGCACAGATCCGCCCGGGTTGCTCCGCGTCCACCGTTATCCAGCGCGAAATACCATCACATAGCTATGTGTATGAGTATATGGTATCACGTATTCCGTTCACTCATTCCGGGCTTTCGTTTCGTGAGGGAGCCACGACTAACGAAAGCTCGGGTACATCGCGGCACCCTTTCTCCACCACCGCACATCGTTCGCAATTTGTTGTTTTTATGATTTAGAGGTGAGAGCGTACAATAATTCAGTCGTAGCACGTTGGTGGCCCATAGTATCGCTGCTTCCCCCTCACAGTTACTTCCCTTCGCCACTGTACCTTCTCTCATTCCTGCAGGAGTCTCCATCAACCCTCACTCGCCGCGGGGGAGTATGTGAACGGACTGATATACACTCACGCAGAGATACAACCCGCCCGACCCTGTCATTAATCCCACGATGTGTATGCGAAGAAAAAAAAAATATGAGGGAATGATAGAAGACCAAAAAGGAAAAAGGGAGATACATCTCTCAACCGGATTATCGATGATGCGAAAGATTAATACGGTCACTGAATATGTCGGAATAATTGTCAGTTTTTATTGTCTTTCGGATGAAAATTTGTTATGGACGTTTCATTACGACAGTAATAACTACGGTTGTGTATCGATTGATATAGAAAATGCAGTCATGTATATCATTAATTTTCCAATATATTCATTCATCACGATTGATTGTGTGATTCAATGATGTCATTGTTATAGGCATTGTAAAATTGGTACTGTACCAAACTTGCACGACCCGATGTGCTATGGAGCACCTTGACTCCCATCATATTGTATAAAATCAGCATATTTTTCGTGAGCAGGACTTTTTCTTCCGAAATGTAAAAAAAAATTCGTTAAGGACCTTCTGAAAATTTAGTTAAACAAGCAGAAGTGTTCAGTGTCCTCAAAAACCCTTAGGATTCGCCTGAAAGTTTAGAGAAACGGTTTCAAGTGTTCTAATAAGCGTTATCGCACTTATTGACGTAAAGAAAAATCTTTCACAATGGCACTATGGTAGTAATATCCTCAACTATTGTTATTCCTATTATATTTAGTTTGTATACCTGTATTATCTGTATGGTCGATAATAGTAACTCACTCGTGTACAAATAGTTCTTTATATCTCTGTGAAAGAGATTTTCTCCCGTTAATAATAAAACAAAATAAAAAACAAAACATCGTTATATTTACGGCAATAAAAATAAATTACACATTACTATTTTTGTGTATGAGCTGAATTAGGAAAGATACGTTCAAACAAACTAATATAAGACTAAGTATCCAATCAAGCATTGTATTTCACTTTCGTCTACATTAATTAGGAAAAAAAAACATGAAACACGATATTTTTTCTACTTTATTTTAAATAGCTTTTTTATTTTCGATATGTTTAGGGAATTTATTATTTTATCGAAATACTAACAATATAAGCAGTTTGCATATAGATCCGGATGACAGACTCTTGAATAGTCGATGACGACAGATACACAATATGGGGCTTCATATTCCATTTTTATATCCCCTCTGCAAGGTCCCTCGATAACAAATTTCAGGTTAAGTGTTTTCCGGTAGAATATCCATTTTTATCACGGTGGTTTGTTCTATATTTTTGATTTTGTTTTTTCTTTCTTTTTTTTTTTCCACATAGCCACGTGGGACAAATATTCGTCACGGACGAACGCGAGCCAACGACCCAACCCAGCAGTGATTCGGAAACGCAGAGCCCGTCGCATTCGGCCGAGCTAGACCGATTGTCCGTGACGCGAGCGCTTTTAGGTTTTGGTCCCAGCAGTGAAGCGGGCACTCACGGCCCGCCATGAGATATATAGCACGGCCGTATAGTTTCGCGTTGACACGAGCTTTACATCGTTGCGTAGAAGGGGAACAAGGCTACACAACTGTATTGCCATAACTACACCAACAACCATACCATGACAACAGCAAAACGACTGTTAGGTCGGAAACGTAGTAGTATAGAACGTTGGTAGTAGTGACTAGCACAACTTCACGTATGCGCTGAGGGTAAATTGCTAAAAGATATTTCCCCCCGGGGATTCGAGATCCGGGATAGGTAACAACCCGGGTTCCCCTGACCCTTGGACCCGGGCTTACACTACATACATTTATATATCTCGTATATATAAATGTATACAGTATATCTTTCTATGTGTTGAATACATCGGGCTAAAGGTTCGCGTATCCCAGCGGCAGGAGCACGTAAGCGTACACTACAATGTACGTTGTACGTAGTATATGTACAACGAGTAAACATGAGGGCCCCACAGACGACCTCCAACCCGACCAGCCCTCCATACTCCCGGCATACTCGCTTGGGAATCGTTCAATTTTAGATTAAGCCGAGAGAGTGAGAGAGGAGAAAGGAATCCCGTATGGATGAAGATAGAAGGTAAAGAACGATGTAGGCACCTCGGAATTACCCACGAGAATGGAATGCATCATTTGATATACAGATGAAAATGAACGTAAAGAAAAGAAAATACAAGCGTATATAAGAACAACGGGTATTGGAATTCATTCTTTTTTATGTATTGGCTTCAAACACCATGAAACTGTTACGTTTTCTCTCATTTTCTCGCTTTTTTATCGTCTTGTTATTCCACTTTGCTATACCGCTTTGGGGTGCACACCAAAGAATCGTTAATCATCATGTGGGTGATACATCACACTGGGGCGTTTAGTTTGCGTTACTTCCAATGTCGCCTTCCGTTCTCATCTCTAGCAACCCTCGTAAGAAGGATACAGAAGAGTGCAGCGATCTTGGATACTCCCTAGCACGTGTAGTTCGTTTGTTGGGGTCGTGCGGGCAGCGGGGAAAAGGATCTTCTCTTTCGTTTCAGAATATTTTTAGTAGACTTGGCAAAGACGATGATTCGCAATGTTTTTTTGCATTCAGTATTCAATTCGATATCAATGTGGTCGAATTATTACCTACAGTTCATAAACATCAAGTATTATTTGTTAGCCCATGCAACTATTTTTTAATTTACATAAATATTTTCCACTTTACCATAACTAATTTAAATTGGTAGAATTAGAGTAATAGTCATCAACGGTTAATACTTGAGCCTAAATAGGATAGGATCACAAATAAGAATGGAAAACTAATACAGAACAACATTAAGTTCAAAGTAGAATTGTACAACAAAAATGAAGCCTGAAGTTGACGATCGCGATATCTTCTCCTGACTTCTTCCTTTTTCCCCTTTGGTCTACTGATCCCGACCGACTTCGTTATTTTATTCCTACTCTCGGTCACTCTGCATACTGCATAGACCTCGTAATTTTTTAATTCCGTTTTATTCAACAGATTCTGAATCTGTTTTAAATGCTGAATGCTGGAAAGATGACTATAAATTTTCATATGGCCCGCAGTTATACTCGTGTGGACACGTCATTCATGCTCTTTTTCCTTCATAATATCTATTGCGGAGAGAAGGAATGACAATGACTTACTAAATAAAAATTAGAATGATATAATGAAAATGGGAACTGTCTTTTGATCTTGATGTCTCGATTTTTTATCCTCAATTCTTCTTTCTTCTCTTTCATCACTCGGTCATTCTGTATACTGCATCGACTTCGACATAAAGTTTAAGTTGATTTCTATTCTAGGGATTTTGACAGCAGAAGACATAATCTCGACTTTATGGTTGGCAAATCTACTAGTAGCGACAGGCCCTTTATGCTCTCTAACCTTTCCACGAAATATCCAAGATTGTACAAAGTAGAATTAATCCCGTACGGGGCTCCATGTGTACAATCATATATAAGGATGGAAAAGTAACACTGATTAGAATTGTGCAACAAAAATGGGAAATTTTTCTCGACTTCTTGTTTCCTTTTCTCCATGCAACCTACGTCGTTATTTTATTCGTACAAGTGTCACTCGGTCTACCACGATTTACCTAATGTAAGTGTTGGAATCCTAAATTCAACCAAGATCTCTTTATTACTCAGTTAGCAATTGGCGACGTCCATTCGGATTCGTAGATCTAAGTTCTATTACTTAGGTAGATTGCTCACGTCTCGTGTTTGACACCAGGTTCAATATGCTTTATGACACTTGAAAATGCTCGAAATGATTGACCGATGGTTCCGCGAACGATCAATCCATTTGTGCCACCTGCCCGTGTGATAAAAATGTCTACACGATAGAGCAGATCTTTTAATTGAATGTGCAAAAAAACAGAGATCCGTCCACGGAGAAGTTTCTGGACTTCCATAAAATAGACTTTCAAACTGTCGTGAGAAGAACATAAGTTCATCCAAAATCTGCTATTAATATGTATGTATTATATAGATTTCTATTAAATATCATTTATTTAACGTCGCATCAACTATTGACGTTTTTAACTACCACCTTTACGTTCTTTTTTTTTAATATTTGAAATGATATATTATGAATAGTAATTGGCTTTTTTAAAAGTAATTCCAACACTTTTTGCCACAGTTTTTTCGATTTTATTGTTTGGGGTTAGAGGGAAATTGGAGTAATGTCGACCAAATTTCAGCAAACTCTGTTTAAATTTGGGCGATCCGATATGCTAGCGGGACCATTTCGGAGATGTGCGATAATGGCCTCATCTCTTCTGTTGGTATTCGCTGGTGATTTAAATATATCTCTTCTAACTATATAAAGTTTTGCTATCTGCTGAGTTCATACATATATTGTTCCAGTGTTTATTAGCCGAGTCATGGAAAATCGATACCCCTATCATTTTATAGCCTTCCAACAACCAATAACTTGGTTAGTCTAATCAATTAATCGTTCGACACATATATAACCAACCGCTTGGTTGCCTTAACGAAGCCTTTTTACAATTGTGGTTTCAACGACTACATTAAAGTTTTCAATTGTCCCGGTACTAGTGCGTATTTTAGTAGACGCATATTACAGATCTACCACGAATAAATCGTAAACCAGTCTTTTAAGGACAGAATTACATACTCACTCAATTAGTCACAATGATTTTCTATACCGTATCTGATACCACGACTTTCTATTTGGTTGAGCAGCATTGCTTCAACGTCCTCTGTACCAAGTACAATGTCCGCACTCTCGGCATCCCGTTCATAGCTACCACCATCACTTCTATCCCTTCTTCTCCTCTGTAATTCCTTCCGTGCCCCTTCAACCCTCCGTACACTTGCCCACGAAGCTATGCAACCTCGACGGTAATGCGCGCATCAATAACCTATCATATCCAACCCCGGCGGAGAAACCCCGTCGCTCGAAGCAACCCCCGGTAGCACCATTCACAGTTCTGGCGTTGGTCCTGGCTATAGTGCAGTAAAGTATAGAAGAAGCAGAAGAAGAGGAAGAACGTAGCAGAGAAGGAAGAAGAACCGTAGGATACCTACTCTCCTATCAAAAAGAAGCTTTTCATCCTTCTTTTTTTATTCTCCAGCACCTTCAGCATCGTTTCACGTCGCGTTACCTATCGTTACTACGCCATATATAGACGGCGCGCTATGATACAGTGTGTAGTACGTTATATGCGATATATATACCCTCCACGTTGGAGAATCTCGCAAGGCGCTCGATCGTTGACAATGCTCGTGGAAAATATCCGAGCTCTACAACCCGGGTTGATGGACTGCGCGTACTTTACGATCGTATAGAACGTAACCCGCTATATATTCTCCTTGTAGACGGTGAATATCGAGGTATTGGTGCGGGTATTAGGCGGATGGTATATCCTCTGGAAGAGAGCGTAGTGGGTGAAAAATACAAAATGCCACGCGCTTCCCACGCGACTCACGTCAGGATCCATAACCGAAAGAAAATCGAATTATATAACCTTCTCTCTCGGCACTCCGGATAATCGAATTTCCTACGATCATCCCTCTCGCGCTATCCAGAGTTATGCTATACTACTGAAGCAGCAAAGTTTTACGCTTTTCATACAAAAAAAAAGGGGCTGCGAGGCGCCTCGTTATAGTCATTTCATGAAAGATGTGTCAATATCGTTACGTGGAAAAATCTGTGGAACGCGACACAGACAGTTTTAAAAGGATCATGATATGCTTCAATCGCTATGTATCGAAACGCTTTACATTGGCTTTTAACTGTTTTTTTTTTTTTTTTTTTCAAATTCTCGTTTTCTATCTGTCAATACCTATATTAATGCCTTGACATGACTACCAATTTATTTTCGGAAATCTATATCGGTGTTTCAAGGGCTCTGCTCGGTCAGGCGAAAAATTGATTAGAATTTAGAATTTTTTTTCAGATAAACGACAAAGTGACATTTTTTGTCGATTTCAGTAATAGTGTATTTATATATTTACATAAAAATGTCATTATGATACCGAAAGACATGAACAGAGATAATACACAAAATTATCAACAAAGTGATGATATTCAGAAGCAAGATAACAAATAACAACAAAAAAACACAATTGTATTTTTCTTTTATGCGCTGCAAGTTTTTTTTTTATTTTTGTAATTTACTTTGTCAAGAACTAATTATGGATTATAGAAAGCGTTTGTTTTTTTTTTGTCCTAGCTTTATTTGCCAAGAAGATATCAACCGTACTGTAGACTTTTATCCACTTTGCGATAGCCTCAGGGTATCGCTAGAAATATCCATCTCATTAGGGGGAGAGGAGATTTAGTCTATTAATAAATATTAATTGACTAAGTAATCAAATTTAGTCAATTAATAAATATTAATTGACTAAACCTGAGCACTGCAACAAATTTAGACATAACCTCTTGGACCTGGAAAGCCCGCCGGTTAACCCTCAACCAATGTCAAAGAATTTTTATGGTAATTTCTCCTCATCAAAATTCTATAAAGGGGAAAAAATACAATTTTTTTTTGCTTTTGACAAATATTACCAACAAACAATAAGGAAAAAAAGAAAAGAAAATTAATTGTCCTTGAATTCAAAGCTGAAGTCACCATACAAATTCAGATTTACTAACGATAAAAGAAGTGAATTCTGAAGAGGCCCTGATCAGGGCGAAACGTTAAACAAATAAAACAACATTGTCAAATGGTCGTCATTCCCGAAGCATATCTCATTCTCATTTATAACATACGGCCAAAAAGCTCCATCACAACAACGGCAGAGACTATCATCTTTTTTTATTTTCGGCTTAACTAGATTTATCAGTTTTTACATTCAGTGCATAATACAGACTAAACTTCTGGAAAAATTGTGGACTCCGTGAGGGCTTATTTTGTTCGTAAATGGAAGTTCCACTATAGGTAAGCGAAGCAAATATTGATAAAAGTTTAGACTCTATGAACTGTATTAGGAAACATACAACTTTTATAGTGTAATTCTGAAATCAGTCGACAGCTTCGCTTTTAGGGGATAAAAAAACATACAGTAAAATCTTCCTCAGCTTACCTAATGCACAGATATGTAAGCTGTGTAAAGAACCAATCGGGGACGAGAAACGGCCACGGCGTTACCCTCTCTCCTGAGGCTCTAAGTAATAAAAATGTTTTGAAGTACGCCTTACTTATGTATACCGTGTGAAGGTAAGCTGAACAAGTTTCCACTGTAAATATCCTCCCCTACTGCCAATCCTGTATCGTATTCCGTTCAAATATGAGAAGCCACGCAAATTCAAGTTTCCTTGCGAAGTTGCCGATATATTGATTGTTCAGACATGAACATGGGCCAAGAAAAATAAGAGTGATCGAGATAAATGGTATTACGTATCACCATAATACAGTCGGCAAGGTGCGTCGCCATCATCATCATACAGTACTCAAGGAATCGAGGCACACGGGACCGATCGAAAATGGTTATATTGGGAAGTGATCATTGAGCGATCACTCAATTCCGCTAATGTAGCGCTTGGCCTTGGTTATGATCAACATTTGCCACAACTCTAATAACACTTAAGAGGTCGGAACAGCCCAGCGTCAAAGCAGCTCGGTGTGTTTTGTTGATACAGGAGCTTTGCCTTGCTTTCCGGGGTGCTACTCTCGAGTCTCTCATACCCCATGATCCCGGGGGGATAATGAAAACATGGCGGAGAGCGAGCAGTACGATACACTCATTGCCAGCTTCCCTTTCTGCTAATCGACTCGACAGCGTGAGGCTCGTGCGTGATGGCTGACAAAAGCGGATGAAGGGAAGAAAAAAAGAGGGATATAAAAAAAAAATTGAAAAATTTAATGTAGAGTGAAATGTTCCGAGCTACTCGCTGAAAAGTGTATATCACGTGCGACGGGTAATGTCGATCGATAACTCCGACTTTGTACGGCTAAAAAGTTTTTTCGCCACTTATACACGACGGGAATACGACATGACAAATTGTAGAGGAGAGAAAGGAACGATATAGGTGCTGATCCGTAAGAGCTATATGTCGGCGGATCGTTGCGTTGACGGTATAATGGCTTCCTCTTTGGCAAACAAGTCACGAGAACAACGAGGGCCAGATGAAAATAAGAACCACGGCGATCTACAGTCACTTGACTACGCAGTCGGTGCACGCGCATGTACGCTATGCGGCATATCCACTTGACCCTGATGCCTTAATTCGTTGGTCGTTTTGTACAAGACATGTAGAGTGGTCCAATGACGGAACAAAAGTTTTATCTAGTGGGCCACCTGTTACGAGATGTCACAAAGAAAGTTTAAACATTTCTTTAAACCGGTGCTGAGTGTCTAGAATATGTACCAATTATTTAAGATTTTTAATTTTTTATTTCACCACAGAATTAAATATCGTTTTGTTATTTTTGTGCTTTTTCGATTCGCTGTATATGAATTTCGGTCCGTTGCACAAACAAAATGTTTTGACATAAAAAGTAAGTTTTTGAATGGAGTTTCCACTGAAAATTTTTCATAGGTATGCACCTGCTCCAAACTTGACATAATTTTCATTATTATCTATAGAAACTACAAACAAATTATTTAATTTGTTTCTTTTATTTATGCTCGCTAAATATTTTTAAGATATTTTATTTTTATTTAGATTAATTAAGCTTTTTTTGAATATGTATATTAAGTTTTGTTACGATCAGTGATACAGCCCCTTGTACCGAATTTGAAAATTCGGTAGCAGGCTATTTTACATATTTTTAAAGCCAGTTTGCGATTCTATTCACAAGTTTTCGACCATATTTTATTATATAAAAAATAAAGAACAATTTTAAGTAGTCACAGAACACTCAGAGAAGTCGTGACAGTATTGATAACCATAGAGCGACCACTATCAATGTTATAGTTACGGTAGCCATCATAGTACAATTCAATACTAAGGAGAAATAAGTTTTTTTTGCGAATAATGAACGAAATTTTCCAGTCACATTTACACACCTTGCGACAGAAAATTTTGTTCGATGCACCTGCGAAAATCGTTTTCTTGTCATGTAATGAAAAGTACGATTCCTGCACGGAGGACTTAAAAAGTAGTTACTTTTCTATTTTAAATGAAAATAGAATTTTTGCAACTTGACTTTAACTACAAATATTGATTGTTCAATTTTGTAGAATGTGTCAAAATTAACGATAATTAGCTAATATGGTGAAGCTATAATAACATAGAATTCTTTAACTATGTGACAACTCACGTTTCTCGTCCTGAGAACCATTTTTCTATTCCTTGGATCGACTTCACTTCGCTCACTTGCGTAACACTCCTTCGCGTGACCGATTATCTGCAATGAGACAAAGAGGAAAAATTATAACAGTTATTTAATCACGTGTAGGATATTTAACGTTCATTAATCATTTAATTGTAACTTTCTTGAAGATAACTTAATTTTTATCGTGATAAATGACTAAAATATTTTTGTAGTTCATTGAATAAACGGTGACAAAATTTAAACAATTATTTATAAAAATATTGGATGTCAACAAACTGAAAAAACCTTATTAACTAAATTAGATACTGCTTAAAAACAGCAAGAGAAAATGAAAAAAGTAGTTCTCATAAAAAGTCTCAGGTTCGTGCATAATTTTTTACACCTCAGGGAACGGTACTTTTCTGCATCATGAATTTTGCAGCTCTTCGTGGGCAATAATACAAACATTGACCTGAACTTCTGCAGTGAGAAATATTTCAGGAAAACGCCAGACGAAATTTGGTCGGTTTTGCATGTACCACTATTCGATTCAATCGTTTTCTAACTATGTACACGAGCCGTCGTTACTTGTTACAAAACAAATATAGCACATGTAACGGCCATGCACTAGATTGCATATAAGAAGACGATTCGAAACATTTATGTGACATTGGCGCAGTGATTAACGCTCTTACTTAGTACCAGGACATTCCGGGTTCGATTCCATGACCATATATTTTTAAAACTTCGTCTGGCCATCCTCACTACCAATGTACACTCTTCCCCAAAATGTACGTTTGGTCGTTACATACATCGTTTGTTGAACTTAACTCTTTTGGTTCTAAACTACGAATCACGCTACAGAAATGTTTGTAAATAAATAAATTTACACCACCACGAGAACTTCCATGCATAGGTTCTCATTCTGTGCCATCAGAAATACTGGTCGTTCATAATTTCCATAATTGTCGTTCATCGATAACTAGTAAATTTATCGTTCATCGTTCTAAATAATGTACGAGACGGAAATTGGAGCGAATAATCACTCGGATGAAAATGGATTCTGAGTGCTGTTTTATAATTTGGAGATTCCCTTATCGACGGAAAATTTCTTCGATCCGATATTGGAGAATTTATGCCAATTTATCAAGTGTAATATTCGCGACAGTGATTGGGTTTCGCTAATTTCGGAGCATAGAGTACTGTCTTTTTACTGAAGATATCATTCATCAATATCCTGAATATGTTCAGTCCAGTACAAAGCGCTAAAACGCAAATTCAGCATGTAATAATATCTGATAATTTTAATAAACAATATGACAGAATATTTAATCACTTTATAAAAATGAAACATTAATACAGAAGTATGAATTTTTGTATAACGATATTATATCTATCAGGTTAGCTTATTTTTTTCATCCAGTCATAATGAAAGGTGATATCTGCATGTGCACCAGTCATATTTAGTAAGCTGTTGCTAAAGTGTTTTCTAAATAGATGAGAAACTTAATCCCTGAAATAATTAGGACAGCCCATTCAATGGGCCAAATAACATACATTCTACTGCGATTAATCTTCGGCAAGTATTAATCTTCACTATACACTATAGACGAAATAATGCCAGGTATATTAGCCTCTCGACACAAACCCCATGCAAAGTTCATTAATTCGTCAGACGATAATTAGAACGGATTACCCGTCGTTAATAGTTGAAAAGCGTATCAACGCATAATGCCGGTATGGATAAATATACAAGGTTTACAGTACGACGATGCAAGTGAGAAAGATTAGAGTACGGTGAGTCCGAAAATCGTTGCTTTTCGGGCAAAACTCACGGTGGTTTCGAAAGCGCATTTCGTTCACTTGCATTGGCTGAGATTGCGGTGCTTAGCTATATACAGGATGCCCCACTGGCGCCACGCGAATGCCCCGCCTGGCTACGTTATTAATAACGAATTACCATGAATAATTAGGCAATTAGAAAGACGCTAATTGGTCGAGGCATAGTGGAAAGGGTGGGATAGAAACACGGAGGGGAAGGACGAGTAGCACCGACGCTAAGTACTCTTGAATTATTGTTTTCGCACCAATCAATTATGTATATTCTAATTACATGGATGAACGGATCAGCGTCGAAACACAGCAGACCTCTCCTGTGAATTTCCACTTGGTCGCCGCACCCAACTCTGCCTCCACCTCGCGTCCCCCTTAATTAAACCCGCAATATTCGTCCGGCAATTCTCCGGTCCCTCAACTCTTTCACTCTCGAATTATCGGACCCTTTTCGCACCGACGAACCGATCCAGTAGCAAACTTTCTCGCTCAACTCGCCTCTGCTTCTCGTTCGTCATTCGGTCTCTTTCCCACCTGGAACAATGGCAAAAGTGAATGCGGCTAATACAAAAAATTGGCGGAAGGCGGGGGCCGGGAGGAGAAAAAACTCGAAAACCCCGAGGCTCTCAAACCCTGCAGCATGTTTGCTTCGCCTCGAGAGGATAGTTGTATATCTACCTGGATGCAGAAGCTCGTGCAAACAAACCAACAAACGAATGAACGGAATGAGAGGGGAGAAAAAAAACAGTAGGTATACACTTTCGTCGGTGAAACAAAAATTTCGACCGAGCTACTCTTAATTAATGCAAGCTTCGATGGGCTGTGGCCAGAGCTTTCGTATTCACGTTGGTGCTATGCTATTTTTCGTGAATGTATGGCCAACAAATCGATTCAGAATAACTTTTACACCCACTGACGCTGTGCAAAGGAACTAACATACGAAATACGCATTTCTTCCAGGAAACGCTTTAAGGGCCGGAGTTTATTTTACTTGTTTAATGTTTACTTGGTGATACTGTTTTTCTAGAGTAGTAGAGTAGTATTCTGTAAAATATGTCCTATTTTACAGAATACTTTTACTTATTACGAAGGTTTAAAAAATATTGAGCATCCTAAAATTAATTAAAAAAAAAATAGTATTAAGAATCTTGTTTTACTAACACGTTCTCAAGGGTCAAATGTAACAGATTAAAAAAATTATAGTTAGATAACGAAATAATCTGTTAATTAATCATAGTTCGATTTTATTTATTTTTAATTACCTATTAATAAATGAATAGTCTAGAAGTTAAAACTGAATATGTATGAAAATCGCGTCGGTGATTGCAACATTGCTGTGTCACATTCTTCAAGTTCTCATTACTGTTTTAATGTTTGAAACAAATGACTGCGTCTCAAAGAATCCCTTTTAAATAATTTTTTTCCTCCTAAATCTCTTTTACAGAGTTGACATAAACATATGATTTTCCATTCGTTCTTCATAAACTTCGCAATGAAATCCCATCATGTATTTAATATTCACGAAAAAAAGGCACACAAACGCTGACTGCGAAACAATATGCCCGACCGTTATGACGTGAAGTAGGATCCCGGGACATTCGTAATTGATTTGAGTGGCTTTATATTTCGACGTTTTGTATCATGCCTTTTTTAGTAGAGGATCGATAATCCACACAGCATAGTTTATTTTACTATAAAGTAATCATATATTTGATAACGACCACTCTTAGGGACTTTTATCAGTAAACTCTAACAAAAAAAAAAAAAAAAAAACAAAAAGGTTTTACACGATGTAATCTTCAGAATTGATCTTGGCGATTTAACACGGGTTGTTGTGTATATTACCAGATTCATTCACTCAGCGATTGCTTGCGAGAAATAAACGCGCATAGGTTGGGGGAAGCCTGGGTCGGAAAGGTTTTTCTTTTTTTTTTTTTAAGGAAGGAATTGCTTCGGATGAGAGAGGCAACGATCTTGCACGGGTCAAAGTGGGATATACCCAGGGGAATGCGGTGGTAAAAACGAGAAGCCAAAGGAGGATGGAGAGAAAGGAGCGAATGGTTGAATGGTAGACAGGGCGCAACAGAATGGATTGGCGGATGGTAACGTTTTCCAGAGATAACCGCTGCCGCTGCCGCGGTGCGGTGCTGTTGTACCGAGAGTGCAGCTGTGTATACCTACAGTTATTGACTGCTATATACAACTACACACTTTTCGTCGGTTGGCTGTTTGTATGGAAAGGCGAAAAGTAGGAGTCGGATAAACGGAGTATATGCTCCGTTACTATGCAGCTACCATATAGTTCTTGGCGTTGAATCTCCACGTTTTGCCGAATTTTCGGCACCAACATTTACCAGTGACCATCAGCCCCTCCTCCACCACTTCTGTCCTCGCTACTTCCGTTTCGCTCTGGCAACCAGCCAACACTACATAACGCTCTCATTAAGAAAGTTGATACGGGCAACGCTGTTTTGTAATTTCTCTCACGACTAGTATCTACCATTCGGGGATCGGACGATGATTATTATTATTATTGTATTATACCGCCTACTACGGAAAGTTTCGAATTTTCGAACGAACGAATCCGCCTCGTTTTGCCAACCGTAGTGGAAAATTAGTTCAAGGAGTTTTTATCACGTCAAGTGAAAATCAACACACTTCCACTGGACGCTTCCGGATTGTAATATTGCATAGGAAATAACCCAGCCTAGATTCGTGATGCATTTCAGAGCTCTTTTTTTTCGCATTGTTTGGGAGAATTTTGTTTAATTCAAATTTTAAATCTCGTTCTTCAATCAGAATTGAAGGAATTTATTTTTCGTTTTTCTTGCGATATCGATTTGTTGTATATTGAAAATAATATGTTTTAGAAAATATCTTTTCAACATACAATGTAGATTTTCATATGGAGTTTTTAATACAAAAGCTATAACTGCTCGGAATTAATTTTACCACCTTGATGTTGCTCCATATTTGACATAATTATGTTATTGTAACAAGAAACTAGCAAAAAAAAATGTGTACGTTGACCAAATCCATATTTACGATAGGTATGTTTGAGTAATTAAAAAAAAATCATTATTAATAATTATTAATAATAGCTCTTTTTGTTTTATGAGGTCACAGCTTTGTCAACAGGAATTTTCTGAAGCCCGCCATCGATATTTCTATGTTAAGAAATTATTTTTTTTTAAGTAGAAAAAATAATATAAGTATATCAATTTTCCAAACATTGAAAAAACTGTATTTTATCATTTCAATCATTCTTTTTTCAGCATTTATGTACAAAAGATACCTTCTGCTTGACAAAATCTTTGACTTCCAAACAGTAATTAGACATACAAATACAAAGACAGAAGAAGAAGAAAAAAGATCGAGTTGAAAGGCCCTTCCTTTCGCTTCTATTAATGTACAAACGTGGGCCCTTGAATGTCCATCGAGCATCACAGCAAGATCTTCAAAAGCCGAGGTTCCCGCAATCACGACCTTGCGCACCGCCAAGGCTTTCATACGCTGTAAGCATGGCTGGCACTGCTTTCATAAGTAGGAGTGAGGATAGTGTACTCCAGTATTTCGTCAAACGCGAAGGTCCCCCTCTTCTGGATCCCGAGATTGTAACGCAGTGTGTCACGGACTTGACCTTACCCACTCACTCATTCGCTGGTGAGAGATATATGTATAGACGTCCACGTGGACGCCATGACTCAAATGTAGGTGGAAACTTCACGAATATGGTTCCCCTTTGCCCAATATTTCATGGAAGCTATATATATTTTTATACAACATGTGATTATTTTAGGCGAAAAATAATGTGATGCTGTAAGTTTTACATCACTGGTAGAAAGTTGTGTTAGGCGTGAGGTAATAGCAAATTGGAAAAGTCACATAATACAACCAAATCAATTAAATCATTGATAACAGAAAGCAATTAACACTATTGTGCATGACAAGTTTATAAAATATAAAAGAAAAAAATGTGAGAAATCATGCATAATTAAACATCGTCCCAAAGGCACGTGGCTTAAAAAAAAAGCAATGGCTTTAAGCATTAGGTAATAGAGCGAATAAAGAAATCAATTATGCATACGCAGGCCATGACAAAGGAATAACAATCACTATGCACCGACAAGCCAGTATTACCGCAAAAACAAAACTATGCAACAGCATCGATTTGTTCAGGGGTATGAAAAATGATTTTCAGATAGTTGTATTTTTATTCAAGCCAACCGATCAATATGAAATTTATATATGTTGAAACCAATTTGATTAATCGGTTCCATTGTAAACCAGATTTGTGTTTTTTCAACTCTCCACATGATTCAGAATTGACCACTCAAAGGATTTTGCTCGTTGATGTCTCATTTTGTTTGTAACAACATTCTACACCGGCTAACCGGAGGGATATTTTTTAAAGGTCCCCAGGCCAAAGATATCCACTAATTTAGAGATTTAGAAATGTATGAATTCGTAAATTAGTGGAGATCTTTCAGGCCGTGGGAAATTTTCTTTCTAAACGTATATATTCAAAGACAATCTGACAGCGACGCAACTCGAGACATTTGTTATTTTAGCCAATGTCTATCTTTAATTATTATTATTTCTTCCCTTCCCGCGTATTCTCTTATTGCCTTCTCAATTACTATTTTAAATAAAATTTTTGTAGTCGCCTACAATTACTCCCAGAGGAAGCGCCGATGTACAGAAATGTAACCAATTTCAATACTGCGCCATTTAAATTAGACGCACCAGGAGTCGCGACGTTACCACATTCTTATTCATGGTAACGATTGAAGGCCTCAAATGGTGTGGACAACCCCAATTCATCAAGCGACGCGGTAGCGACTGGACGTCAATTATTAATATACATTAAATTGAATGAACGAGCGTTTCCGGTACTCCTATTTGTCCGGAGTTTTATTATCCGATCATCAAGTTAACATATTTTATCTCGAATATCTTCGGGAAATTTCAATTTACATTGTGTTAGTTTTTCATTCAGCCAATTTCCGGTTGATCCATACCCCCATATTAAAACACCGAACTTTGTGAATCTATTACTTCTTGCGTGGAAACGAGATCGTCAACATAATTTAAGAATACGGTGATCGATAAGTTGTCTCTTTCACTATAAACACAAAATTTGATCAAAATTGAACAAAAGCGAATTTTGATATGGATATCTTAAACTTATATTAAACCTTCACATCGAATATTTCACATCGTTTAACGATAATCTCGAACTAAAACAGTATTTTTTTGGTCGTCGAACAAAAGAAAACCTTGGCGTCGTTAAATATCCGTCTGACATTGAACATGACCTCGGCGGTCACTGACTCGATAATAACCGACCAATGATCACAGTGCCAATGCACCCAATTCCACTTTAAAACCTTTGCAATCTCTATATATCTGATATCTATACTTGTGAAAACCAAGAAGACTCCGTGTACCCACTTGCTCTTTGAAGCATGACACAAAGCTGGGGGAAAGTCTGAATCACTCAAGTTCCTGTAAACAAAGTACTCATGCTGTACTTTACCCTCCTGATACATACAAGAAACACTTTATAACAGGAATCTTGGACCCAGCACCAAAGAAGATAGACGTATTAGGGGTATTCCAGGGGAGGTGGGACATATTTTGGCTGAAGGTCCATTGACGTCTATTAAGAATCTCGTTCCATAATGTTATATAAAGTCTCCCATAGTTGTAGGTTCTAATACATTTTGTACCTCTCTTCAGACCTGAGTTAATTTTTTTGGAAAATCTATGTTCTGTTGTTTCGACTCCACATATCTTAGGTTTTGCTCAGGCAAAATCAAAATCTAGCCAGTCAATCAGAGTGGTAATTATATTTATTTTTAACAAAGTGTCTAGCGAGCCAAGTCTACATTTTTCATTGTTATTCTTTTTTTCGATCCTTAGGGTCTACTCTATTTACTTGAAAATTTTACTGAACATTGTTTAGGGTATCAAAAAGGCATGACATTCAACTGTTTTTTTTTTCTTTTTTTTTAACTTGTAATTAAATATAATTTAATATTTTTGTTTATCATTAACATTTTCATATTTATTTCTGACTTTACAATCTACTTTAATTACTTGAAAATTTTACTGATTGTAATTCAAGTTGTGACAAAAAAACAACAAAACTTTTAACTAGTTATCTTTGCTTGTTCACTTTTCAATTTCATTGAATCCCAGATAACATTTGATTAGTCATGAAAAAAATTATATATTTTATGGACAGCGATAAGAAAGGCAAACTGAAAAGCATCGCTTTCAAAGTAAATAAACTAGATTCTAAGGACAGCGATAGTAAAAAGAATTTCAAAAATGTTAATAATAAAAAAATATTAAATTTTATTTAATTGGAAGCTAACAAAAGAAAAAGGCTAGCTGTACATTTGCCTGTACCTTTCTGATACTTTGAGCAAAGTTCAGTAAAATTTTCAAGTAAATAAAGTATATTTAAAAGACTGAAGACAAATAACAGCAAAAATGTAATTTTGAAGTGCTAGAATTTTCTTTTACAAATATAATTACTATCGTTGTTGCTTCATTGAAAAGAGCACATTTTTACAGTTATAAAGCAGTAAAAGTCAGCTTTTGGTTTTGCCCAATTGACACCTAAGATATGTGGAGTTACTGAACATAGATGTTCCAATTATTTTCACCCCCATCTCAAGAGAGATAAAAAATTTATTGGTACCTATAACAATGATATATTCTTTGTTTCATATTAACGAATGAGATTCTTGATAGCCACCAGATTCTTGGACCTTCAGCCAAAATCCGTCCCACTTCCCATGGAATACCCCATACAGAAACACGAACACGGGTATAGTGCCATAAGTACCGTAACTTCAATTATCCTAAGCATCCTGTACTTCTATATACATTAATCTACTTTGCGAGTACTAGAATTATATAACACATGTTTAAATATGCTCACAGCTTGCCGAATGCAGTATACAAAAAGATAAC
The DNA here is from genome assembly GCA_964016905.1 of Perithous albicinctus. Lineage (NCBI taxonomy): Eukaryota > Metazoa > Arthropoda > Insecta > Hymenoptera > Ichneumonidae > Perithous > Perithous albicinctus. Next base: position 12,940,695 of record OZ024695.1, on the reverse strand, counting down.
AGTCAACTGTTCACAATTGCAAAACATGATAAAAACAAATCTTTGAAAAACTGCTTTTCTTTGCAATGTTAAAAAGAAAAAAAGTGTATATCCTCTAAATTGAATTGCAAACTGTATGTGCAATTCAACTACGTAATGATATCGAGTGACTTAAAGAAAATAGGCTTATCTTTTAAGTATACAGACAGGAAAATACATCGTTCTGACTTGAGTCATCAGTTACAGTTTCAAATGTATAAAATATCTTAAAAATCTACAAAATTATGTGTTAAATGTATTCGTATTGGTTCAATTGCATTTTTTAAAAAAAGTACATTTGACTAAACTTACCGCCTGTGCCCACTTTGGAAAGCCAAAGTCACTGGTAACAAGTCTGTGAGTGTGAAGAACACCTTCAACGACTTTACGGTCAATGACATCAGTGCCATGTACGTTGGTGTTCATGGGATTCGGATATTTTCTTAGGGCAGCCTGTGCCACTGTTTCCCAAGGGTGGCTGTAATTTGTTAAATGATTAAATAAGTAAAAACAGTCAGATTTTGAGGTTACTTCTTTTTTTCCATCGATTGTCTCTCTCGTTTTCGACTCACTTGAATGTATGTTCGGACGTCCAGATCTTCATGATTGTCGCGTTTAGGGCACACTCGAATTGAACGCGAACGACACTGTAATTTAAACGTGGCGAGGCACTTTTTGCCTTATGTACACCACCGCACGTCAGTTCGCCCTCGAAAATCTGATGTAAGAGAATCACGAAAGCTACGGAACACGAGCTGTGATACCCACTTCTAGCAGACGATCCCCCTTTCCTGCCGCTGAGACCGCTCTGTTTCGTCGACGGCTCGTTGTGAAAGCGTGAGCCTATCAACGTTCACGAATGCTTGCGAAAGTGAGCTACTATTGGTGGCGAAATGACGTCATTGCTGACAATGCGTGTGTGATTGACTTAGCGACTTTAAGCGCTTAATAATCATCGCTTTTTAAATTTTCGAAAGATGATTTTTTCTTATAAGAATCGTTTTTCACCAACTGGGGAACTTTATTTTCTTTTATCCTCTCGGATCTGTTCCAAAATTGGCCATATAGCAGTACTACTTAAAGGTATGTTTCGTACATTTTTTCAAATTTTTTAAATTCACTCGTTTCGGAAATGGGTTTTTTTTTCAATATCATGGAAGATTGAGGTCGTGCAAGAGAAAGGTAAAAACCAAAATCGTATGTTTTTCCATGAACTATTTGATGCAATTCATATGTTACATTTTTGATGGCATCAAAAAAGCTGTTTTCAGCGAAAAAAAAATGAAAGATATTTTTTTATTTCAATGCGACCCCTTCCATTTTGCTGTAGCTTTTACAGGGTATTTGACGGTGTATTAAAAGCGGATTAAAAAATTGTAATTGTAGTAAAAAAAATATTTTACAGACAAGTTATGTTTCTCCACGAAGTAACGACACTTTTCATTTTGTTGCCCGACCTTAATCTTCCATAATGTAGAAAAGCTCAAAAAATTGAGAGCACCTTCAAGTAATTGGCCATATAGTACTACTGTATGGCCAATTATGGAGCGAATCCAAGTGGGTAAAAAAATGAGAAAAAAATACCGGATCATAAGCAGGCACTTCTAGTTTTTTGTTTTAGTTATAATGCGTTATATGAGTAAACCAAAAAAGGCCTATTTTTATTGATAATACTGTTACGTTTATACAAACTTGCATTTAAATTTTATAAAATGCACAACAAGCACTATAAATATTTAGTTTTGTACAGCCATAACGTGAACCAAAATACAGCAGTGTAACATTTCTCTCATGTCGCAGTTTTATGATAAACTCAGAAAACGTATTTACTCTACTACGGATTATATTATTTTGTTTTTTTACTAACAAATTTAATTGCATCACTGATGCAAATTTAGCCCTGACAGTTTCTCTGCAAAAATATAACCATTTGAAATATTTTCCAATATATTTTATCTGAATTTATCTGATATTTGCAGAATATCTCGTTTATTTTCACGAAATATCTTCAAAATGCATAATTTATTAGAGGGTTCCAAAAAATATTTTGTGAAAACCTCAGATCACTTTTCGAAATTAGTCATCGTAGACTTTTCCAGAGAAAAAAAACATATTTTTTTTCTAAAAAAACACTTTTTTTCTCGTATAGTGTGAAATGAAAAATAAAAATTTGGAAACGTCATAAACAATTGAAGTTATTCAGATAAATGTTTCAAAACATAAAGTGGAATCAGTAGAAGAAATATGAGATGTTCAAACATTTTAGGAGTAATCAGCTGACAATGAAAAAATAAGATATTTTCATGAGAATTAGTAATATTTAGGTTCAGCGAAAACGTTTACTTTCTCTGAAAAGTACTAAAATACAGAAAAAATCGGGAAAAAATTCAAAGATTTTACCGCGATTTTTCCAATCACAGATTTCCAAACATATTACAGAGATTTTTTCAAAAATATTTTCACGAGAATTTAATTTCTCATAATTAACATCTTCACGTAAAAACTTGACGGAATTAGTTTCATATTATTAAGCGACGTACTATTAAAAACGTTAAACTATCGAACCGGAGTAAAAAAAATTGCTCTTCAATTTTAGTACTGGACACATTTATTGAGATTTACAAGATTCCACTACTCGAAAAATAAAGACCGTTGTAGTGTTTTTAGTTAAAAAAAGTCAACATTTTCCAGCCCAGCTGGTAAACGATTTCTGCCTTGCTCCTTTTGTCTCACGAGATCAACTCTTCCGGCACCTAATGAGAAACAAAATGATTGTTAGTTACTAATATAAAACAAGATTAACATATTGAACGCATCAAGCGTCGCGGTAGCAAATTCACGCAAAACTACTACAATTACAAAAATTAAATTGCTTTTAAAATACTTGTTCTTTAAAGATAAACGAGCTCTTTTACCTAAGCCAGCTTGAAGTTTTCGTTCGCCTCCTCTGTCCCTTATATGCAAAGGCACCGAAGGCTGCGGACCTTTATGTTCCATAACTGTTCTTTGCGCTTTTCTTAATGCATCGTCTACTAAACGCGATTTTGAAGCTCTGGCCAAGTAAATAGCGCATTGACCGAGCATTACATCGCATTCGGGCATTCCGATCATCTGGCAAGCGTGCATAGTGTGCACCGCAATATCTGCAATGGGAAAAAAAAAACATTTAGTGACAGTATAAAAATATGCTTCGTAGTAGAAATGGCTACTATTCGAATAAAAATGTATTCAAAATACTTTTCAATTCAAATAACTATAAGTTATTATACGAGCGCTAAAATGATCAAATCTTTACTTTAATTAAAAAAGTACGTTGAAGTAATGAAGTTTTAAAATAAAATTTTTATTCATTACTATTAAAAGTGAAGAGCATTTTGAATAAATTTTTTATTTGTATATTGCCCATCCCTACTTTGTAAATGTATGAAAAATCTACCCAAAGCTTCAGGGTCATCCAAACCCACATCTTCACTGGCAACTCTGATCAAACGTCTTGCAATATAAACAGGATCTTCTCCTCCAGCCATCAGCCTTGCAAGCCAATAAAGTGTAGCATTTGCATTACCAGCACGAACTGATTTCTGCATCGCAAATATCAAATCATAATTCAAATCGCATTTTCTCTCTGACAACGTATGAATTTTCTCTAGGCCACCTTTCAGATCTTTTATACTCAATCTCCAATTTTTAGTTTGTGCCGAGTACTCATTGCTAGTAGGATTTCTTGCTTTTACTGCTATCTCCAAACCACCCAAGGCTACCCTTGCATCGCCATCACAGGCTTCTGCAAGCCACTGCGCAGCATCCTCATCTATCAAAAATTTAGGATTAACTGATCCTGTATCAGATTCCTGAGAAAATTTCTTTGCTCTGCATAAATCGCCACCCAAAGATCTAACTCCCTTCTCTATTATGTGCAGAATATCCATCTTTGTCAATTTTTCTAATACAAATACTCTGCAGCGACTTAGAAGTGCAGAATTCAGACTGAAAGATGGATTTTCTGTGGTAGCTCCAATGAGTACAAAAGTGCCAGCTTCAACGTGAGGTAAGAAAATGTCTTGCTGAAGTTTGTTGAAACGATGAATCTCATCCATAAAGACTATAGTTTGACATCCCAGTTTCAACTCCTTTGCAGCGTTGCTTACAGCTTCTCTGATGTCCGCTATACCAGAGGAAGTTGCAGACAATTTTACGAATCTCGTTTTTTCCTGTGTATTCTCCTTTGTCATCTTGGCTATGATATTGGCCAGCGAAGTCTGAAAAATGTCCATTATAAAGTTTTTAATATTATTTCGTCTTAGTTCACAGAAAGAAAAAAAAAATTTGTACACTGTAAAGAATTTATGTATAAAATCTGAGGATCATATTTTGTATTGAAAAAGAAAACTTTAGTTACAAAAATATCATAAAGATTGTGTAAATGCATTAAATTTACAAACAAACAAAAAATTAATAATAGTTTATTTACTAGAATTACTGTGTTTAAATATGAGTTTACCATGAGTATAATATAAAGAAAACACATTATATCAAAAAGTACAACATAGAACAGTGAATATTAGATTTGCTTACCATAGTTATGTTTGTTTAACGATATATATAACAGATTTTCTGAATTGTTATTAATATTAATCTCTAGAGCAGCAATTTTACCAATTTTTTGGTAACTAATTAGACAATATCAGAGAAATGCTGCAGGACAAAAGTTAACAAAAAAAATTCATTATAGAAAACATTTACTAATTGCTGATTTATTCATAGTATAAGGTAATAAGTTGGTTTGCTTATGCTAGCAAAGTAGCGAAAATGTCATTGATTTAACAATTGTGTTGTACCAACAGAAATAATTCTGTTAGATCAGAAGTAACACAATAATTGTGTAATTTTGTCACATTTTTTCTTATTTTTTATAAAAAGAAAATTACATATATATTTCTGTCAAAATTACACAAAATTTGTATGAAATGAGAGTAAACAGTTTTAAACACATTATTTATGTACTTTTTCTGTAAAACTAGATATTGACAAAAAAATGAATACAAATTTTAAACGGACATCTGGTGATAATCTTTTTTTTAAAACTATACAATTTCCAATTTAGTTTTTATTGCTTATACCTTTCCACATCCAGGAGGACCCCACAATATCATACTTGGTATCTCTCTGTTGTCCAGCAATCTACGCAAAACAGTTTGTGGTCCCAACAAATTTTTCTGGCCTATATAAGTTGAAAGACTCGAAGGTCTCAACTTTTCAGCCAAAGGAATGTGATCTCTTTTTTTTTGTCCTCCCAAATCTCCAAAAGTATTCTTCGAAGGATTCAAATTTTTCTTTGTATTCGAAAAAATAATATCCCTCTTGTTATGTTCACCCTGATTTCCCAAAGCATTCTTCGAAACATTCGAATTTTTATTTCCATTCGCAAAAGTCATCCAACTCTTTTTTTGTTCACCCTGATTTTCCAAAGCGTTGTTCGAAGGATTAGAACTTTTATTTACATTTGCAAGTTGCATCCAACCTTTTTTCTGCTCATCCTGATTTGTCATATAGTTACAATTATCATTTTGGTTTAATAAAAAATCCTTGCTAGTTGAATGGCTTGAATCCTGGATTTTTGGCTTTTTTTGAGGTGGATCTTTTCCTCTATCTTCGAAGGGAAACGTTCTCTTTGTTTGGGGACTTTTGGCATTGTTGTCATCGTCATTTGTTCCCATTGACAGACACTTTTCAACGTGTTCCTCGATTTTTGAAAGAGGATATTCCTTCGAACACACTGGGCAATCCATCTTTATATCCGTGAAAGGTCTTCGTAAAAAAAAAATATATTCCGCATTGCGTTATAAAAAAAAAGAAATACAAAATGTTGAGGATATCACACAATAAACTTGAGACAAGCGCACAGACTATTCCTGACGACTGACACCCCAGCGGCTGAACATCGAAGCTTTTGAATTAGGAGATATTCTGTCTATCAGTCTGTTTGTCTGTTTAAGTACTTAAAATTGATTTCTAATGGGTCTTTTAATTAATATTTCATTTTTTAATAGTTTCCCACAACTTATATTAACTTTTTCACTGAAGACATATGATTTTTAAATTCATTACGCTGAAACTTCCAAAAATGTATATTGTTGTACTAACTTACCTAAAACTAGAGCTAACGTGCTAAAAGTTTCTACATAAATGAAATTATATTCATCGGTGCTTATTACAAAGTATTATCAATAACTGCACAACAGTACAGATTTTAGACGATTTATAATTTTTCAAATTCATCACAACTCCAATTTTTGAAACTGTTGAGACATCATTATATTGTCTAAGCCTTTTGCACATACTTAATGCAGTTAATGAAAGGATTGATTTGCAAAACTGTGGGTTCAGAATCAATTCGTCAATCGACTTAAAATTTCGCCCGCAAGTAAAAAAATTAATTATACTTTTGTAATTTTCAAATAAATATATTCAAACGATCAGAATTTTTGAAAAAGAATAACAGTACCAAACCCTATCAAAGAAATAATATACATTTTTTAAATTTTCTTGTATATAATAAATAATAATGAAAATTAGCAAGATGTTCAATAAAACGAAGTTACTATTTATTAATTCTTCTACCTAATATATATGAAGTTAATTCTGGGGAAAGTTTTCATTAAAAAGTACATTTAGAAGAACGTTTTATTTTTAAGATTGTTGACTCGGTAACGTTTTTGAAATCCCGAGTAGATAAGCTAGCAACTATATTAAAACAGGCCTGAAACGAAGAATCAAGCCTACATTGTTATGACGTAAAGCACATTGCCGAAATTTAATTTAAACAAGGTTACGTAAGAAACCTTACAAACAGGGGCCTCATTATTTTTGGTCTTTCGCAAAGCGTCCTCTACGATGAAGCCAAAAATTTGCTCACAGAGGCTTGACAAAAGATAGAAGATAAATGAGGAAGCAATTTGCAAGCTTTTATATTAAGTTTCAAATTTGAAATATGTTACCGATTGAGAACTGGTCTGTACTATGATTAAATTCTAGGAACCATTACCGAATTGCTTTACAATTGGGAAGTCAGTGAGCACTTCAAGCACAATTTTTATGCATTTGTCAATTAGATAGCTTAGATAATAAAGTTGCAACTTGTTTATTATATTTCCCAGTTTCCAACGAAATCATAAAGAGATAGGGTCACCGGGTTTTTGGCTGAGAAATATTGAATTGAAGTTGATAAAATCCTACCGTAAAAAAAGCATAGATAATAGAAATCGAAGTTCGAGATATTTGTGAAGTCGTTTTATTCGTGCTATGATTGGTCAGTGGGTGCATGCCCATCGCACGTACGGTGTATAAGACGTGTTTCAGACCGTGGCCTATCATACCGGTTAGCTACAGCGGTCATTTTGAATCCCAATTCTCTTGCCGTATACAATTGGTTCTCATCTCTGCGTTTGATATAAGAAATGTGTGTAGAATTGAAGGGCGATTCGTAAATAAGATTTGAGTCGACAAAAAAAAAAGATAATAATAAAGAGTACACGTGTATCGCGCACGTAGTTGCTAATATTCGCCTCTTAATAAAGGTAAACGCAAAGTGTATCATATACGCTCAGAGGCTACCAGTGAGGCTTGGCAACACGGCACATCTGATTAGAGAAGGAAAGAGAATGTGCGCGTGACACCGAGATATATGTCCCGAATATAATCTTTTTGCATTATTTTTTATTTGAATTTTACTCGGCTCAGTGAATGAGTGTCTATTTTAGGTTATATTTTATATTCCAAAGCCGGGAAATTTGTAGGTTACGGTAACTTTAATCTGTGACGAAGAAGGTATCCGTAATATGTATTAGAAGTACAGTTCCCATAGGATGATCGAAGCTGGGGTACTTATGGAGTTTAATATATCGTACGGGTATAACGCCATAAGTACCCCAGCTTCAATCGTCCTATGGGACCTCTGCTTTTCATACGTATATCCAGGATTAGATCAAGCAGGCATAATAATAAAAAATGCGGTGTTGCCACGACGTAACGGGGAAACAGCTGTTTATAATTAATCGAAACAGAGGCAAATCAGCAACCATATATAATTTATCTCTAATTATAATTATACTACATTCATACATTATAATGCATGAATGTATGATGTTCAATTAATGAAATTATGTTGGAACCTTTCGTATTTATCCGTTTTCACCCAGTCACGATTAAACCGTCATTTGACTTCGATGCCACGAGAGGACCACCTTAGATGTTTTTAGTATACTAGGTACTATATATATATATATATATATTTATGTGAAAAACAATCGTGCGCCTGTGTCTGGAATTACTATCGTGTGTACGCATCGTTCAGAACAATATGACCTCAAACTTGTGTTTATCTAACCTTTTCATTGATTTTCTAGTAAGAGATATTATCGGAATATTGTTATCGCATTATCTCACAGCAGAGGCTCAAGCTTTGATCAATATACATATGTAGTGTATATATTTAATTTATCTCAATTTGATGTCGCTAGTTTCGTCACAACTGTGAGTATCCTCAATGGCAGTGGTGTTTATCGCGATAGTGAATGCCATCGAGAATTTGGAACACCCTTGAGACCACGAAACAGCAAAAAATGTCAACACAAAATCAGCAATAGTTCATTTCATCGTTTCACCAAATCAAACAACAGTGGAAGATCTTTAATTCGTCACATTTCGTCGTAAAAATTCACAATATTACGTTTTGCAGCCGGTTAGAACATCATAAATGACGTCACGCGACAACGAGCGCTATCGTCGGGAACAAGAGGAGTTCGTTTCAAATCATGGCGGGAGTTCATCGCGGGAAGTGATTCTGGCTGTACTTCCCAATGTCTGCGGTGTTATACTTACATCGTCGACCTTGGTTCTTCTTCCAAGGGGCATCAATAGGAACATCCGGACGTTCGTGGAATTCTGTTTGAACGTCGTGCCTTGCGTTCTCAGCTGTACAATATTATCCGATCGAATTATAGCGGTGTGTTTGACTATGATGACGATATCCATCCTGAATATCTTCATGATTCTCTTGCTAAACAAAAATCCTTCAAAAATCGAAGTTCAACCATTGCTGACATCCCGAAGACCGTTCGTAACAAACTTCCGTGCTCTGACCAACATAATAACCGCCGTGTGCGTTTTGGCAGTTGATTTTCGTGTTTTTCCAAGAAAATTCGCCAAGACCGAGATCTACGGTTACAGTCTGATGGACACGGGTGTCGGACTTTTCGTAATAGCAAACGCGTTGGTCGCACCTGAAGCTCGAGACTTTGGCGAACGTCCCAAAGAATCATTAGCCAGAATACTGGCGAAAAATTCCAAAGTCTGTGTAAGAAATTGTACACCATTGTTGATTCTTGGTCTCGGACGTTTTCTCGTGGTTGAATACTCCGGTTATCATAAACACGTGACCGAGTATGGAGTTCATTGGAATTTCTTCGTGACTCTTGCGTTTGTCAAGATGTTCACGAGTACTATAGCCACTGCTGTAAACTCTAGATACTCATTGTTGTCGGGTATTTGGATTCTGGCGATGCACGAATACGCTTTGAGTACCAAAGGACTGAAAGAGTGGGTTCTTGGTGACGCTCCGAGGGATGATTTTGTTTCCGCTAATCGAGAAGGCTTGGTCTCGGTTCCGGGTTACGTGGGTCTTTATCTCATTGGCGTTGCTGTTGGAAGACTCATTCACTCCACATACAGAAACATGCAACAGCGTTACAAGTTCCAGAAGGAACGTTATGCCGTTTGTTTGAGAATCTTTGGTCGTGAAATTGAGTTTGAGTACAACGAGTCGATGGTTCTATGCGTTAAGATGTCGCTCATAGCTGTTCAAGCTTGCGCAGCGACACTCGTTTGTGATAACTACTTCAGGGTTTCCAGGCGTCTTACAAATTCTGGCTATTGCGCCTGGATCTTGACGCTCAGCAGCACTGTACTGACTCTTATGCTGCTTGTTGAAATCAACACTGATATCATTATACAAGCGACGAGCGGAAAAATTGAAGCCACGAAAACGGAGAAGAAAGAAACGGGAAGTCGAGGAACTAAAAAGAAACACGTTGGCTTCAAGCTGGACGAACGTCAAGAATCTGGAACGTGGATTTCGAGAACCCCGGAAATCTTTGAAGCTGTTAATTATAACGGATTGACTTTCTTCCTTTTGGCTAATCTGCTGACGGGGATTGTTAATATGTCTGTTAGAACTCTGTACGTTGGACGGTATCAGGCTGTTCAGATTCTTACCTGTTACATAGCATTGTGCCACTTTGTTGCTGTAGTTCTGTATAGATACAAGGTGCAGATCAAATTGTAGATTGAAAATGATACATCCAGCGCTTATGGGGAAGAAGAAAGTGATTGAATATTAAATTATATACTTAAAATAGTGTGAATTGGAAGCGAACTGTTGAAAAACAACACCTTATCTTTTGATTGAATTGCTCATCAAGATTTCAGTTCCTTTTCAGACATGAAAAAAGAAACGTTTTATTTGCATATAATTGTTCTTACTACTGTAGCGCGAGTTTAAAACATGTGAAAAAGTTTTTGTTTTCGCTACATTTAAAATGCAGGTATGGTGGAAACTGTTTAATATGTTAATTGTGAGAATATTAGTTTTTGGAAAGCCTGAATATAGTGCCTGGCCTTACACTATTTTTTTTGTTATTTTTATCTGTAAACAGAATTTAAAATTAAACTCCTGTTTAACGTTGAGAATACAGTTGTTCATCCTGCTTCTCGTCAATATGTAATCTCTAACAATTAACATACAACATTACAATAAAAGCAAATAAGATTGTGGATGAAAAATTGCTTATTCGACGATTTCAATGTGTTTAATGCGAAATTTGCACGTTTTTGTTGTCAAGAGAGTAATTATAATGAAACAGTAAAAACAAAAACAGAAAACTATAAATACAACGTTTATAGATTTCGTATAAGCATTAGTTTTGTTATGATTAATATGTACATTACAGAACTTCTGTTGCAAATACATTTCAAATTTAAAAAAAAACACATAGACCTTTTTTAAATTTGTAAAATTCGTGCTGCAGTAGTAAACAATTCTTAAAAGGTTTTTGTGACCACAAACAAAAATCTGGGTATTGGAAAAGCATTTAATGGAATGGAAAAGCATTTAAAATATTTAAAGCATTAAATAAGTATGACTAATTGTGTACAGAAATACAAATTTTCACGCTTTTGTAATAATTCTGAATAACTTAAAGCATTTACAATTTTACAATGAGGAATAATATATTTCGTAGGCTTCCATAATTATCTAGTAAAAAAAGTATTTTAAACACTTTATCATTCGAATCTTGTATTCCTTCTGTGAATTAATTAATGCGGTAGCGTCTCGATATCAAGTATTAACAAATAATTGTAACTCTTCTTCTTGATAGTACTTTTTTATGTATAATAATTTTTCTGCATAATTCGAAAGTGAGACGCCATCGCATTGAATCATCGATGTAATGATGTCTTGATTGTCGAAAGGATACTAGTTTTAATACCGTTTATTTATTAACGGCAGTATGTACATTTTTATATAAAAAAATAATCCACGATCTTCGAATTATCTATTACACAATTGAGCCCTCACAGTATTTGTCTAGTTTAGGAATGTTTCGTCACTTTTACTATGTGATGGATATCCCAGTCAATGATACATCGAACGAATTTGATATTTGACAAATTAGACACGTGTTAGCTCGAAGAATCATCTTCAGAAATGACATTTTGTTGAATTTATCATTCCTTTAAAGTTCAAAATATTTTTAAAAACATAAATTTGCTTATATCTTCATAAAAATATGAATCAAGAAATATTGTTTTTCTTTTTTTTAAATTAAAATATAACAATGCTACCAAAAATGATCAATGACAGGGAGATGCATCTGAAAGTCACACGGTAACTTTTGTCGACCTCTTCTTTTCTTTAGGAACAATAGTATTTTATGCTCCGAGTAAGCGTTACAACTCGTCGTTTACTTTCACTTTCACTTCACTCGTATTTTTTATACTCCTTCGATTCACGAATTCCTTAAAATCTTTGTTATTTTGCACGTATTTCGCTGCACGTGAAACTATCTTCACAAACTCGTTCACGTCGAAACTGTAATTTGTGAATTTTGCGTGAGCTCCGCCATCCGGATGTGTTCCCTTAAAAAAATGAAATAATTCAGTTTAGCGATAAATCGTATTTATTAAATCTAGCAACAACTTACCGGATCTTGCTGAACTAATTTATCGTCATTTTCCCACGTAAAGTACTTGACACCACGCAACCTTGCGAGATCTTTGTAACAGCTCGCATCTTCGCAATTATATCTGCGAAACGTCGTTAATAATGAATTGCAGTAAAAATATTGTTATGTAATAATAATTGTTCAACACAAAAAGACACTCACAGCTCAAACATCGCTGCCCAATCAGGAAGGAACATCGCGTGAGTCAATCCAGCGCCATGAATTCCTATAAAAACATCGGTATTTCTTGTAATTTCCAGCTGCTTTTTGAACGACATGTCTCTGTTGTAAATGACCTGAAATTTTAACGAGTTTGTTAGGGTGTTTTACAATTTTCTTAAAACTCAATAAAAAGAAAAATTGTTACAGAAAAATAAAAGATGCAATTTCGTTTCCCAACTTCGAATATAATTACAAATAGTTTACCTTTTTTAGTTTAAGGTACGTCTAAATTATATAAATACGAAATTGTCTTTTGTTCATTTCGGCACATTTTAAATATCCCGACATGAAAAAAAACGCTGATTAGATAAATATCACAATCACTGGCTGCCAAAAAAGTATTTCTTATTTCAGCTCTATTCTATTTCTCATAATTACATATCAGATTAAAACAATAATATATTGTGTTGAAGATATTTAAATAAATATTTAAATTATTTTTTTAATCTCATGTAGAATTGTAAGAATGAGAAGTAGATTTAAAATAATAAAATATGTTTTTGGTAGTCCGTGATAGTGACAGTTTTGAAGTCAATGGTTTTTAGTTTAATGATTAACATCGTAAATTGAATTATTAATGCATCAGATTTAATATATTTCTTACCTTTTTCACTCGGTACGCAGGATTTTCTTTCAGGGCCTCGACTAACTCGTCCTCGTTCAAAATTCTACGATAACGTGTGTCTCTGCTAAGAAGAGTCACCCTAATTCTCGACGATTTCCTATCGTGCAAAGGTATTCGAAGACGATGCAAAATATGCTCGCTGAAAGCCTTGAACAATCCACTCTTCTCGCAGCCATAAATCTGCACATAAAAATATATTCTAATACTGTAAAGTTATTTTATAAGAACAGAATATTGCAAATGTTTTCTTACAAAGAATGTTGATCAATGTTGGCTACCTCATAGAGAAAACTATATCAAAAGTACAAAATAATGAGGAAGCCAATTCATCACAACAAGATTCTACTTTGCAGTCATGTTTGAATAGTGTATACACTAGTGTATCGACAACATATTTGTACAAATCTGCGCATCAATACTATAAAAAGAAATATAAAAATGTAAATCCTGATAAAATTTTAACTACTCGACAGATGTTTGCCAAATTTTATATCAATCATGATTTAATTTTACTTAAGTTACATAGAAAACTTTGACCGAACTTAGACCGATCCGCGTGAAATTTGTACCCAAACCTTGCTCGATGACAGCCTGCATGTGAAACAAATTTAAGCTAAATCTATTTCAAAATTTCAAATTTCTTCATTTTTCATGACAGCAATGTTTTCTTTTTTATGAAGCAAAATAATAATTTGTCAACATAGCGACTGTATCTTATAATAAATGTATCTTTAATTAATCGTGAATTCACATGGAAAATTGCAGCCAGATATTTTAGAATTTACAAGAGCTTGAGTTTTTACATTTATTAAAAATGTTGAATTGTCAATAAAATTGGAACCGCTCCATCCATCTTTGCCAAATTTATGGCCATGTTACAATGTTGCTTCATTTGTGTATAAAATTTTAGCACAATATATAGGAATTTGCGAAATTTATAACGCGAAAACATTTTTGAATATTTTCAAAATGCTATAAAATTTGAACCTCTCAACCAATTCGCATCAAATGCAATCCCAAACGTTTTCATATGATGATTCCACTTGCGTACCAAATTTGAATAAGATACACGAAATGTTACGAATTATCATGCTAACACGAAAATCTGTACATAAACACACAACGCGCACATACAGACATTTTCGTTCTAAACCACTTTTCTCAACGTTTTGGACTATTCTGAGTATCCTGACATGAAAATCTTGAAAAAAAAGAAGTTTTCATGAAAACGAGGCTTCCTCTATGAGAAAGCAAAAAGTACTGTAATTTTACAAATATTTGTAACAGTGTATTTTAATCGATCAACTAAAATTTGTTCGACTTACGAGTGGTGTATTGTAGTACAGGCCAAAAATCATTCGAGGCAGTAGAGGCAGTACTAAATTCTTAAAGCAAACGGTTTGCCCGCGAAAAGTTTTCAAGTCCCACAGCGGATTGTGGGTAAACGCTTCGAAAGTGTCTTGGAATGCCGATCGATAGCTGAAAGTACATCGACAGATTTTTAATATTATTTATTTTCCTTATCGCTTGCTAAACGAGATTGCAGCCGGACTAGAGAGAGTCCAGCAAAAACTCTCTCCAGTTTGCACTTTGGCTTTCTTGCACACGGCTTCGCGCGAGCATTCAAACGTGACGACTAAAATTACCTGTAGCTTTCCCAGATCATAACGTGATTGTCCGTGGCGAAGGTGGACGGATGTGAGAGGTTCACGTGGAGAGACGCGTACAGATTAAAAAAGTCACAGAAGTGGTGGTATAGATTTACTGCTGCAACAGAGACGATCTATAGAATTTATAGCGAGACATTTTTTTTTATATTGTGTACACGTAATAAATATTTTGGAGGTATTCCATGACAAGTGAGCAAATTTAATATTTCATTTAAATCCTTGCATCTTTTGACTAAAAAGTAGCTCAAGCTTTTTAAAATTGAAAGAATCTAAAAAAATACTACTTCAGCGATTTTGAAATGTGGTTAAGATTGTTAATTTCAGAGATTTTACTTGCGCCATTTCTTTTTTTACTGCAGACTCCAAAAACTTAAAGTATTTGGGTCTTTCTTTATTCAGTTATTTTGTTACACTGAATAATACGAATTCAGCAGTGATTTGTCATTCTTTACTTTTCTTTTGTAAAAAAAATATATATTGAACTAAATTAGGTACTAAATGTTGTCGTAGTCTTAAAATTTTGAACTTTTAAAAATACGGAAATCAAGATTGGAGGAATTTAAAAATCTATACAATGATTACAATATCACTACGTGTAAAATACAATATTGCGGACATTTCGACATTAAAATTTTGAAAATACCGGAGATGGACGATACAACGAAATTCCATCATAAATTAAGTAGTACCTAGTTTGAAAACTGTTCAGGCATTTTCTTCTGGGCAAACTATTTTTTTAAATGAAAATGTGCAAGAATATAAATGAGAATTGAAACGAAAAAATGATCAGTTTTTTCACTCATCCATGTTCATAGATGTTGTGAAACGGAGGTGGTTTCTTTACGGTTGAAATTGAAAAAGTGATATGGAATTTTAAAGTAAGATTAAATATTAATTAATCTTATTTTAAAATGTAGTTTTTTAAACGTTTTTTTACATTTTGGTTTTTCAATTTTTACTAAAATGCACGCCGATCGAAGATCGGAAGTAAAATCACGAGGTTCCTTTTTTTTCGTCTTCGACAGTTACCACCATCATCTCATAACATTATTGATATCGATTACAATCTTTCTTATTAGCTCTCATAAATTAGTCTTAGCTGTCATCAACTGTAACAGATCGTTTCAGCTTTTTAAATGCATATTTTTTTTAAAACCTTGATAAAAATATAATAAAAAAACAACACGGATATTCTGTTATTTCTTGCCCGTTCATTTTCGTTCGTTATGGAAAAATTATTTTTGAGAAATTAAGAACCAAATGTTTCAGATACATTTTGAATAAAATGGCTGAAAAAAATATGATGTATTCAGGACAATTAGGAATCCTTGAAAAAAAACTATTAATAGTCTAAATAATTCAGAAATTATCAGATAAACCTTTACACAAGAAAATTATGTATCTGATACCCCGACTGCTTTGTATATAATATCTCATAGACTCGGACACTCACTTGCGTCGATTTTCATTATGTACGTCGGTTTGTCAATGACTACGTCGCAGTCGCCCTCGATTATAGGTCTTCTGTTCAATCTCTGAAAATTTCGCACTTCCGGTCCCCACGACTGTAGCGCGCTTATATGGTCCGCATTGTCTTTGAGCCTCTGCTCTTTCATTCTGAATTAGAAAAAAAAACACAGACAGACATTAAGTTACTTTTTCCTCAATGATGAATAAATGTATGATGGGGTACAATAATGAACTAATCTTGCATTCTTACGTGCAATACCCTCCGATTTGCCCTTCCTTCAGCACATCCATTTTGTATCTTATAGGCTCGTTTCTATGCACGAGATCCGTGAAGTTTATCATGATATTCCTCCCTCTGCAAAATCTCAAGTGTTCAGAGCACTCGAAACTCGAGTCATCCTAAACCAAAATACATTAGAATAAAAATGTGCCACCCTATTTAAATTAATGACTTATCTGTATTACATACGAATTAGCTTGTTGAACTTTCTAATGTTGGTTCAAATTTATAAAAAAAACTTGTTCGAAACAGTAAGCGATCCGATTTAAAATAATGCATTTAATGCATTAGATTTTTTTTAACATGTCTTTTAATAAATTCAACACTTACTAAAAACAGTGGCTCGCAGAGAACCATCATTTCGTTCCTCTGATCCCTCACGTAGCCAAAGTCACCTTGCGCGTAAAATGTGTCGATTTGAGCCTTTTTCGTCGCAACCCATCCCTTGTGGTCTCCAAGACAGTTGGGAATCGAAAATGCATTTTCTGGTTTGCAATCGTGCTCGTAACCCCAGCATGCCTTAGTGTCCAAATGTTCCTTAAAAGAGAAAATAAATAATAGTATATAATGATACGAGTGCGATCAAACTTTATTCTGATGAGTGTGAGTTTGCAGCACGAGCCAAAGAAAAGTATTGCAATCACACGAGTTGAGAAAAAGTTTCTCGTACGAATTTCGCATATAACTTTATTTCACGTGTGAGAGAAGTAGGCACTTCTCGTACCGCGTGGCATAAAAATTGTTTAGTAACCGTAAAAAAAACTGTCATAACGAATTTCAGCTGTCACTTGTTGGAGCTTAATCTGGAAATTAAGTTGGAATTTTATTTCCAGATTTAATTAGCGACTTAAGTTGTTACGCAAGTTGTAAAATAGTTAAAGTTGTCACTTTAGTTGCGAATTTGTGTTCAGGTTTAATTTGGAACTCCATTAACAACTCAAGTCACAATTGAAGCCTAAAAATAATGTTGCAACTTTACTGTACTTTACAAATAATGTTGCGATTATAGCGAAAGCGTGATTTTGATTTTTGCAAAATAATCTAGTAATAATAGTTTATTAAACAAATATTTCTCATGATTTTTATTCTTGCTTTGAACTTCATTTAATATGGATACTCATACAATTTGTGTTTTATTTTCTTTTAACAATTAAAAATCGTATAAAAGCAGATGTCATTAATCGATTTTAATGGTGTTTTAAAAACTAATTTCCACGTAAGAATATAACAAATTGTGGAAGTTTTATTTTTAATAAATTAAATATAAAAATAAGGCAACTTGTTATATTCGGATCCAGGGGCTTTTTACCCCCTAAAAAACACGCTCTTTTGCCTAAAGTCGAAAACCCTCAGAATTATGGTAATTAGATAGAATAAAAATACGATTTTAAGAGATTCATCAGCATACCTTATAAGGGCAGGCCTCATCGTTACGACACTCTTCGGCGATCTTCGTAAAAGAATTGAAATAATATTTCAGATGATTCGGATGAAGGTCAATGTCCTGATAAGATGAATTTTCCTGGTGATCCTGATGGTCTGTTATCACGGTGGTCGTGAGGAGGCAAAGGGCAATAATTAACGAGCCAACGACGACGATAAACGATCCTCCTCTCGCCATCGTCGTTGCTCCTCGAAAGGCTAAAAGCAAATGCTAAGCTTGTACATTACAGAAGGTAAGAACGACCGACCGGAAGTCGTTCTCACTCCCGCGTTCCGTCCACTATGGTGTACACATACACTTCGGACGTACGCGAGACGAAGAAAAAAAAAGAAATAATAAAGAACAGAGGAAGAGAAGGTGTACAGTACGTATGGGAAAGGAAGGAGCCGCTGAACAGGTGGGTGTATGACCTCACTGCCGGTGCACAGAGTAGGAGTTAAAGATTGAATTCATTAATACGTCTTCTAAGTCCCTTGAGCATTGTTAGAATTATGACTCATGAGCAATTAATAATACTTTTGTAAAAAAAAAATAACAATAATGCTGTTTTTTAAATATATTAGTCAAACGTGCATAACAAATATGAAATAAATGATTAATTAATTTATATTTCATTATGAATATTGTAAAATTAATTTATCAATATATGAATAAACGTAATTATCTTTATCACACGTATATTGTAAAATACGAAGGCTCTTAAATCGATTTTTAAGTGAACAACAAAAAATGTTGTCCTCGAACTATTTAACATTTATTTTTGGAGTGTAAATAAAAGTTTCGAATATATTTTTATTTAATCATACAATCAGCAGACAATTACTCATTTGAATTTTTAATGCTAATGTATTCAAAATGTGTGAAAGCACCTAGAAATCACATTTTGAAAAATGTTGAGGAATAGCTTTTGTAAAAAATTATACAGCAGCGCAGATTTTGTGTTATTTTCATTTTTTAAATAATACGTTTTGAGATGTCGAGCTTTTTACTAATGTACAATGTAAATATGATGTGCAAGAAAAAATTTAAGCTGAGTTTGTTGAGTCTATTTATATATTTAATTATTCAATATTAATGTACATACTTATTTATTTCGTTAATTCTTGAGCAAGTACTCAATTTGAGAAACCGAATTTTCGAAATAATATCTTCGTTTCCTTCGATTTTTGCAAACATCAATCAATCTCTGGTGACTGCTGGTTTGAATTTTGTAGGATTTTGAATTTTTTATTCGTCGGTGTTACAGCTCTGAAGAAGTATGAGAAAATGAGCTAAGACTTTGAACCATTAATTAATAAAGTCAAGCAATGTTTGCTACAAAATTTGATAAATATCGATCAGGGTGTTCAAATTTTATGTAATACAGAATTACCGTTTAGTTAAATATTGATGTAGCTTGAGAAATAAGATCTCGTTATGGGCTACTATTTTTCTTAAAATATATTGAAGCAATGCGATTTTGGAGCACTTAAAATTTATTTATTTCGTCATAACTAAAATTTCGTTGAAAAATTCTGAAACTAAAAATAAATGTTGTTAAACCAAAAATGTCCCAAACCTTAATGATTTAATGATTATAATTATTTTTAATGATTTAAAAATAATTTAATAACTTAAATTTCTTTCCAACAATTTAAATAAATATCAATTTCTCAACTTCAAAAAAAAAAAAAAAACATCGCAATACAACAAAGTACTTAAAAATTTATTAAAATAAACATAATTTAAAAATAAAATTTTACGATTTTTGCAAAAAAATGTACTAACATAATTGTCTTTGCTGATTCCTGCTTTGAATTTACTCAGATTGAGAAAACGGTGCGCTGGAGTGTAAAGTGCAAGTACTATAGCGCGCGAATGTGTAACTTATTCATTCGCACGCGTGCACGCCGACTCATTTGATTCTATACCGTAAGCACGTAATATCGATGCGTAGGCATATACACACAATGCTAATACGTCCTAAATCAATAGGCAATGGAGGAACACAATTACTTTCGAAAAAAAAAAAAAAAAAAAAAAAATCGTTTAATATGAAAAATTATGATAACTAGTCCCGATGACCTAAGGAATTCCACGTGCATGTCTGTAGGGAATACCGGCTCGCCTTGACCGCTACAAGCTTGAAGCATTAAGTCACCACTTCGAATCGTTATTGTAATGTGCTTGCACCACACGTTAGAATGCATAACAATACATAACTATAATAACAGTTGTTCCATACTTTTCTTAAAGGATCACAAATAAAAAGTACCAGATAATATTGAAGAAGAAAAAAAATATATATTTCATAAAAAATATTCGATAAATAATAATGCAAAAAATGTTATTATAGATAAAATGATTAATAACGAACTTACTCATTTTTCGGAGTTATCCTTTGCCAAGGAAATTCTCTCTACTGCCCGGATATCGACTTTGGCGCAGGTCTGCTGCTGCTGCTGCTGCTGCTCGTTTCTCATTCGTTCCACGAGCATCTGACTTTTACTTGTTTCCCTGTTTCACTTTCACGTTCTACTCTCAATCTTCACCAACCGATCAGCTGTTTCGCCGGTTGTGGTGTAAACTATGACACAGCGACACTATTCTTACTTTTCTGTGCTGTATTTATTGTGAGAGAATATGGAAATTGGGGAGTATTTTGTAATCGTTTGATTTCAGAAAAGAGTGAGGCTTCGGGGGATTCGATTGTCTATGTGCCCTTCGAAGAGGGGAATCGATTTTTCGAGCAGGTATAAACCCCTTGTCCACCGGGGACGATTTCGACTAGAGAGAATTTATAGCTATTCTCAGCCTCTGGTGGCCGAACGAAGAATTTGTAATCACTTTTCCAAATCGTTTACTTTACGTCTCGAGGGACTCCGTTTTAACGACTGTCGATAGAAATACCAGTTGCGGGCGCGATATTGCCAGCATTTGGAATCATAATCGTCATCGCTTTTCAAAATTATGTTTATTTTCATTTTTATTTATAAGTGTAACAACAACAACAACAATAGTAATAATGATGATGATGATGATGATGATGATAATAATAATAATAATGCTGATTGGATTGAAATTTTGTGTACTATTAGTATCACTTATGCAGATGCTACCTGAATTTATTTCGATTTTTTCTATAACCCATTCTATTTTTAACGTGCCTTTAAAATGATCGAATTTATAAAAGTTCTCTCAATAATTAGCAGGGCATAGAAAAGCCTCAAATTTTGTAAACGAACTCGCGTTTTTAAAATCACAACTCAAAAAAGAATTAATGACATTTTAATACGACAAAGTACTTTAAATTTAAAAAACAAAAATAAACTCAGAAATGTGTTTTTAAGGATCTTATACAACATATTAAATTGCTTAATATTCATGTTGGAAAGAGCAGAATATTTCACTGAAGATATATGGATTTTTCCGGGTGGATCTCATAATTTCGCGATGGTTTTAATAGTAAAAAATGTATTTTAAGTAATGATCCGTAGTATTCTAAATATCGCTAATTATAATTTCTTATTATACATCTTCAGATCGATCTGAAGTTCGATCTTAAATTCGATCTTAAACTCAATTTGAAGTTCGATCTTAAATTCGATCGTTGGGTTGATTTGAAGTTCGATTTGTAATTTCAACTTAAGATCAATCTCGTGACTGAAAATTTGACTCTGAGAGATATATAGAAAAATCGCTTTTTGATAAGCGTTTACGTAATAGAATGAATATACTCCCCGAAATTCATGTTTGTGGGTACAGGGCTTGGACTGGGCATTGATGATTCAGTCATTTAGTTATTTTTTTCTAGAAAGAATATTTTTGAGTAAGTTAGTTTGCTTCTTTCAAGCTTACATGTGAAACCAGGTGAAACACAGCGCTACACTCTGAATTTGACTATTTCACTGCACCCTGAGGACACATGAGTAGGACTTGATGAAATTTATGTTCGTGACAAAGGTCGAGTGGTTTGAGCGGAGATGTACCCATTCGAGTGCACTCGAGCCGGGGCACATATTTACACATTCCTAAGAAACACAATGACAACAGGGGTATATTTACACGTCATAAAATACAGATCGATGATTTGGATATCGTGCCTGTATGTTCTTTCTTCAGAGTAATTCTATTCTACAATTACAATGTAAATTTTCTAGAGTGAAAATAGCAACCAGCACTATAACTATCAAGGCAATCGATAGATCAGGATCGCCTTTGACACATTCCTCATTTACTTCGGCACACATTTTTTTTTTGTCGGCATCTTCTCAATGCCAGCAATGCACTTGTACGTACGTAATAATAACATATTAACTCAGTCGAATCCGCTGTACACTGTTTTCTTCTATGAACCACAGAATTAACACTACTTAGGGTTTCATAAAAAAAAAACTTGACCTGTCCCAATAAAGAGCTCGCTTGCGGTTCAATGGAAATTGAAGTAACCATCGGATATTGTTAGAGTTAATCGTTCGGTTGTTTGAGCCAAGCAATTTCCCGGACGTTTAAAAAATGTTGAAGGGTGATCACGCAATCATCCGTAAAACCACCACTCATGAATATGAAAAATTTATTGTTACTGCATGAACACACTGACAATACGTGTATACTTACGAGCTACATGTTTTGTAGATATTATAGCTGACCCTTCTTTTCCTTACTGTGTAATTATATACTACAGTTGGGATACAAGCTTACTGGAGATTACAGTAACTGATATCACTTATTATAACGCGATCGATAGATCAGCATCTCGTTGTAATTTATATACTCCAAACTTGGTCAGCGTTGTTTAACTCATATAAATTCTGAAACAGCCCGGGGCATTTTCAGTAACAGTTCAATATTACTTAATGATCCAAAAACTACCATTAATTATTGCGCGTTCCATTCCAGGTTCACAAATATTTCCTCAATTTTTGTTCCATATCAATGAGATTTTTTTTGTACATTATTGTTGGTTTTTTGTCGCAATCTTTTCTCAAACCAGGATTTGCATAGACATAAATGAAATAGTCGTTTATTTATAAAAATTTGTAAGCGTCATTTTCTACACCCTGTTATTAAGATATCTATAGAGTTGATGGATATCCAGTGAAATATGTTGATCAGAAATGAGTCAAATAATGTACAATCCGTGCTTACAATCCCACATGCAATCTATTTTCTCAGTCAATACCGTGTTTCAGTGACTCCACAGTTGAGACAAATAACATATTAGTTTCTTCTTAACTGTAGTGTTGGGTAACATGACTACAAATGATGTAAGCAAGAAAATTGTAATTGTGCCTAATATCGATCGACATACACAGCTCTTAAAGTATGACAATTCAAAAACTTTATCACTTTTTGCTAGAACTTTGAGAAGGTAACAACGTTTGCTACAGCAGATTTTATGTTTTTGCTCGGCATTTTTTCGATCTAATATTAAACCAACGAAATGCACTGGTACTCAATTGTGCTCGTGAGTTCGCTTATTCCCTTTTTCGGTGTATCAGCTGACAAAAAGGGCATCATTATCGAAACCGTAAAAAAATCGTGGATATCGTCAGAAGATTACGCGACTATGCTTCAAGTGTCCTTCAACACATCGAAGTGCTGTAATGTTTTTATCTTCGGCAAGTAAACAAAAAAAAATCACGTGTCATTTCACGGTAAAAAAGTGAATTAAAAAAAAAAAATAGTCAATCCTTTTAGGTCAATCGGCAGCGATTGAGAATATCATCAATGAATTTGTAAGAATATATCCGTACGGGTATCAATTGAACAGCAAGACGTATGCTTGCACCGGCTATTTCATCATCTCTGACTCCGCAAACACGGTGTTAACGGAGATAAAAAGGCAACTCGTGCATTTATAAAATTAACGTTTTATATAACGATTTTATCAAACTAATATTCGTTCACTTTTATTTAGAGTTCCAACGACGATATCGACCACAGAAATTTTAATTGTCATCGATGACGCCGTTAACGAAAATTCGGAGCTTCTAAATGTCTCGGTGTATCAGAACTCGAACGTTAATATCGTAGCTCTTAACGATCTGTGGACTCTCTCGGAATTCTTTCTGTCACCGAGGATATTCAAAAAAGTTACCAGGTTAAGAGCGACGTAAATAGGTCTGCAGATTACAATAAGCTTGATTTTTTGCGTCTTCATAGAGGAAAATATGTTTTCGTGAATTTTCATTTTCGAAATTTCCGTGTCAGGACACTCAGAAAGGTTCAAAGCGTCCAGAAAAGAGGTCTAGAAAAAATGTTCTAATTTGGAGACTTGTTTTTTTTTTTTTTTTGTAAAATGGCTGATTGATCGTTCAATTTTTTTACGTTAATGATAAATACAAATTTTTGTTCACTCTCTAATGTTGTGACTCTTTTTTATTCACTTAAAGCGTGTTTTTAATAAAAGGGGTCAAAAGGTTAAAAGCATAGGAAATACTTCGCAAGGCGCTTAGTTTTAGAGAGTTCGTCTATGAACATTAAAGACTTAATAATTCATCCATGTTAAAACGACGCGATCTACCTCACCCAGTTGGTATCAAAAACTGTAATCCATTTTACCCCTTGTTTCTTAATTCTACAGGCACAACGATTTTGTTCCCCTTCAGAAATGTTTGGCGCCCATTAAATAAAAAAAAATACTGATTACAGTTTTTGCTACTGAGTTATTACGGGATAGAGAATGCATTTTTTATATGTAGTGAAACCATTGCAAAATATAATAACCCTGTTATCACAGCTACCAACAGATGATGCATCATCAAGAAGTCCTCAATCTTCAAGGCCGTGAATTGCAAGCCGCAACATTCTACAAACCCCCGATGTGCTACTTGAAATCGATTGTAAATCGGACTGTCAACGGGATTAACGAGGAATTTTTTATTACAAGCAATAGTAAAGAAACTCACATCTTCTATACTTAATGCCTAAAGACTTACATTTTTTAACCATATCGTATAATAATGTGCAGAAACCGAACTCGATGGAATAGAGGTGAAGTTATTTATGCTGATTGCCAATCGATTAAATTTCACATGGACTTTACGAAGACCCAAAAATGGTCAACTGTTAGTAAGCCAAAAGAATATATTAACGCTGTGAAAATGTCATTACTCAAAATAAATACAATTCAGATATGGCGAACTGAATGGAACAAATTGGATTGGCGGTTTGACTGAGCAAATTTATCGTAAAGAGGTAGATATCGCATTTGGCAGTGTATGGATCATTGTAAGCCAATATCTGTTTGCGAACATGTCGCACCCGTGGACACAACTCTATGTGCATTTTTTGGTACCGAGACCGAAACTTCATAGGCATTTCTGGGCACTGATCACACCATTTTCTCCTGAAGTTTGGTGTGCAACTGTCACTATGCTGATTATACAGAGCATATTCGTTTACACGAACTCTCTGATCGATCCACGAATTCCAAAGAGTTACGAATCCCTAATAAACGTCATTCACTCAATTACAATAGTCTTAACCGTCCTATTATTGCGCATTTCCTTACTGTAATATTTAAAAATTCTGTAGAATTTCGTAGCTTTGCGACAACGTCGACGGAAATGATGGGATGCTTGATTGGCATACCTTCGCCCAAAAGTATGCGACGCTTGAAATTACTGCTTGTACTTTGGAACTTTATGGGTATTCTTCTAGTGACTGCGTATTCATGCACGCTAGCAGCCAGATTGGCGAGTGTGCGGCGCGAAAGAAGGTGAGTTCAGCTCGTTCCAAATATATGACCCATATTTAATTGTAGGAATGAATATTATTTTTAACATCCATATTTTATGATCGCAGGATTGACACTATCCGCGACTTCGTCGCCGAAAATTTGACGTGGGGTACACAGGGACCACCACCTTCGCACCCGATTTATTTTAATCTACATGTGAGTTTAATAACTTGTTACACTACTAGCATATCGTAACTCTACGGCAAAATTCGACACCGTCACAGCTCTACCAGAAAAGATCTCTACCTGATGAAACAGCAGGAGTTATATCTGTTAGGATTATTGTAGGCCGTTTCTAAATTCGGTAGAGTTGTATTATAATGGAGTTTGCTCAACCAGTAGACACATTTTAGAAGGACGATGTTTACTAGCAGAGTTGTTATTTGGTACTATTATATTTGATGAAGATTTGAAAATGTGCCATATGATTAATTAATGGCATTAACAAATGCGACCACTGATAAAAGCATTTTATGAAATAATGGTCTGATGGTTCGAAGGATCGATACGGTAGTGAATTCCCGTTACGGTATCAGCACGAAACTAACGAGACTGATAGACACCGCAATATCTTGAATGGGAAGTATGCAATTATTGGCAGAATCTACTCCACGACATTCTTCCCAGATCATCCTGTGAGAGATGAAGACTTGGCAGTAAGTGATAATATTTAATTAATCTGTACCATTGCGAACTTGTAACCGACCTACCTGAAACCGACGTTCAGCTGGAGCACAATTACCAAGTTCGATCGAACGAATTCTAGAATGACAATTTATTCGGTTTTAAGAATTCCACCGACGACCAATTTGCAAAATTCATGCAGAGAGGGCACTTTGTCTTATAGACAGACTTTCAATGCTAAGGTGCTTTTGTTCCAGAGTTGGTTTTCAGGTTGGATATTGTGCACCAAATCAAAGTCAATTTGAAATAATCCGACCTGAGTATACCAATAGACCACCTCAGTTTAGTGAACAAAAATGAAAAATTGACCCAGAACTGGTAAGAATCCACTCAACATCAGCCTGTCTCCAATAATAGCGCTCAGAGTTGATTGTTTTCAATACATTGGAATTTCCAATAAGTTTATAGCTTCGATTAAGTGAGAATTCAAGATACTGCAAATAAGAAATGTCGACTCACGACTTCCCCTAAATTAGAAAATTGGGCCTGCGCCGAGCCTCATCTCGATCTAACAATGAGATGAATCAATTGTTTTATCATATTTAAAGTTCAACTACAGTTGACGTTTATCGTGTTTAAAGGGTTACAGAGTCATGAAGGAATCAACGGGTTGCTTCTTTACGACGTTTTTAGTGCAACCTTGGCTCCTACCATCCGTTGACAGAGTAAGATTCCAAATCAGAATTCCCTTAGAAACTGCATAAATAAAACCGAATGAAATATTTTTACTATGAAAAAAGGTGATGCTCCAGCTGCTGTCAGTCGGTTTGGTGAAATACCACATCGACGATGTTCTTCATAGACGCACGAACAATGCTTATCGCGAAGTTTTTCACGAATACGATGTCAACGAGGGACTCCCCAGAGTTCTTGACCTGACACCACTTGGCGCGGGATTTTTTATTCTCTTATTGGGTCTTTTTCTTTCCACTCTTATATTTTTTCTTGAGCTCAAATCCGGCAATAAAAAGCAATCGATGCGCACGCTTTTACTGAAATGAATCAAAAAGTGTCTGGCACATCAAAAAGACATTTGACACGTCAGAGAATACAAAAGAAAACGTCGATATCCAATTTTGAAAAAACAAGGATTCAAGAACTTTGTACATTGCTTCCTCATAATTTTTGAATTTCTATAAACCTATCTCTGCGAGGAAATATGTTTATCGATTTTGGTTTCCTCATGGAGGAAGCTTTGGAAAAATTCAAAAATAATAAAGAAGCAATATGCAAATGTCTACTTTGAATCCATGTTTTAAGGGAATTTAAAAGTATATTATATTTATATATCACTTCTTGCTCACTTTCCATAAACTGTTTAAAATAAAACGTTCACTATTTCTTAGATCATTGCGATTAAAGTACAATTGTGAAAACAATAATGTAATGTTTTATAAAATTCAGACCACGTTGCCGATTTTCACTAAATCTGTTACAAAATACCTCTGTGTGATATTAGACACGTGTGTAAAGTTTTTGTCAGTTTTGTCAGATGTTTTCAAAGTAGAAGTAATTTTTAATTTTTTCAAAACGTGAATTTTTCGAAAAATTGAAAGTCCCATAAAAAGCGAACCTATTTATAGATTCATCCCAAATTTAATACCGATCATCCTTTAAGATAGCTTTATTCGTAAAAAATTAGTTACCTCAATAGTTTATAATTTGCGGTAACTGGAGCGTGTACAGATATTTCTTGAAAAATTCAAAGTTCAATAAAATATGAATAGATGTTTGATTTTTTCTTTTAATTGTCACGAACAAAGGTATCCACTGGTATCCATATCTGCCCCATGTGCGCGTCAAATTTCGTCACGCGTGGCGTTACTTGGCTTGACGCACAGAGCGAATAAACCGAGGGATCAGAAAAATATAGTGCCGTCTATACTGCCACGGGTTTTCCGTAGTTTCTCCGTGTCCAGCACGGCAAATGAGGTACAGTGAAGCTAAGTCGGCTGCGGATGCAAATGGAGAATTGGTTAGCTTGGCGAAGTGCAGGTAGAGTACTGATAGGAGGGAAGATGGGAAGGGCTGTACGTAAAACTCGAGAGTGTATACGTGAGAAAAAAAAAAAAAAAATACAGGGAAAACAATAAAAATCTTTGCTACAGAATTATACATTATGCACAAAAATATATTACCATCGCAATGCTTGGTTTATATACAGCTGAAATTTAATATTTTTTTAATTAAAGAACAAAATCAAACATTATTGCTGGCTAAATCAATGCAATCGAGTTTCAAACGAAAAAGTCGTTCATGACAAAAGCAGTAATAATCGCTATTGTTAACTTCAGTGGAGAGGAAAACTAACTAAAAGATAAAATTCGTAATTTATGATTTTTGGCGTCGGTATTGAAAATTCACTTCGAAAGCTATGCCTGGCGCCGCGGTACATTACGTTCTTCACTTGGTAAAAATGACCGCGAGATCGAACAAGTACGGTCATTTTCATGACTATCCTCGTCCACACGTGTGACACGACCGGCTACACGTATCCCGCCGCGCGACGCGTAACAACATTGAAGATGGAAATTTTTCCGGCGGAAAGGCCAGTGGGCAGGTATTTCAGCAGGTACTAGCATATTGGACTTATCTGATGGTGCCTAATTGTCCGGTTCTCGTATCTTCAATTTATGTAATTGCCTACTGTACGAGCTACATGTTTTCTAGATACTACAGCTGAAGTCAGCTTTTCCTTACAGTGTAATTATATACTACAGTTGCAATGCAATCTTACTGAAATTCAGAGTAACTGATACCACCTATTATAACGCGATCGATAGATCAGCATCTCGTTGTAATTTTTTAGGCGCCATACGAAACAGTCCAGGGCATTTTCAGTAACAGTTGAATATTACTCGTGATCCACAAACTACCATTATTTATTGAGCATCCCATTCCAAGTTGACAAATGTTTCCTTAATTTATTTTCATATCAATGAGATTTTTTTTTTTTTACATTTTATAGTACAACTTTTATAGTAGTTTTATAGTTTATAGTAGTACTTTATAGTACTACTTTAATCTCAATCTTTTCTCAAAGCAGGGATTGCGTAGACATGTATGAAATAGTCGCTCATTTATAATAGTTTGTAAGAGTCAGGTTCTATACTCTGTCATTAAGGCATCTAGAGTAGATTGAAATCCAGTCGAATATGTTAATCAGAAATGAATCAAACATCGTACAATCCGTGCTGACGATCTCACATGCAATCCATTTTCTGAGTCAATACCGTGTTTCAGTGACTAAACAGTTGAGACAAACGACATATCAGTTTCTTCTTAATTGTAATGTTCGACGATATGTCTACAAATGATGTAAGCAGGAAAATCACAATTGCGCTTAATATCGATCTGCAGACACACAGCTCGCAAAGTATGACTATTCGAAGACTGTATCACTTCTTGCTAGAACTTTGAGAAAGTAACAACGTTTGCTACAGCAGATTTTATGTTTTTGCTCGGCATTTTTTCGATCTAATATTAAACCAACCAAATGCATTGGTACTCAATTGTGCTCGTGGGTTCGGTTATTCCCTTTTTCGGTGTATCAGCTGACAAAAAGGGCATCATTATCGAAACCGTGAAAAAATCGTGGATATCGTCAGAAGATTACGCAACTATGCTTCAAGTGTCCTTCAACACATCGAAGTGCTGTAATGTTTTTATCTTCGGCAAGTAAACAAAAAAAATCACGTGTCATTTCATGGTAAAAAAGTGAAATTACAAAAAAATAATCAATCCTTTTAGGTCAATCTGCAGCGATTGAAAATATCATCACTGAATTCGTAAGAATTTATCCGTACGAGTATCAATTGAACAACAAGACGTATGTTTGCACCGGCTATTTTATCATCTCTGACTCCGCAAACACAGTGTTAACGAAGATAAAAAGGCAAGCCGTATATTTATAAAATTAACGTTTTATATAATGATTTCATCAAACAAATATTCGTTCATTTTTATTTAGCGTTCCAACGACGATATCGACCACAGAAATTTTAATTGTCGTCGATGACGTTGTTAAAGAGGGTTCGGAGCTTCTCAATGTCTCGATGTATCAGAACTCGAACGTTAATATCGTAGCTCTTAACGATCTGTGGACTCTCTCGGATTTCTTTTTGTCACCGAGGGTATTCAAAAATGTTTCCAGGTGAGAAACGATGTAAACGCTTGGTTTTAAAGAGTTCGCCTATGGACATTAAAGATTTACTAATTTATTCATGTTAAAATGATACGACCTACCCCACCCACTTAGTGTCAAAAACTGTAATCGATTTTACTCTTTGTCTCTTAATTCCGCAGGCGCAACGATTTTGTTTTCATTCAGAAATGTTTGGCACCCATTAAATAAAAAAAAATACTGATTACAGATTTTGCAACTGAGTGAATACGCGATAAATAGAGAAAGGATGTATCACATCACCTTAATACTTAGTATTATCTTACATTTTAGTAGACTATATTTTCTATACGTAGTAAAACCATTGCAAAACAAAATAACTCTGTTATCACAGCTACCAACAGATGATGCATCATCAAGAAGCCCGCAATCTTCAAGGTCGTGAATTGCAAGCCGCAACATTCTACAAACCCCCGATGTGCTACTTGAAATCGATTGTAAATCGGACTGTCAACGGGATTAACGAGGAATTCTTTGTTACAAGCAATAGTAAAGAAACTCATAACTCCTACACTTAACGCCTAATGACTTTAATTTCTTAGCCATATCGTATAATAATGTGCAGAATCCGAACTCGATGGAATAGAGGTGAAGTTATTTATGTTGATTGCCAATCGATTGAACTTCACTTGGACTTTACGACGACCCAAAAATGGTGAACGGTTAGTAAATGAAAGAGAATATATCAACGCTGTCAAAATGTCATTACTCAAGATAATTACAATTTAGATATGGCAAACCGAATGGAACAAAATGGAATGGCGGTTTGGTTGAGCAAATTTTTCGTAAAGAGATAGACATCGCATTTGGCAATGTATGGACCATTCTAAGCCAATATCTATTTGTAAACATGACACACCCGTGGATTCAGCTTTCTGCGCATTTTTTGGTACCGAGACCAAAACCGCATAGGAGTTTCTGGGCACTTATCAAACCACTTTCTCCTGAAGTATGGTGTGCAACTGTCGTTATGCTGATTATACAGAGCATATTCGTTTACACGAGCTATCTAATCGATCCACGAATTCCAAAGAGTTACGAATCCCTAATAAACGTCATTCACTCAATTACAATAGTCTTAACCGTCCTATTATTGCGCATTTTCTTACTGTAATATTTAAAAATTCTGTAGAATTTCGTAGCTTTGCGACAACTTGGACAGAAATGATGGGATCCTTGCTTGGCATATATTTGCCCAAAAATATACGACGCTTAAAATTACTGTTTCTACTTTGGAACTTTATTGGCACTCTTCTGGTGACTGCGTATTCATACACATTAGCAGCCAGATTGGCAAGTGTGGAGTTCGAGAGAAGGTGAGTTTAACTCGTCCCAAATATATGACCCGTATTTAATTGTATAATAAATGATATTTTTAACATCCACATTTTATGACCGCAGGATTGACACTCTCCGCGACTTCATCGCGGAAAATTTGACGTGGGGTACAGAGGGACCACCGATTACGTACTCCATTCATTTTAATATACATGTGAGTTTAATAATATGTTATATACTAACATATCATAACTCTATGGCAAAACAAGTTACCGCTAAAGCTCTGTACCAGAAAATATATGTACCTGATGAAGTGAAGTATGTTATATGTAATGAAGTTTGCTCAACCAGTAGACATGCTTTAGGAGAACCATGTTTATTGGCAGAGTTGTTATTTGGTACTACCATACCTGGCAAAGATTTAAAAATGTGCCATATAATTAATTAATTAATGGCATTATAAATTGTGACCACGGGTAAAACCATTTTCTGAAATAAAATGGTTTGGTGATTCGAAGGACCGATATGGTAGTCAATTACCATCACGGCATCAGCATGAAACTAACGAGACTGAAAGACACCGCAAAATTCTGAATGGGAAGTATGCAATTATTGGCTATATCTTCTCTGCGACATTCTTCCCACATTATCCTGTGAGAGGTGAAGACTTGACAGTAAGTAATACTATTTAATCTATTTGTACCATCGCGCACTTGGAACCGACCTACCTGAAAAAAACGTTCAGCTGGAGCACAATTATCAAGTTCAATTGAACGAATTTTAGAATGACATTTGTTCGGTTTTAAGAATTCCACCGACGACCAATTTGTAAAAATCATGCAGAGATGGTACTTTGTGTTATAGATGGTCATTCAATACTAAGATACTTTTGTTCCACAGTTGGTTTTCAGGTTGGAAATTGTGCACCAAACGAAAGTAAATTTCAAATAATCCAACCTAAATATACCAATAGGTCACTTCAGTTTAGTGACCAAAAATGAAAAACGGACCCAGAACTAGTAAAGAACCCACCCAACATACAAAGATCAACCTGTCTGCAATAATAGCGCTTAGAGCAGATTTTTTTCAAAGCATTGGAACTTTCAATAAGTTTACAGCTTCGATTAAGTGAGAATTCAAGATACTCCAAATAAGAAATGTCGACTCACGACTTTTCCTAAATTAGAAAACTGGGCCTACGCCGAGTCGCATCTCATTCTAACAAAGAGATGAATCAATTATTTAGTCATATTTAAAATTCAACTATACTTGACGGTTTTCGTGTTTAAAGGGTTACAGAATCATGAAAGAGTCAATGGGTTGGTTCTCCACGACGTTTTTAGTGCAATCTTGGCTTCTACCATCCATTAACAGAGTAAGATTCGAAATCAGCATTCCAATAGATACTGTACAAATAAAACCGAATGAAATATTTTTACTATGGAAAAAGGTGATGCTCCAGCTGCTGTCAGCCGGTTTGGTGAAATACCACATCGACGATGTTCTTCACAGACGCACGAACAATGTTTATCGCGAAGTTTTTCAAGAATACGATGTCAACGAGGGACTCCCCAGAGTTCTTGACCTTACACCACTTGGCGTTGGATTTTTGATTCTCATATTGGGTCTCTCTCTGTCCACTCTTGTATTTTTTATTGAACTCAAATCCGGCAATAAAAAGTAATCGTTGTGCACGCTTTTACTGAAATGAATCAAAAAGTATCTGGCACATCAAAAAGGCATCTGGCACGGCAGGCAACTCAACAGAAAGCGTCAATATCCAATTTAGAAAAAACATGGATTCAAGAACTTTGTACACTGCTTCCTCATCATTTTTAAATTTCTGTAAAACTATATGAGATAGGTTTATCGATTTTGGTTTCTCATAGAGGAAGCTTTGTAAAAATTCAAAAATAATGAAGAAACGACATGCAAATTTCTACTTTGCATCCATGTTTTAAAGAAATTTAAAAATATGTTATATTTATATATCACTTCTCGCTCGCTTTCCACAATATTTTTATAAATCATTCACTGTTTTTTATATCATTGCGATTAAAGTACAAGTTTGAATTTAAAAAATGTAATGTTTTATAACAGTCAGACCACCGATTGCTGTCAGACTTGCCGATTTTCACCAATTGTGAGACAAAATACCTCTGTGTGTTATTACACACATGTGTGAAATCTTTGTCCGTTTTGTCATATGTTTTTAAAGTAGAAGTGGATAAAACATCAGAAATAAAAAATTGCTATAAGATCCGAACACCTTTATCGATCGCCACCAAGTTTGGTGCGTAGCACCGCTGAATATTCATTTTTATCTGCGAAAAATTCAAGTCGGTTTGCTGGAACTTGATGTGAATTAGAGCAAAACGTTAATTTTTCGAAAAATTCAAAATGCCATAAAAAGCGAACCTATTTATAGATTCATCCCAAATTCACTACCGATCCTTTAACATAGCTTTATTTGTAAAAAATTAGTTAGCTCGATAGTTAAAAAATTGCGGTAACTAGAACGCGACAGACATTTCTTGAAAAATTGAAATTTGAATAAAATTTCAACAGATATTTCATATTATTTAATTGTCACAGAGAAAGGCACCTGCCCCATGTGTGTGCCAAATGTCAGCTCGATTGATAAAGCCGATTGATAAAGTTTGAGATATGGAAGCTTGAATTTTGCATGCCGGCCACACACGCACACACACATCTATCCAGACACTTTTTATAAACCACTTTACTCGACGTTTTAAACCACTTGAACTGTCCTAACATAAAAATCTCACAAAAAAAAATTTAACGAAAACAAAGCTTTCTCTATGAGGAAACAAATACAGAGAAAACCAACTGTGAGATTAAAGAAAAGAATTGGGAGTCTGCAAGAAATGTAAAGATTAACTTATGTACAAATATAAATAAAATTGTAAATCTTAGACCTGAGTCGAATCCGCTACGCTGACTTGAATTCACAAATCGAGTTTTATATCGGCGTCTTCAACTACCCAAACCTCTGTTGAAATAAGTATTTCGTGTAATCTCCACTATAGTCCAGAGAATTTGGTAGCTTTTGTAAGTAATTGGGCTTTTGATCGATCGTAAAAAAGAGCATATTTGCCAGAGTTTAACAGTTCTACGCATGACCATTGACCATGTTTTAGTTAGGGAGGACAGCAATTGAGGGTGCTTGACAGGAGAAACTATAAAATGTCTATTATCGATTGCTACTTGTAGCATATAGTTGAACCCTTGTCCCGACCACTTCATTTTCAGACATAGCAAAAGTACGTTGACTTTCCAGTGTTTTGATATTGATGCGTCTCATTTTTTTTATTATTCGTCGGCAATGTCAGTTATGCGCTGGTATACTATTACGTTCGTAGCTATAATTATTTCATTTTCCGTTGTAATTGCTGGCAAAAGTGATATGATAATCAGCGAGAAAGGTTCGTGGTTATCATCTGAAAATTTCTCAGCTATAATCAATGCATCGTTGGAAAAAGCAAAGTGCTCAAATATTCATGTTTCCGGCAAGTTATACTTAAAAGCGCATAAACTGAAAAAAAATTAATTGCTTGTATCGCTGAATTAGTGGTCATAGGTGACGAACAAAATGTTGGGTAGATGAAAAGGATTACTTGGTTGGTTGAAACTTTATTTGCTGTGACTATTATTTCGCCGAGTGAATCAAATGTTTTGTTCGCAATCCGTAATCATTAATTCCGTAGATTCAAGCAGATTTTTTTTTTCTAATCAACGACAATGAAGAACGCGTTTAATAATTAATCTGCATAATAAGTTCAGGTGACTCTGTGACGATCAAAACGATCTTTAATGATTTTGTGGGGCTTTATCGATACGAGTACATGGTAATAAACATGAGTTATTACTGTAATGGCTACCTTATGATCTCTACATCTGAAAGCAGACTACGAAATGTCTTGGAAACGTAAGTTAATACATTTATAACATCGAAATTTAATGGAACTCCTTATTAATCTACTGAGACATATATCATTTTTGTAATTTAAGAGTACCAACGAAGAGTTCCGCCGAAATATTAATCATCCTTGACAATGATATTGTCGAATCATCGATGCTATTCAACGTCTCTATGTATCAATATGCGAACGTCAATATTGTCACGAGAAATGGTCTGTGGACTCTTTCGGAACATTTTTTAGGGCCACGAATTTTTATCCAGGTTTCGAGGTAACTAATTTACCGAAAAACGTTTTGATATAAAAATAAATAAAAATTCTGTCATCACAGCCATCACGAGCTATTGCATAGACGAGGAATCATGAATCTTCACGGTCGAGAATTGCAGGCGGCAGCATTCTTCCAACCACCTTTGTGCTATCTATACTCGACTATCAATCGAACTGTCAAGGGAATTGAAGGAGAATTCTTTACCGCGAAAAACGGTACTAAAAACGACAGTTACATTTTATTCCAATCGATTTCTTGAAAATTATTAAGTTTCCTCTATTTTTTCTTTACGAAGACGCTGTTACATTGTCAAAAGAGGAATCTGAACTTGACGGAGTAGAGGTCAAGTTATTTATGCTGATCGCTGAACAATTGAATTTCACGTGGACAATCAGAAAACCCAACCATTATTATCGGTCAGTGGAACAAACCAATATTTAAAGATTTTTTTATTATGTCCTAAATTGTGAATTTTTGTAACAGCATTAACATTAATTTCATCATGTTTCTTCAGTTTTCCTTGAATTTAGCTGGATTTAATCGGGTTCAATAATTGTAAATACGTTAGGTTTAATAATCGTATTAATCATTCAATAATTTTCCAAGGTTTGGACGGCGAAATGGAACTGACTGGTATGGCGGTATGATTGGCCAAATTTATCGCAACGAAGTGGACATCGCATTCACTAACATATGGATGACACTGGATCACTATCAATTCACGAATATGTCACACCCGTGGACAGAGTTGTCCATACACTTCTTGGTGCCGAGACCACAGCCGCTAAGGACCTTCAGGGCACTGACTAAGCCATTTTCCCTCGACGTTTGGTCTGCCATTTTCGTTATGCTAATCACTCAGAGTGTGTACGTCTATGTAAAGGCTTGGGTCAGCCCGGAAATACCAAACAGTAAAGAAACCCTAATTGACCGATCGGCTATTTATACGAAATGTCATAATAATCGATTTAATAATCATTCAGGATTTCGAAATTTTATCGCCACGTTTACGGAACTAATGGCACGATTAGTCGGCGTTTGGGTGTCTGCAAGAATACAGGGTCTTAAGCTCCAACTTCAGCTTTGGCATTTCATTGGTATCCTTTTAGTGACTGCTTATTCCAGCAATCTGGCAGCCAGTTTGACAAGTATCCATTACGAGAAAAGGTGAGTGACGATAGGTCATGTTATTGAAGACAACAAAGCTGCCAATTGCATTTTGTATTACTGCCAAAGGTAAATGCTATTCTGCGCAAGGAATAAATTTTTTTTTATAAAGTCAGCAATAATGGTTAGTTTTTCTGATTGTCCGTGTGAAATTCAATTGTTCAGCGATTATAAAAGCGTCTTCATAAAGAAAAAAAAAATAGAGGATCATCAATATTTTTCAGGAAATTGATTACGATAAAATCAGGCTATCCGCTAGTAAAAGATTGTTCATTTTTCCCATGCTATTCTATTGTTATAATTCTATTTTTACAATTCAGAAGCTCGAATTTTTCTTCCATCACCGCAGAATCGACACTCTCCAGGATTTCATAGCAGCAAATTTGTCCTGGGGCAGAGAATTGCCTGAACCACTGTTTTCCAATTACTTTGACGAGTCGGTAAGCCAAAAATTGTGTGGGTATATGTGTGCGATGGAATTCTTGCCCTCGGATGTATTCCATATCAATCGGGTGATTGATTGTAGGATCCTTACGCTAGACAAGTTCCCGGACATTTTGAGATCGACAGGAATGAGGCGCATCGGCATAGCAAAATTTTGAAGGGAAATTACGCGATTATCGGCAGAATTATTGGCACGTCGTTCTGGGCAGAAAATGAAGTCAGAGTTGAGGATTTAAAAGTGAATGACACTGAATCAAATATTGTTCTTTTACAATTTTTATTATTTCTTATATATCCCTCTTATTACATGGAAATTAAGCTTCTCTTTGGACACCATATTGGTATAAAATAATTAATGGCTGCGATTACTTTACATTTCTATTACTGTATGTGTTTATCGTCATAAATTCTGCGATACTAATATGGTGTCTACAAGTTGAGTTGTCTCACGATTTCGCTACAAGATTCATATGTACTTGTTTAAGGGTTACAGAGTAATGAAAAAGCATACTGCTAAATTCTACACGACGTTTATAGCCCAACCTTGGCTTTCAGAACCAGTAAGCAAGGTATGATATGTATTATATTTATTACATTATATGTATTGATGTGTATTAACTGTATCGATAAATAATTAAATTATTGTACACTCATTGATTTAAAACGTAATCACGTATTTGACTATAATTCGCTTAAATATTTATCAGAAGTAGAACGTTAATTTCGTAGAACTTTAGAAGCCCACTTTTTGACAAATTGCGTTAAGGATACATTACACATACATTCCCAACCAAAGCTTTGATTTCACTAAAATACAAGTACTTTGGGACAAGAGAAAAATCTGAAAAAAATCAATTTCATTGAAGATACCTAAAATGATTCGTTTTTAATAATAATCATCTAAAAAGTAATTGATATTCTTAGTAAAAACTTGATTAACAAGAGCAAATTTAATTTTTTCAATTAAATGTTTTTTATGATTTGTTTCGAATACAATTTTTTTGTTTTAAACTTATTGCCATTATATTAATTGTCGCTTTCGATAATCTCTTAAAGCTGTTTTTGCGAAACGGTTCGCTCAATGATTTTAATATTTCTGTTTTTTATGTGGATCCTTTCTACAAAAACTTATTCAAAATTCAAGACTCTTCAATGATAGTAAAAGAAAACGCAATCATAAAAATGTTCTCATAAAAATCAGAGAAATAAATTTTATTTCTTAAAATGATGAAGTTTTTTATTTAAATATAATGAATGATTCTCTTCACATGTTTATAGATATTTTCATTTTTTTTTTTAACTTATTAAATATTAATGAAAACAGACTTTGGGTTGAGATTATATGTGGAAAGTATTCTTAAGGTTCTTCCACTCCGTGACTGACTTTGTGACTCCGTGACTTGTTTTGTGATAGATGAGAGTGAACTAGTAATGAGTGTAGTGCTAGTTGAACTATCGAATTTACATTCTCATGTTTTGAAAACAGGTTGTACTTCGAATGCAAGAGACTGGCTTGATTCTGTATCATCTTTACGACGTCATCCACAGGCGCACGACATTTGAACTACGCCAAGTTTTCAACGAGCGTGACGTTGGCTCAGGTGTTCCAAGAGTTCTCAAGTTGAGTTCACTTGGTATCGGATATTCAATACTCATTTTGGGCCTGACACTTTCGTCCATCGTTTTTTTTATCGAGCTCAAATACGTCAGCGGAAATAGATCGATGCTTCAGGTACTACGACAGATTAAAAAAAAAGTCGTAACGTCTATAGTGCCAAAGAGTGATAAAAACGTGAATCTTCAGCGTAAGGAAAAGAAGACATAAAGAACAAAAAAAAATGCGATTGCTCTATGCTCTTTGTCGCGAAGAAATACCATGCAATCTTAAAATCTGGATACATTAACCTTATTCGTAAAATGCAGACTTAAAACAAAATAAATGACAATAATAGTTTCTAAAACCAGTCAGAGTTCCCTATACTACAATGCTCAGATATTCTATCGCTTTACGAAGCTCTATATTTAAAAGAAATATTACAAGTGAAAAACATGTCATTAAGTACATGACTTACAAATAGGTGAGAGTGAACTGTAACTGCCTTTATATGCCATCTACTTACTCTTCGATATAGCGACAAGGGCTGGAGTATCGTAAATTCGTCAGTATAAAATCCGAAAATGTTCGATCAACATTATTATGAAGGGACCACCAACAAGTTTAGTTCAAAGTAAAATGTTTTGTTTTGTGTTAAGTAAAAAACTTTAATGTTTTTCTGAGGTCTATTGGGACCCTAAAAATTCCCCATGCGGTTCGTCGCATTCAATATTTTACTCCCTATAACTGTTAAAGAATGCGGCACGTCACAAACGTTCCCGTTTCTAACCAACTTATTTTCCTCAATTCCTTGCCTCAGCACCGCGCTTGGCATAAATATAAAATTTTTTAATTCACATATATTTTATTCCAATAAGGAAAATTTACGGTAAAATAATTTTCAATAAAATGAAAATTTTCATTCCGAAACCCTGATTAATTAAAAAAAAAAAACACGTTAACTCAATGTTAGTTCGGACGTAACACGATCCATTACAGAAGTGTTTCTGCCGATGGTGATTCACTGAAGGGCAAAATGTGTAGTCCTGTGCATGGCCACTAATATTGGCATCCCAAGATTGACAGTCCAAACCTAAGAAAACTATGGAAAACCTACGACGAGTGTAACAAACTGAGCGAATTCCCTGAGCTACAAAATTGATCAAACAGCATGACGCGAATTTCGATAGAGTGCGCTGCTTCGAGCTGCAACAATTGCAATACCAAAATCTCTCTTTTATTTCGTTTTTGTGATAACAAGTTATTTTTTTTTATCGTGAACATTTTTGTTCCTAACGCTATTCCTAGTCTGCTGAAATCTACTAGCTAGTTTTTATGTTTCTTCTTATTATTTATATTTGTATTTGTAATATTGCTTAAAAGAAATTGGTTCAGTAGAAGTGTTAAAAAAAAAATCCCACTAGATTTTTATGACACGCTGCTTCTCGTGAAAAAACGTTTTGCACTTAGCATGAATCAAACCCGAGCCTTCCCATCATCGTTCGTACAAGATTAGCAATCTTCTTCATCACTAATACCAGTATTTATATTAACAGTAATTATAATAATTATAGTAGTTATATTAAACATATAATTCGCTTCCAGGACGTAGCAAGTATGAAGTTTGTTGAATATATTTCAAAGAATAAAAATATACCGTGTGACATTCAACTTTTCTACACATATTCATTCGGCTCGTATTACCCGACAACACGCAATTGTAAAGCATCGTTGTTGTTGTCGAAGCGAGTTTTCCCTTCGGACAACTTAACGATATTAATGGCAATTTACCGAAGAGGTGATGTTGTCTACTGTAAAATATGTTATGAACACTTTCACAAGTATTACAGAAAGCTCGATCGCTCGAACTAGTCATATTTTTTCAATACTTCCGTGAAGTTAATTCGCTGTGAACGCTGTATTAAAAGAAAATAATTTTTGCAAACAGTGGCTGTAAGATAATAATTCAAGTTAACAACAAATAGTGTCAAGTGGGTGCGTAACGTATCTCGTAAACGTGAAATATTGATTTTCACTCATATTATCCTGTCGACCAGTACGCAGAAAAAAAAAAAACGCACTCGATGGTGTGACATTTCTGCGAACCCAATTTGTGAACGACTTCCATCATGTGCTGGTTTGCTATTTCACTCGCAGGCTCATTGATTTTTCTTGCTATTGTATCAGCTGATAAGAGTGATATCATGGTGAATGCAGCGAGGGAATCGTGGATATCGATGGAAAATTTTACGAATTTGCTGGAAGTGTCGTTCAATGTATCGAAGTGCTGCAATGTCTATATTTCGGGCAAGTGAATGCACGATCATGTGTCAAAATTGCAATACATCAATTCAAATAGATAAGTTTAATTACTTGTGTTATTTATTATTAGGTACATCAGCGGGAACGGAAAATCTTTTCAACGAATTTGTGAGAATCTATCCATACGAGTATGTCGTAAATAGCAAAACTTATGATTGCGACGGTTATTTCATGATTTCCGAGTCCGTCGATAGCCTAGTGACTGGTATCAAAAAGCAAGTTCACAAATTTATAACAACAGCACTTTCAAGGATTGTCTAATAAATTTTGATACTTTGTTAATTTAGCACTCCAACGATAATCTCTACCACTGAACTTTTAATCATCGTCGATGATGAAGTTACAGATTCGACAGAGCTCTTTAACGTCTTTATTTATGAGAACGCAAATGTCAATATCGCTGCGCTCAATGGCCTATGGACGCTTTCGGAAAATTTCTTACAGCCACGTGTGTTCAAAAAGCTTTCAAGGTTAGAGGAAAAGAGACAAAACTCTTGAAGGAATATTAAAAGTACCTTGTAGATACGCCTTACACTTCTTTATAGTTGGGTGATCTTGATATAAAATAAACTAAAATGAAATCCCAGGCACAAAGAGATGATACACAAACAAGGAATCGTCGATCTGGAAGGTCGTGAATTGCAAGCTGCGGCTTTTTCCCAGCCACCATTCTGTTATCTGCAGACAAGAGTCAATCGAACTGTCAACGGGATTGAGGCTGAATTCTTCGTAGCAAAAAATAGTAAAGATCGGTTGTTAGCTCGTGAATAATAATAAACCATTTTGCTCCGGTATTTATTGCCGGGTGTGCAAAAAGTTACTTTTAATTTTTTTTTTCTTTTCGATTCAAAATATATTTGAAGTTTGAAGATGAATGTCTTGGTAGGAGCAAAATGGCAAAATTATCAAAAGCACCTTGTAATAAAGAAGTATTATGGGATTAAAAACAGAATCTGAACTAGACGGGATAGAGCTGAAGTTATTTATGCTGATCGCTGAACGATTGAATTTCACGTGGACTCTGAGACAACCCAACGGTTACAATCGGTTAGTGAAGCAAACAATTCGTTGTCCTGACGATATTTTATTCAACTTTCTGAATCAATGAATCAGGTATGGCGTTTGGAACGATACATATTGGGAAGGTGGTTTGGTCGGCGCACTATTTCGGAAAGAAGTGGATATTGCATTCAGCAGCATTTATCTCACAGAAGAAGCCTATCGTTTCGTCAATTTGACAACACCGTGGACTCTCGTAGATTTATGTTTTTTAGTACCGAGACCAAAGCCCCAAACGAGGTTCTGGGCACTAACAAGACCGTTATCACCTGAAGTTTGGTTTGCTCTATTCGCTATGTTGATCGTTCAGAGTATTTACGTTTACACGAGTGCTTGGATCAGTCCTCGAATCGCGAAGAGTAACGAATTTTCAATATTAAAAATTCAACTAACAAAAGTATCTTTTAAATGATGCACTACGGTTACTGTGACAGTCCATATTCTATTTTAGGGTAAATCATTTTTTTAGGATTTCAGAGCTTTGCTATAACATGGACAGAACTGATGGGACGTTTGCTCGGTACATGGGCGCCGAGAAAGATGCAGGGCTTTGAAATAC
This sequence comes from Perithous albicinctus, assembly GCA_964016905.1. Classification (NCBI taxonomy): domain Eukaryota; kingdom Metazoa; phylum Arthropoda; class Insecta; order Hymenoptera; family Ichneumonidae; genus Perithous; species Perithous albicinctus. The sequence goes on along the minus strand of OZ024695.1, from coordinate 12,897,460 downwards.
AGTTTCAACTTTGGCACTTTATTGGCGTTCTCATGGTAACAGCGTACTCGTGCAGTTTAGCAGCCTATTTGACAAATTCGAGCTACGAGGAAAGGTAAGTTCTCGGATACTCTGAACTGTCACAAAAGTGCACCTCGAGTCTGAGAGAAAAGTTTTGATGGCCAATTACTCGAGAGTCATGACTCGAATATTGAAAGTATTATTACGTAAAGTTGAATTTTAACTAACACGAAACCGTCAATTTGTCGAATATTATCACATTTTCCATTATGACAGGATCGACACGCCCCAAGATTTTATAAAAGCAAATTTGACATGGGGCCGAAAATACCGACCCGATTTTAATTTTCTGTTTAACAAACATGTGAGCAAAAATTTATCGATTAAGAAAATAATTGAGCTTGCAATAATATTCATGATTGATTGTACAATTTTTCGTAGGATCGCCACAGCAGAAGATTGATGAAGCGATTTGAAATGGAAACGAGCTCTGCTGATAGACACAGGAAAATTTCGGGGGGTAATTACGCAATAACCGGTAACATCATCGGCTCAATCTTCTTTCCAGAGGATGTTGTTCGGCCTGACGAATTAAAAGTAATAATCAAATTCAATTTTCTTTCTTATAAATAGCAGGAAATCAGGATTTATAGCAAAATTATTCGATATGCGGATAAGTACATGAGTCACTATTAATGGTAAAAGTTGTTTTTTAATGCTTCGAATGTTTTTCGATATTAAATCGTCATAGCAATATTTTTAATATGTGCATTAACAAATTTGCTAATCTTGCTTCCATTTCTAATTGAAACATAAATTCTACTGCAGAACTTCAGAGTAATGAAACACCACTTAAGCAAATACTACTCAACGTTCGCAGTTCAGCCATGGCTCTTAGAATCAACAGACAAGGTAAGATCCAAAAAATTTGTACCGTTTGGGAACAGTCTTAGACCTGTATTCATGACTTGCTTTACAGTCCATCTAAATTTAAGCTTGCTTTAAAGTTAGTTCACTTTTAAGGTACATTTAAAATTGAATTCATTCTAAAGCAGGTTTAGAGTCAGAGGGCTCTAACACGAGAGAATAAATACGTGCTTTAATCTATTGTAATCATACAATAGACTAAGTCAAAAGCGATAGCATCAATAAAACTAATTGAATTTTTCACGATGTAAAAGGTTATGCTCTGGCTAAAGGAGGGTGGTTTGGTGCATTACCATGTGCACAACGTGATTCACAGACGCGTGAGTAATGCACTTCGCGAAGTTATGATCGAGCATGACGTTTATGTGAAAGGTCCGAGAGTTCTCAAGCTGAATCCACTCGGCGCGGGATTTTTCATGCACACTGTGGGACTTTTCATGTCGACTATTGTATTTTGCATTGAGCTCCATTCCGTTAGAAGAAAAAGATCTATCCGCGAGGTGTTGCTCGACATAAAAAAAAACCGTGAGGCCTGGATTGTCATGGAACTTGAAAGGAAATCTGTCCACGTGATTACGAAATCGTTAAAAGATAAGTGAATATAAGAATACTAAAGAAATACTTTTTATATTAGATATTTTTTTATGTGCTGAAAATAGTGTACGATGTCTAGTCTGGAATTAGATAAATATGGAATAAAGAGAGTTACTTACGTTTCTGTAAGTTACATTATTTTGGCATGTGTAATAAAATAATAAATATCTGTACATCGAGCTTTGATGCTAAGACATAGGTAGAATTTCCATGCGTAAAAATATAACTATGCCAGTGGCTCATAACTAGTCTGTAATACAGGGTTGAAATCTAGATGAACACTTATTTTCTGAATAGCACAAAGTCACTTGATCACATCACTTCTGGCCAATACTTACGAAAGTGTACATACTCTTCATTCAATTGAAGTAACACGGAGCTTGTGAGTTAAGTAGTTAAGGGGAAAATGAAAAGAGTGTACATGAGTAAGGAGGTTTTTAACAAGATGCACAATATCGATTGATACTGTGAGTACATAAGGCGCGGTGACGCTCGACATGATCACTTTTTTTTTAATACTTTGAAAAAGTGCGTACGCTGCACCAGTTGCTCTATTTTGTCACCTCTCTTTCCGAAACCATATTATATCGCGATTAACCATGAGTTGGTTAGCGATCATTCTTACAGCACCACTTATTACTTTGACCGGAGTGTCGGGTGTCAGAAGTGATATAGTTATTCAGACCGACGAAAAATTGTGGATATCCACTGAATATTTCAGCACTATGCTGCAATTTTCGTTCAATTCATCAGTGTGCTGTAACGTACAAATTTCTGGCAAGTACATTAACAATCATCAGAGAATTTATGAACACAACGATTGCATTCGAGAAATAATTAAATTGTTACTCAATCACTAGGTCAATCTGTGGCGATTGAGAATCTGTTCAACGAATTCGTCAGAGTTCATTTAATTGACTATACATTAAACAATGGGAGTCTGGAATGTGACGGCTATTTCACGTTGACCACGTCCGTAGACGAAATGTTGACTGAGCTCGAAAAGCAAGCAGACTGTTTATAAAATTAACAGTGAATATGATAAACTTGGATTTACTATTTTTATTTTCATGCAGAATTCCAACGACGATCTCGACAACGAAAATTTTCTTTTTTATCGATGATAATATTGACGAGTCATCGAGACTCTTTAACGTCTCGCTGTATCGGAATGCCAATGTCGAAATTGCCACGCGCAATAATCTTTGGTCACTTTCGGCAAATTATTTACATCCGAGGGTATTTATAAGACAATCAAGGTTAGAAGAATGAAAAATATTTATTTCTGGGATTGATTGTCGAAAATAAATGAGTTGTTAGTAATCAATACAGAATTATGGCAAGAACTAGGCACAAAAATATCATCGTGTGTTTTTCCACCTATTTTTTAATTAAATCATTTGAAAGTTCTGAGGCTGTAATGCAAATTAACGACATTAACGACGACGTTGTCGTCGGGTTTGACATAAATGGACACTGTGGAGGGTTGATTTTTAATACCGGATTTTTCTACCAATGTACATAGCCAGTTCAGGGTGAGGAATAAAGAAGGTGTTGTGGATTTCAAAGGCAGAGAATTACAAGCTGCATCAATATTTAACCCGCCTTACTGCTACCTGAAAACAACTGTCAATCGAACTTACAAAGGTACCGAGGGAGAATTCTTTATCGCAGAAAACGGTAAAACGCCACAATTTATAAATAACCCTTTCCTCCGATATGTATTTCTGAAAATAAAATAAAAGTTTTAGTAACATTTGTTTAAAGGCAAAGGACAATATCATGAAATGCAACATCATTTTTTTTAACAACGACTAAGAAACATATTAATTATTAAACGGTGTTTATAAATCATTTTTATACTTAGTCCAAGATTTATATCTCGCGTTAGGAGCGAAGGGAAAATTGTTGTAGACAAGTATTGTCGTATCTAAGCAGAACAGAGGTTTGCAATAAGCTCCTTCTAAATTTTGTTTCGATAGTAATATAACCTTGGACATGGATGTCTCGGTAGGAGCAAAATGATAAATTTATGAAAAGCAACTTAATATAAAGAGATATCATGTATTTTATAACAGAATCAGAATTAGACGGAATAGAGCTAAAGTTATTTATGCTGATGGCTAAACGTCTGAATTTCACATGGACTCTGAGGCAATCCAACGGTTACAATCGGTTAGTCAAGCATACATCTTATTACCCTGAAGATATTTTATTCGATTTTCTGAATCAATGAATCAGATATGGTGTCTCGAACGAAACACATTGGGACGGTGGTTTGATCGGCTTACTATTCCGTAAAGATGTGGATATTGTATTCAGCAACATATTTCTCACACAAGAATCCTATCATTTTGCCAACACAACAACACCGTGGACTCTCGTAGATGTATGTTTTTTAGTACCGAGGCCAAAGCCTCAAACAAGCTTCTGGGCCCTAACAAGACCATTATCAACCGAAGTCTGGTTTGCCGTACTCGCTATGTTGATCGTTCAGAGTATTTACGTTTACACGAGTGCTTGGATCAGTCCTCGAATCACAAAGAGTAACGAATTTTTATATTTTAAAATTCAACTAATTAGAATATTTTAAGAACGATGCACTACGGTTATTGTGATTGTCCATATTCTACTGTTGGGTACATCATTTTTGTAGGATTTCAGAGCTTTGCTATAACATGGACAGAACTAATGGGACGTTTGATTGGTACATGGGCACCGAAAAAAATGCCGGGCCTTCAAATACAGTTTCAGCTTTGGCACTTTATTGGCATTCTCATGGTAACTGCGTACTCGAGTAGTTTATCAGCCGATTTGACAAATTCGAGTTACGATAAAAGGTAAATCATTTGGTAACACTGAACTGTACAAATGCACAGTTGCTCGATGAGAAAAACTTCGATAGCCAATGGCTCTCGTATATTGAGAGAATTATTGCGTAAAGTATCGCTGGCCTCACCAACTCGAAATCGCCAAGTTCTCAACCGTTATCACATTTTCCATTATGACAGAATCGATACTCTCCAGGATTTTATAAGAGCAAATTTGACATGGGGCCGAAGCCACCCACCCATCAGTAACATTCTTTTTGACGGACAGGTGAGCAAAAGTTTATGAAATTAAGAAAGTAATGGAGTTTGTAATAATATTCATAATTAATTGTTCAATTTTTCATAGGATCGCTATGGCAAAAGATTAATGAAGCAATTTGAGGTGGAAACGAGTTACGCTGATAGACACGAAAAAATGTCGAGAGGTAATTACGCAATAATTGGTTTCATAGTTGGCTCGACCTTCTTTCCAGAGGATGTTGTTCAGCCTGACGAATTAAAAGTAATAATCAAACTCAATTTTATTTCTTCTAAATAGCAGAAAATCAGGATTTCTAGAAAAATTGTAGATATACGGATAAATACGTCAGTCACTAATAATGTCCAGGGTTGTTTTCTTTAATGATTCAGATGTTTTCCGATATTAAAGCGTCATAGCAATATTTTTAATAGCTACTTTAACAAATTTGCTAATCTTTTTTTCACTACTAATTGCCACATAAATCCAACTACAGAACTTCAGGCTAATGAAACACCACTTAAGCACGTACTACACAACGTTCGCAGTTCAGCCATGGCTCTTAGAATCAACAAACAAGGTAAGATCCAAAAAATTTAAACCATTGGGAAAAAGTCTGGGGTACGTATTCATGTCTAGTTTTAGAGTGCATCTAAATTTAAGCTTACTCTTAAAGCTCGGTTAACTTTAAATCGATGATGACGTCAATGGTTTGTAGCTTGAACTTGATTTCAATGTAGATACACTCTACCATCTACTTAAAGTTTATTTAAAGTTGACTGAGATTAATGTTGAATCACTTTTTATTTTTACTCAAATCAAATCAATTCTGATGTTGGCTAGCAGTGTATACGAATTATCATCTATTTATAGTTCACCGAAATTTATTCACAGCTTAACATTGAAGCCATGATAACGGATAGTTTAAATTTAGACTAACTCTAAAGTACATTTAAAATTAGATTGATTCTAAAATAGGTTTAAAGTTATAGGGCTCTATAACGAGAGAATGAATACGGGCCTTGATCCATTGTAATTATACAATAGACCAAGTCGAAAGCAAAAAACCTAATTAGTACTTCTTACAACATAAAAGGTTATGCTCTGGCTGAGGGAAGGTGGTTTTGTGCAATACCATGTGCACGACGTGATTCACCGACGCGCGGGCAATGCACTTCGCGAAGTTATGATCGAGCATGACGTTTATGTGAAAGGTGCGAGAATTCTCAAGCTGAATCCACTCGGCGCGGGATTTCTCATGTATATTGTGGGACTTTTCATTTCGACTGTTGTATTTTACATTGAGCTCCATTCCGTTAGGAAAAAAAGATCCATCCGCGAGGTGTTGCTCGACATTAAGAAAAAACGTGAAGTCTCATTTGACATGGAACTCAAAAGGAAATGTCACTATCCGATTACAAAATCGTTGAATGGAAAAAAAAAACAGTCACACTTTTTTTCCTCAAAAAATAAGTGGATATAAGAATATTAAAGAAGTACATGTTGTATTAGACATTTTTTTAAATATGCAAAAAATAGTATGTCTATAATCTATAATTACATAATTATGAAATAAAGATATTTCGATATTTCTGTAAATTACATTATGTTGACTTATCTAATAAAATATAACTGAATATATGTATATCCAGCTTTGATGCCAAGTCACAGGTAGAATTTTCCAGCGTAAAAATATAAATAGACATGAAATCTAGATGATCACTTATTCTGAGTAGCGCAAGGTCTCTTGATCTGATCACTTCTGGTCAATACTACGAAAGCGTATATACTTTTCTTTCAATTGAAGTAACACGAGCTTGTGAGTTAAGTAGATGAGGGAAGATGATAAGAGTGTGAATGAATAAGGAGGTTCTTAACAAGATGCATAATATCGATTGATACTCTGAGTACATAAGGGACGATCTCGCTCGACATGATGATCACTTTTTTGAAGGCTTGGAAAAAGTGCGTTCGCTACACTAGCAGCTGTATTTTATCAACTCTGTTTCTGAAGCGATATTATATCGCGATTAACCATGAGTTGGTTAGCGACAATTTTTACAGCATCACTTATTGCTTTGACCGGTGTGTCGGTTTAACAAAAGTGATATTGTTACCCAGACCGACAAAAAATCTTGGACATACACTGAAAATTTCACCATTATGCTGCAATTGTCATTAAATTCATCACGCGAATGTGATGTGCGAATGTGATGTGCTGCAACATACAAATTTCTGGGAATTAAACTATCAATCACCGGATAATTTACGAAAACAACAATTGCTTTAGAAAAATAATTAAATTAGTTACCAATTACTAGATCACTCTGTCCGTATTCTTTATCTCGAACTCCGATGTATAACATAAATGAATGATTATATCTTGCGTGCTAAGGAAGTTAAACAACAACGAGAACAAATAGAAGGAACCTCGTAACAATTGCAATAATCTTTGATGATCTAAAACTAAAGTAAACTGCAGGGAATGGAGCTTTCTCAATGGTAGCATTCTACGCGAAGTTTTCAAACACTTATCTAATTATAATTCTTATCAGTATGTAAAAGAAGTACGCCCACTTAATTGTTGATCTTTTTTTTCTTTTTTTTTTTTTTTTGTCCCTTGGCATGCAAGAGACCAGATACTTGAATAGATAATTTGACTACGGAAAATTAGTCGAAGAATACAAAGGAACTGTAATACACTAAAAGCCTGATTATCTCGGCATTTGACTCTGGTGAGATCTAAGATATATCCCCAGTTATTAGACAGTACGATAAAATCGTGTCCCGTCGTATCGTGTCCTAACGCACCCATCCAAACACTTTCGGCTAATCGAGTTTTCACTTCGAGTTTGAATGCAAACAATAGAACGTTTAGCTGACGATAAATACCTACGAAGTATCGATAGCACTTACTCGCGGGAAGTTACAGTTGCTCTCTACTTTACCGCACTTGAAATAAAAGTGCGTTCGCTTAACTTTTTTATCAGTCTCGATTTTTCTTGCCTCAAGTGCCGGTGCAGCAATGTTTACAATTATGTGTGTTAATAGAACTGCACTAACAGGATTACTCGTTTCCCTATTTGTGGTGTCTGCAAAAAAGAGCGATATTCTCGTTAACTCGATGAGGGACTCTTGGTTATCGTTAAACAATTTTGCAACAATGCTAAATGTATCTTTCGATGCATCCAAGTGCTGCAATGTCATTTTGTCTGGTAAGTAAATCAGTAACTGTGTTACGATTTATGGCGCAAAAACGACTGAATGAAATGTAAATACTTGTATTTCATAATTAGGTGAATCTTCAGGGACTGAGAGTCCTTTTGAGAAATTCGTACGAATGTATTCATACGGCTACACCTTAAACAACAGGATTTATGAGTGTGACAATTACTTAATGATCTCTACGTCTGTGAACGAATTAATATCTGCTATGGGAAGGCAAGTCGATACATCTACGAAACTAAAATAACGTTTTACAGCATGTATTGCGGACCTAATCATAGATCATAGAAACCAGAAAGGGTCGAAGTAAAAAAAAATTGCACTGAAAAAAAAAATCATTGATTCAAGAACAGTGACCATTGCGGGTTGCCAATGAAAATAAAGTAGAACTGATGTGCAATGTCATTGGCAGCCCGCAAAGATCACTGTTCTTGAATCAATGATATTTTTTTTCAGTGCTGTGATCTCCCTGATTTCCTTTCACTCCATATTCCAAGTAATGATTCACAAATTAAATTCCAACCACAAATTTGCAGCAACTCATCAGTTATTCTTTTTCATTTTTTTATTCTTCATTTAGCGTTCCTGTGCGAATATCGACTTCTAAAGTATTAATCATCCTTATTGACGGTGTCAAAGAGTCAACGGGACTCTTCAACGTTTCCATGTACGGAAACGCAAACGTTAATATCGTAGCGCATAATGGCCTCTGGACTCTTTCGGAAAATTTTTTGTTTCCGAGAATTTTTAGTAAGGTGTCGAGGTGTGAAACAAAGAGATTATCCACTCATAGGAAAATTAACTGCAAATTATAATTTTCTGTGTTTTTAACTTTTTTTTTTCTTTCAATATCTAACAGTCTCCATGATATGACGCATAAACAAGGAATTGTGAACCTTCAAGGACAAGAAGTGCGAGCCATGTCATACTGGAATCCACCGTTTTCCTACTTGAAATCGACTGTCAATCGAACAGTGAAGGGCATCGAGGGAGAATATTTTATCACAACTAACAGTAGATATCACAAATTCGATTGCATACAATAAGCATTAATGCCTTTGGCTTACAACATCATTATAAAGTGAAACAAAGAATTCTGGCAAACCACGAACAACAACAACCAATGGACAATTAAAAAGTTTTCTTTTTAATTGTCCATTGGTTGTTGTTGTTAATACATTATAGATCTAACAATATTGGACGACTTTTAAATGTAGAATTGTCCCTCAATTTTGCACAGAATCCGAACTTGATGGAGTGGAATTAAAACTATTCATGCTCATTGCCGAACAACTGAATTTCTCTTGGACAATCAGAAATCCCAATATAAATGACCGGTTAGTAAAAGACTCAAATCAAAAATTGATGTTGATAGGAAAATGCTTTTTAAAATTCAATGTCCCAGGTTTGGACATGAAGAAGGAACAAAGTGGATCGGTGGTATGATGGGTCAAGTTATCAACAATAGAACGGATTTCGTGTTCTCTTGTATGTGGCTCACGATGAACAAATACCAACATTCAAACACTACACTGCCGTGGACAACAGCTCATATACATTTCTTGGTACCAAGACCAAAACCCTACACCAGCTTCTGGGCACTGACCAGATCTTTTTCCCCTGAAGTTTGGTTCGCAGTTTTTGTTATGATGATCCTTCAGTGCATTTACGTGTATACAAGAGCTTGGATCATTCCGAAAACACCGAAGAGTAATCGATTATTAATCAAATAAACCAGTGACAATAATGTAGTAAATGTTGTATTAAAATATTCGTATGCATTCGCCACTGTATGATTGCACAATTTTGCAGGATTTCGCAGCTTTGTCATAACGTCAACAGAATTGCTGGGTCGTTTAGTGGGCTCATGGGCGCCCACAAGTATGCAAGGCTTAAAGATAAATTTTCAGCTTTGGCATTTTATTGGAATTCTGCTTGTGACTGCGTACTCGAGCAGTCTGTCAGCAAGATTGACGAATTCTCATTTTGAAAAAAGGTGAGCCTCTGGCTAACCCATTTTGGTGTGTTTGTCAAATAGGCAGGCAAAACATTTTATAGCCGCCTTTTACGACCTGGCAATGATTTTTTCGCTGATTTTAACGCAACGAATAAAAACTTTTTTTTATCGCTCCATTTTTTAACAGTAATGCGACTGTTCGGAATAGAACAACAAAAATTGAAAATTAATTGTTTCTATAAATTGCTTGGAATTTCAATTAAAGTTTTTAGCATTTAAATCTTCCGGTCGAAACATAAAAGTCAATAATAATAATAATAATAATAACAATACTTTGTCTGGCTGTAATACGCCACAATAAAATTATATTTCTGACTAGATTTTCGTGGTAAGATCGATAATAAATAATTGCACGAATAACTATTTCTATTAGCAGAGCTTATATTTGGATTTTACAACATGAACTTTTTTCAGTGCATTCATGTATTGCTATATAATGGATTATATAATAATATATATAATAAGTCCTCATTGTCAAGTATAGCTTTTTCTTCAATAAAATCTAAGAGATTTACTATTGTCCGGGATTTTTTTTCAAGTTAGATGCAGTAACAAAAAATTTAGTTTCATTTTTTAAATCGCAGGATCGATACTCTCGAGGATTTCGTTGCAGCAAATTTAACCTGGAGTAATGAGGGGGAAGCACCGAGTTTTTCGACGCTATTTGACTCTTCCGTAAGTCGACCGGATAACAGTACAATAAAGCACCTAGAAAAATATATCATTCGGAAAAGAATATTCCAACACTAAGTTATTTATTATTTGGAAGGACCCCTACGCACAACAAGTTATCGCGAGCTATCAGGAACTTAGCTTAGATGACAAGCATAGAGAAATCTTGAGGGGACATTATGCAGTACTTGGCAACATCATTGGTTCGAACTTCTACCCAAAGGGATCAATTAAAATCGAAGATTTTACAGTAAATATTGAAACTCAAGAGAAATTACTCTCCATTATATTAAATGAAATTTTCATGGGTTCAATCGACCTGTATTTTTATATATCATTATTATATCAAACATTATTTGCTTTCAACTAATTAATTCATTTAATTTATTTTAAATAATTAATTTTTAATTATTCATCATAATTTCAATTGTCGAATAGTAATTTGACACTTTCAATCGTTTTCAAGGATCTGAGGTTAATGAAGACAGCCGTTGCTCAATTCCAAACGACCTTTGTAGTCCAACCGTGGCTTTTACAATCAGTCGACACGGTAAGATTATATTATTTTTTTTAATGATAATCAAATACAATCATTCTTTAAGAAGGGCTCAGCATTAGATTTAAATGGAACAGGCCATATCCGTCAGAGACACCGAAGCGCAAACGCAGGAAAATTAGATCTCGAGTCACATAATTGTTTATTGCTAAATAACGGCGAAGTCTATTTATCAAAAATTTTGCATAAATTATTCTGTAACTGTTGATTACAGTTTGCAATTATTATATACGAGGATTTTCGGGACAACTGTGCTTGTAAAGACTAAAAATACCACGTGTTTTCACGAACTACCATAAGAAATTCAATAGTGCATATAAAATTCAGAAAAATATTTCTTTGCAAACGATGCAGAAAAATTTGTTAAAGCTTTGCAATTAAACGAATACTGTACATACGTATATCAGGGGAAAAATCAAAGCGCTTTTCTTATACTTGTTGTATCGCAACTCTCCTTAACTGTCTAGAATTAAGATTCATTATATATCCCTCTGGTAGTGTACACAAAATATTCTTGAAAGTAAAACGCACAGAAAAAAATATCCAAGAGAAAAATATCGAATCAGAAATCGTGTATACTTTTTATACGCTAACATAATAAACAAAAGATTTTGTTCTGCTGAAGGTATTGTTACGGATGCAAGAAACTGGCTTGGTGCTGTATCATCTAAGAGATGTGCTTAACAGGCGCACTGGACGTATTCTACGTGAAGTTATGATCGAGCACGACGAGTACGTGAAAAGTCCGAAGGTTCTTAAACTGAATCCACTTGGCGCAGGATTCGCCATGCTTGTAATAGGTGTGTCAATTTCAACAGTCGTATTTTACTTCGAACTCAGACCGGTTAGTAGAAAGAGGATAGTATTTATGCACGGATTATTCTCGTTTCATCGCCGGTGTAAATAAATTTGACGTGGCTACTGCGAACCGTCTTATTACCGGATTGTAAGGGTGACGCCTAAAATATCAAACTGGGATACTTGGTAAGATAAAGTTAAGAGAATTCTCATTAAACAGAGTGATAATACAGAATTTTTTGTCAACAAAACTGTTGATCACAGCTTAACGCCCCCGTTTTAATAGGCGGGCAAAAATAATACATGCGCTGACTCAAGTGATCAGGAATTGGGATTCCTTTAATATTTATTGGTTACCTAATCGACACAAATTCGACACAAACCATTCTATCAGACTCCACGTCTCCGTTGATGGTAATGAACTTTCTCAATCACTCAAACGCAACATTAGTCAGCATTGAATGGTTAACAATCATATTTGTATTGGTTATTCAAGCGATACTTACTTGTTTTCATTCAATTTTGATGTCCGGAATAACAAGTAAGAATATTTTTTATTCGCATAATAATCTGTAAAAGATCCAAATTACAATTATTTCATAGATAATAAATATTTCTAGAAAAACTGGTGTCTAAATTTAACGTGTAACTCTACGAACCTTAAATTTCCTTCACGAACTTTTCGAAGGTCAATTATAATCGTATTCGCGAAATACTCAATTGTGACTTGGTGAAAACTTTTTTTTCGAAATTTCCATGTCAGGACACTCAGAATAATCCGAAAATTCAAGAAAAGTGGTTTAGAAAAAATGTATGTTTACATGTGTGCAAAATTCAAACTCAGATACTTAAAGAATAGATTTATCAATCGAGCTGAAATTTGGCACGTGGGGTAAGTAGATATCTTTGTTTGTCATTATTTTAAAAAATTTGAAACATAAGATTATTTATTATTCATTTTTGAATTTGTAGAAAAATGTATGTTCTCTAGCTTCCTCAAATTTGTAGGTGTCAAGCTAAATAATTTTTTTACCAATAAAGCTATACTAAAGGAAGATCAGTATTGAATTTGGGATGAATCTATGAATAGAAGCGGTTTTTATGGAATTACGAATTTTTCTAAATATTTACGTTTTGCTCTAACTCACGTAAAATATCACCAAATGAATTGAAATTTCCTGCACACGAACAATAATACTCAGCAAACTTTTCGACAAACTTACATTTTGCTACAACTCCAAAGGTAATAAAAATTTGCAAAGTAGAACATTGCACATTGGTTCCTCATTAGTTCCCATTTTTCACAAAGCTTCCTCTATGAGGATGCTAAAAATTATAAATACGATTTCTCTTAGAGGTGGCTTTGTGAAAAATGGAGCTCCAATGAAACAATTATTATAATCACTTCATTTTTGACTGTTGTATTGGAACGTTCTTTGTATTTTACTCGTTCAATAGAGAAGCGATTTACCTTTTTCCAAGTACAAAAGGTGCTCCTGAGTATTTTCTTACCATGTTTCAAAGTCCTTTAAAACATCTTTTTCAGTAGGCTCAAGAGCCAAACACTTCAGTGGTCCACGAGCAACAAAAAAAAGGCCAATTCACCTGGTTTAGAGTCTACCATTGCGGGCAAAAATTCGGGAAGGGGAGACAGTATTTCTTTGATATAAACCATTCAATCTTGACATACCTGTGGTTAGCTGAAGGTGCGTGACTCTACGCAAAACACCGTCCAACAGTGCTAGTGGACAAAAGAGCGAGCGAGTGCGACAGAAGAGTGAGCGATTTTCCAACGGTGATGAAGTCAATAGGCGGAGTCCCATACGAATGAAAGGATGATGAACAATGCGCAGGTTTAAATTCATAACACTGGGAAACTATAGTCCGATTTTTAAATATTTAATATTTCCACAAAATTACATGGAAATACACTGAATTCCGAGAACAATGCCCACAAAATAACAGAAAAGACCGGAGATGCAACAAGTGAGCGGCTTTTTCTGACGCGACGTTCTTTTTCACTTTTGAATCTTTAACTCCAGAGTACCACCGCGAACGGGGGTTCGGAAATTAATGAATCTCAAAAAAATCAGAACCTAAGAAATACGTAAAAGCAACTCAGAAGAAGAAAAAAAAGAACTTACAAACCCGATTGTCCAACCACGGGAACCTGGAATGTTGGGTGGGCTGCGGCGTGTATATTAGCCACTTGCGGATTTTTAGTGATCCCTTTCTGGAGGGGGATCATAGATCAAAACTTTGTTACTCCTCCGACTATTCCCTTTTCTTACACCTAGCTTACTCTTACGCTACTTATAGAATATTTAATAATGTAAAAAATGTTAAATTATAGTTTATCATAATGCTTACTGTTTAATAATCTGTGGTGATTGATTTTAAAAATTTCATGTTTACCTAAAATGAATATTAATTTGTGGCGATACTGTTTCCAAACAAATTACTTCTTAATTTGTTGTATCCAGTTAGTCCGGATCAACAAACTAAGTAGCTACTTATCGCATCTAAATATTTAAAATTCTTATTCTACGTAGTTGAATATATAATTAATTTTTGCATTTGTAAAATAAAAGGTTGGAGGTGGGGTAGGCAGGGCGAGAGCGTTTGAATCCTACTTGGTCTCCTTGTTGGTCCTCTCTTCTTTTCTTCCCCGTCTTCTCTCTTTCTATTATCCTTCTTCGTTACCTTTCTCAGCGACGCAGTGTTGTCGATCACCTTCCCCAATTTTCCTTCTTCGCTGGAGCCCGAGGCTTCTTGAATCGTAACGCGATCTCCCTCCGTCCTCTTGTCTGCTACGCAGCACGTGTACCGCCGTGGTCACCCGGCTTCCCTGTTTTTCCTTCGGAACCTGTCTCTGAGGTCCGTATTCTTCTTTCTCTTCGGTGCAAGTCCCTTTTCTTCTGTTGCGTTTGCACAGAGTGTTTTGCCCCGCGTACTTGTCTAATGACGACATTGCTAAAATTGATAACTGGCCAGAATCTTAGTTCTCGTTCAGAAATTTATTCATCCCCTGGTCCCTCGACGTTTTATTACCGGTACCAACTGCTTATGCTTACGAATGGATAAAAATAAAAATAGAAGAAAAAAACGGACTGACCGGTATCCTGGTTGAAACAGTGAATCCTCACTTTGGTTGACTTGTTGTACATTCATGAACCACGTGTGTCCGAAATCGGCCTATCCCGAGTACATTGATACTTGAAAAATCTCCGGCTCGGCTGAAACAAAAAGGGTCAGGCTACGGGCGAGTGTGGTGAGTCGAGATCGCGTGACGGCAATGCGTGTGAAAGGACTCAATGCTGGCGGGTGCCATTCGCTCCACGGCCACAGATTCTCACCAGCGAATTTTCCAAAATATTGCGAGACGTAAGACTGTAAAGGAGAGAATAAAAATAAAACAAAATAAAATAAATAAAATAAAACAAAAATTAAAAATTAAAGTACATAGTTTATTAACGAATATTTTACTAACATAAGTTACTCGCCTTCCTTTAAAAATCGAAGTACTTGGAGAATATGAACGTGTATTGTTTATTAATACATTTGTTACTAACTAAAAGTTACTCAACTTCTGTTACCTGTGTAATGGCGTCAGCGTATCGGAAAATGAAAGAAGAAAAAAAATTGAAGTTTATTGAAGTTATTAATACTTACCTTCATTAAAAATCTGAAAAAAGAGAATAAAAAATGAACCACTACCTATGGATCGGTTTGAATGAATTTAATTCAAATTTTCAACAAACTCATGGAACTAAAATTACTTACCTTGCTTAAAAAATGAGTATACTTGTAAAGGAGAGCATTAAAAATGAAAGTAAATTGTTTATTAATTAATATTTTACTAACTTAAATTACTCACCTTTCTTTAAAAATTGGTGTACCTGAAAAAATGAACAAGAATTATTTGTTAATACATTTTTTACTAAATAAAAGTTACTCACCTACTGTTAAAAATGGGAATACCTGAAAAAAAGAACAAAGAATGAACGAGTATCTATCGATAGGTTTCAGTGGATTTTCAACAAACTCATCAAACTAAAACTACTTACCTTGCTTAAAAAATTAGTGTACATTTAAAGGAGAAAATTAAAAAATCATAGTGTTTTTAAGCCTGTTCCAGGTATACTCAGATACTATAGCTACAAATAATTAATTTAAGACCAAAACAACATACGTACCTCCAGTCATTGCACTGATATGATGATTTGAATCTCAAAACTTGTCTGAAATATTTAATGTAAAATTTCAGTGGCCGACTCAGATCTTTCGCACACTCATTTTGCACTCCTGTGATTCGCAAACCAGTATATCTTTGTATTTTATGAGATTGTTTTGAAAAATTGAATTTGGGTGGCCAGGTTAACCACTCCGTAGTTTTCGGTGTCCAAGTCGATTCCTCCATCGTTTCGATATCCAGGTCGACCGCTCCATAGTTTTCGGTGTCCAAGTCGATTCCTCCATCGTTTCGATATCCAGGTCGACCGCTCCATAGTTTTCGGTGTCCAGATTGAATCCTCCATAGTTTTCGATGTCCAAGTGTACCGCTCCATAGATTTCGGTGTCCAGGCTGATTACTCCATAGTTTTCGATGTTCAGGTAGACCACTCCGTAGTTTTCCGTGTCCAGATTGATTCCTTTATAGTTTTCAATGTCCAAGTCGATTCCTCCATCGTTTCGATATCCAGGTCGACCGCTCCATAGTTTTCGGTGTCCAGATTGAATCCTCCATAGTTTTCGATGTCCAAGTGTACCGCTCCATAGATTTCGGTGTCCAGGCTGATTCCTCCATAGTTTTCGATGTTCAGGTAGACCGCTCCGTAGTTTTCCGTGTCCAGATTGATTCCTTCATAGTTTTCAATGTCCAAGTCGACAGCTCCGTAGTTTTCGGTGTCCAGGTTGATTTTTCCATAGTTTTCGATGTCCAGGTAGACTGCTCCGTAGTTTTCTGTGTCCATCTCGAATACTCCATAGTTTTCGATGTCCAGGTCAACCGCTCCATAGTTTTCGGTGTCCAGACTGATTCGTCCACAGTATTCGATGTCCAAGTCGAACTGCTCCGTAGCTTTCGGTGTCCAGGTAGACCGCACGCTACGTTTTTTAAAAAATATTAAGTTACTTACCTTCCTTTAAAAATCAGGGAACCTGAAAAAAAAATGAACGTGTTTTATTTATTAATTCATTTTTTACTAAATAAAAGTTACTTATCTTCTGATAAAAATCGGTATACCTGAAAAAAAAATTAACGGTTATCTATAGATAGGTTGGAACGAATTTTCAACAAACTCATCGAACTAAAATTACTTACCCTGCTTAAAAAGTTAGAATACCTGTAAAGGGGAGAATTAAAAACGAAAGTAAATTGTCTATTAATTAATATTCTACTTATTTACATTACTCAGCTTCCATTTAAAATCGGAGTACCTGATGAAAAAAATGAACGTGCTTTATTTATTAATTCATTTTTTAATAAATAACAGTTACTTATCTCCTGTTAAGAATCGGTACATCTGAAAAAAAATGAACGAGTATCTATCAATAGGTTTGAATGAATTTTAAACAAAATCTTTGAACTTAAATTACTTACCTTGCTTACAAAATTATAATACCTGTAAAGGAGAGAATTAAAGATAAAAGTAAATTGTTTAGTAATTAATATTTTACTTACTTAAATTACTCACCTTCCTTTAAGAATCGGAGTACCTGATGAGAAAAATGAACGTGTTTTATTTATCAATTCATTTTTTACTAAATAAAAATTACTCACCTTTTATTAAAAATCAGAATACCTGAAGAAAAATAAAAATAAAAAATGAACGAGTATTTAGCGATAGGTTTGAATGAATTTCGAACCAACTCATCGATCTAAAATTACTTACCTTGCTAAAAAAATGAAAGTACCTGTAAAGGAGAGAATTAAAAATTAATGTAAATTGTTTATTAATTAATATTTTACTACTATATTTTCGGCGTTAATAGGTGATATTGATCAAATCATTGTGTTTTCAAGCCTGTTCCAGACATGCTCAGATACTATAGCAGCTACAAATAATTCGTTTAAGACCAAAACAATATACTTACCTTCAGTCATTAAACTGATATCACGTTTTGAATCTCGAAACTTGTCTGAAATATTTCACGTGAAAATTCAGTGGTCAACTCGGATCTTTCGCACACTCATTTCTCACTCCTGTGTTTCACAAACCAGTATATCTTTTTATCTTATGAGATTATTTTTAAAAACTGAATTTGGGTGTCCATGTTAACCGCTCCGTAGTTTTAGGTGTCCAGGTCGAGCGCTCCATAGCTGTCGGTGTCAAAGCTGATTCCTCGTTAATTTTCTATGTCCAAGCTGACCGCTCCGTAGTTTTCGGTGTCCAGGTCGATTCCTCCGTAGTTTTCGATGTCCAGGTCGACTGCTCCACAGTTTTCGGTGTACAGATTGACTCCTCCATAGCTTTCGGTGTCCAGATTGACTCCTCCATAGTTTTCGGAGTCCATGTCGATTCCTCGATAGTTTTTGGTATCCAGGTAGAGCGCCCGCAACGTTTTTTAATGAATATTTTACTAACTTAAGTTACTTACCTTCCTTTAAAAATCGGAGAACCTGATGAAAAAAATGAACGTGTTTTATTTATTAATTCATTTTTTACTAAATAAAAGTTACTTATCTCCTGTTAAAAATCGGTAAATCTGAAAAAAAATGAACTAGTATCTATCAATAGGTTTGAATGAATTTTAAACAACATCTTTGAACTTAAATTACTTACCTTGCTTACAAAATTAGAATACCTGTACAGGAGAGAATTAAAGATAAAAGTAAATTGTTTATTAATTAATATTCTACTTACTTAAGTTACTCACCTTCTGTTAAAAATCGGAATACCTGAAAAAAATTATAAAAACTGAACGAGCATTTAGTGACAGGTTTGAATGAATTTTCAACAAACTAATAGAAATAAAATTACTTACCTTGTTAAGAATTTGTTTTTTTGGTTTTGGTCGTTTTTATAACATTATTGTTGTTAAGCTTACCTTGTGTAAAAAATTAGAATACCTGAAAAGGAAAGAATTAACAATTAAAGTAAATTGTTTACAAATTAATATTTAACTAATTTAAGTTACTCACCTTCCTTTAAAAATCGGAGTACCTGATGAAAAAAATAAACGTGTTTTATTTATCAATTAATTTTTTACTAAACAAAAACTACTCACCTTCTGTTAAAAATTGGAATACCTGAAGAAAAATAAAAATAAAAAATGGTTTGAATGAATTTCAAACAAACTCATCGAACTAAAATTACTTACTTTGCTTTAAAAATTAGAGTACCTGTAAAGGAGAGAATTAAAATTAATGTAAATTGTTTATTAATTAATATTTTACTACTGTATTTTCAAATCATAGTGTTTTCAAGCCTGTTCCTGACATACTCAGATACTATAGCTACAAATAATTAGTTTAAGACCAAAACGATATACGTACCTTCAGTCATTGCACTGGTATCGCGATTTGAATCTCGAAACTTGTCTGAAATATTTCACGTGAAAATTCAGTGGTCAAATCGGATCTTTCGCACACTCATTTCTCACTCCTGTGTTTCACAAACCAGTATATCTTTTTATCTTATGAAATTATTTTAAAAAACTAAATTTGGGTGTTCATGTTAACCGCTCCGAAGTTTTGGGTGTCCAGGTCGATTCCTCCGTAGTTTTCGATGTCCAGGTCGACCGCTCCATAGTTTTCGGTGTCCAGATTGATTCCTCCATAGTTTTCGATGTCCAAGTCGACGGCTCCGTAGCTTTCGGTGTCCAGGTTGATTTCTGCATACTTTTCGATGCCCACGTAGACCGCTCAGTAGTTTTCGGTGCCCAGGTCGATTCCTCCGTAGTTTTCGGTGTCCAGATTGATTCCTCCGTAGTTTTCGGTGTCGAGGTCGATTCCTCCGTAGTTTTCGATGTCGAGGTCGACCGCTCCATAGTTTTCGGTGTCCAGATTGATTCCTCCATAGTCTTCGATGTCCAAATCGACGGCTCCGTAGCTTTCGGTGTCCAGGTTGATTTCTCCATACTTTTCGATGTCCAGGTAGACCGCTCCGTAGTTTTCGGTGTCCATGTCGATTCCTCCATAGTTTTCGGTATCCAGGTACACCGCTCGCAACGTTTTTTAATGAATGTTTTACTAACTTAAGTTACTTACCTTCCTTTAAAAATCTGAAAACCTGAAAAAAAGAACGTGTATTGTTTATCAATACGTTTGTTACTAACTAACAATCTCATCGAACTAAAATTACTTACCTTGGTTAAAAAATTAGAATACCTGTACAGGAGAGAATTAAAAATGAAAGTACATTGTTTGCTAATTAATATTTTACTTACTTAAATTACTCACCGTCTGTTAAAAATCGTAATACCTGAAAAAAATAATCTAAAATGAACGAGCATTTAGTGATGGGTATGAATCAATTTCCAACAAACTCATCAAACTAAAATTACTTACCTTGCTGTAAAAATTGGAATACCTGTAAAGAAGAAAATTAAAAATGAAAGTAAATTGTTTACAAATTAATATTTTACTTACTTAAATTACTCACGTTCTGTTAAAAATCGGAATATCTGAAAAAAATCATCTAAAATGAAAGTAAATTGTTTATTAATTAATATTTTACTTATTAAAATTACTTACCTTGTTTAAGAAATTGGAATACCTGTAAAGGAGAGAATTAAAAATTAAAGTACATTGTTTATTAATTAATATTTTACTTACTTGAATTACTCACGATTTGTTAAATATCGGAATACCCGAAAAAAATCGTCTAAAGCGAACGAGCATTTAGTGATAGATTTGAATAAATGTTCAACAAACTCATCAAACTAAAATTACTTACCTTGCTTTACAAAGTGGAATACCTGTGAAGAAGAGAATTAAAAATGAAAGTAAATTGTTTATTAATTAATATTTTACTTACTTGAATTACTCACGTTTTGTTAAATATCGGAATACCCGAAAAAAATCACCTAATGCGAACGAGCATTTAGTGATAGATTTGAATAAATGTTCAACAAACTCATCAAACTAAAATTACTTACCTTGCTTTACAAAGTGGAATACCTGTGAAGAAGAGAATTAAAAATGAAAGTAAATTGTTTATTAATTAATATTTTACTTACTTGAATTACTCACGTTTTGTTAAATATCGGAATACCCGAAAAAAATCATCTAATGCGAACGAGCATTTAGTGATAGATTTGAATAAATTTTCGACAAACTCATCAAACTAAAATTACGTACCTTGCTTTAAAAATTGGAATACCTGTGAAGAAGACAATTAAAAATGAAAGTAAATAGTTTATTAATTAATATTTTACTTACTTAAATTACTCACGTTCTGTGAAAAATCGGAATATCTGAAAAAAATCATGTATAATGAAAGTAAATTGTTTATTAATTAATATTTTACTTACTAAAATTACTCCCCTTCTGTTAAAAAACGGAATGCCTAAAAAAAATCATTTAAAATGAACGAGCATTTAGTGATAGGTTTGAATGAATTTTCAACAAACTCATCAAACTAAAATTACTTACCTTGCTTTACAAATTGGAATACCTGTAATGAATATAAAAGTAAATTGTTTATTAATTAATATTTTACTTACTTGAATTACTCACGTTTTGTTAAATATCGGAATACCCGAAAAAAATCATCTAAAGCAAACGAGCATTTAGTGATAGATTTGAATAAATTTTCAATAAACTCATCAAACTAAAATTACTTACCTTGCTTTACAAAGTGGAATACCTGTGAAGAAGAGAATTAAAAATGAAAGTAAATTGTTTATTAATTAATATTTTACTTACTTGAATTACTCACGTTCTGTGAAAAATCGGAATATCTGAAAAAAATCATGTATAATGAAAGTAAATTGTTTATTAATTAATATTTTACTTACTAAAATTACTTACCTTGTTTAAGAAATTGGAATACCTGTAAAGGAGAGAATTAAAAATGAAAGTACATTGTTTATTAATTAATATTTTACTTACTAAAATTACTCACCTTCTGTTAAAAAACGGAATGCCTAAAAAAAATCATTTAAAATGAACGAGCGTTTAGTGATAGGTTTGAATGAAATTTCAACAAACTAAAATTACTTACCTTGCTTTACAAATTGGAAAACCTGTAAAGAATATAAAAGTAAATTGTTTATTAATTAATATTTTACTTACTTGAATTACTCACGTTTTGTTAAATATCGGAATACCCGAAAAAAATCATCTAAAGCAAACGAGCATTTAGTGATAGATTTGAATAAATGTTCAACAAACTCATCAAACTAAAATTACTTACCTTGCTTTACAAAGTGGAATACCTGTGAAGAAGAGAATTAAAAATGAAAGTAAATTGTTTATTAATTAATATTTTACTTACTTGAATTACTCACGTTTTGTTAAATATCGGAATACCCGAAAAAAATCATCTAAAGCAAACGAGCATTTAGTGATAGATTTGAATAAATTTTCAATAAACTCATCAAACTAAAATTACTTACCTTGCTTTACAAATTGGAATACCTGTAAAGAATATAAAAGTAAATTGTTTATTAATTAATATTTTACTTACTTGAATTACTCACGTTTTGTTAAATATCGGAATACCCGAAAAAAATCATCTAAAGCAAACGAGCATTTAGTGATAGATTTGAATAAATTTTCAATAAACTCATCAAACTAAAATTACTTACCTTGCTTTACAAAGTGGAATACCTGTGAAGAAGAGAATTAAAAATGAAAGTAAATAGTTTATTAATTAATATTTTACTTACTTAAATTACTCACGTTCTGTGAAAAATCGGAATATCTGAAAAAAATCATCTATAATGAAAGTAAATTGTTTATTAATTAATATTTTACTTACTAAAATTACTTACCTTGTTTAAGAAATTGGAATACCTGTAAAGGAGAGAATTAAAAATGAAAGTACATTGTTTATTAATTAATATTTTACTTACTAAAATTACTCACCTTCTGTTAAAAAACGGAATGCCTAAAAAAATCATTTAAAATGAACGAGCGTTTAGTGATAGGTTTGAATGAAATTTCAACAAACTAAAATTACTTACCTTGCTTTACAAATTGGAAAACCTGTAAAGAATATAAAAGTAAATTGTTTATTAAGTAATATTTTACTTACTTGAATTACTCACGTTTTGTTAAATATCGGAATACCCGAAAAAAAATCATCTAAAGCAAACGAGCATTTAGTGATAGATTTGAATAAATGTTCAACAAACTCATCAAACTAAAATTACTTACCTTGCTTTACAAAGTGGAATACCTGTGAAGAAGAGAATTAAAAATGAAAGTAAATTGTTTATTAATTAATATTTTACTTACTTGAATTACTCACGTTTTGTTAAATATCGGAATACCCGAAAAAAATCATGTAATGCGAACGAGCATTTAGTGATAGATTGGAATAAATTTTCAACAAACTCATCAAACTAAAATTACTTACCTTGCTTTACAAATTGGAATACCTGTAAAGAATATAAAAGTAAATTGTTTATTAATTAATATTTTACTTACTTGAATTACTCACGTTTTGTTAAATATCGGAATACCCGAAAAAAATCATCTAAAGCAAACGAGCATTTAGTGATAGATTTGAATAAATTTTCAATAAACTCATCAAACTAAAATTACTTACCTTGCTTTACAAAGTGGAATACCTGTGAAGAAGAGAATTAAAAATGAAAGTAAATAGTTTATTAATTAATATTTTACTTACTTAAATTACTCACGTTCTGTGAAAAATCGGAATATCTGAAAAAAATCATCTATAATGAAAGTAAATTGTTTATTAATTAATATTTTACTTACTAAAATTACTTACCTTGTTTAAGAAATTGGAATACCTGTAAAGGAGAGAATTAAAAATGAAAGTACATTGTTTATTAATTAATATTTTACTTACTAAAATTACTCACCTTCTGTTAAAAAACGGAATGCCTGAAAAAAATCATTTAAAATGAACGAGCATTTAGTGATAGGTTTGAATGAATTTTCAACAAACTCGTCAAACTAAAATTACTTACCTTGCTTTACAAATTGGAATACCTGTAAAGAATATAAAAGTAAATTGTTTATTAATTAATATTTTACTTACTTGAATTACACACGTTTTGTTAAATATCGGAATACCCGAAAAAAATCATCTAATGCGAACGAGCATTTAGTGATAGATTTGAATAAATTTTCAACAAACTCATCAAACTAAAATTACTTACCTTGCTTTAAAAATTGGAATACCTGTAAAGAAGACAATTAAAAATGAAAGTAAATTGTTTATTAATTAATATTTTACTTACTTAAATTACTCACGTTCTGTGAAAAATCGGAATATCTGAAAAAAATCATCTAAAATGAAAGTAAATTGTTTATTAATTAATATTTTACTTACTTAAATTACTCACGTTCTGTGAAAAATCGGAATATCTGAAAAAAATCATCTAAAATGAAAGTAAATTGTTTATTAATTAATATTTTACTTACTGAAATTACTCACCTTCTGTTAAAAATCGGAATACCTGAAAAAATAATAGAAAATGAACGAGCATTTAGTGATAGCTTTGAATGAATTTTCAACAAACACATCGAACTAAAATTACTTACCTTGCTTAAAAAATAGAATACATACCTGTAAAGAAGAGAATTAAAAATTAAACTACATTGTTGATTAATGGATATTTTACTAACAGAAATTACCTACCTCCCTTCTAAAATCGGAGTACCTGAA
Source organism: Perithous albicinctus (assembly GCA_964016905.1). Taxonomy (NCBI): domain Eukaryota; kingdom Metazoa; phylum Arthropoda; class Insecta; order Hymenoptera; family Ichneumonidae; genus Perithous; species Perithous albicinctus. The sequence goes on along the minus strand of OZ024695.1, from coordinate 12,872,793 downwards.
GAAAATGAAACTGGATTGTTTATAAATACATTTTATATTGAATAAAAATTACTCACCTTCTCTTACCTGTGTGATGGAGTGAATTCGATTTAATTTCTGTGAACCAGAAAACAAAAGAAGAAAACATCAAATCATTGATACTTGAAGCTGCAATGTCAACAGAAGAAAAATTGAAATCTATTGAAGCATGGTTATCAACACTTACCTTTATTAAAAACCAAAAACTTACACATGAAAGGTTAAAAAAAGTCAGTTTTGTACCTAAAATATTACAATCATAGTACAACGTGAATCCACAATATCAACCATTAATAGAAACAAAATATCTTTTATTTCAATTTCACTTACGTTTCAAACTGACAAATTGTTTTATTCCACGGAGACCGTCTCGGAATCAATTACGATGCAAGCTTGTTCAACACATATAGTAAATTCTTTTTTCTCGCCGATCTTTTTTGGGGGTTCAGCTTAGACTTCAGCATCTCGTCTTCATGTTGTCGAACAGTTCTAAGTTCCCGGCAACATTGAGTCAGCTAACACACACTTAGCTCCAAATTATGATATAGCCAGGAAGTTTTTCTGATTAATGAAATATTGGAGTAGCTGAATCGGTCACAAAACGCGATTGTAGGACGGAATGACGCGGTAGACACTTCGTCAAACTAGTTAAGATCGTTTATTTGCAAGTTCGAACTAGCATAGTGATGGTGTTACTTGGATGTCCGAAGACTTACTACCTCAATCTAGCTAAAGGGAACCATTTATAATGAGCACTGCAATGGAAAGGGTGCGAAGGAGTAGGGATGAAATTTGAGAGAAAAGCCAAAGCGGTGGAAAGTTCCAGAGCAATAAAGGCAACAATGACTTTTTGGAAAAGCGGCAAAAACGGTCAAGTCCAGGTAAGGGTCGGTAAGCACTCAAGCGGATGCCTACCTGGCGTGAGTTGCGAAGGACCGGTGACCGCAATAAACGCCGGAGCAGGTGCAGCGTCGCCGAAGGAAGTAAGAAACGGTACAAGGTATTAAAAATATTTAGACTGCATGAACAACCCTGGAAAGATACAAAATATAACAAAAATTGGAAGGTTCCAGAAATACATAGAGTGTAGAATATTCGATCTTCTGATTTTTGGTTACAATATAAATAAAGTTTCAGACGGTGAGAAACAAAAACTAATTGTCTGTTAATTAATTTTGGCTATCTTATCGAAAAATTAAGTTTTCGTTGTCATTGTATCCCGGCTACCGAATCCTAATATTCATTAATAAATTAGAAGATAAAGTAATTTGTATATATTAGCTGCCCGGTTGTTATGGAACTGTTGTTTAAAATAGCTTAAAAATTGTTATGTTTTATATGGACCTTTCCAAGAGAATACATTAAAAATTTCTTGTTTTTTTAAAACAGTTTTTCGAAATAATTTGAAAAAGTAAAAAATCATTAGTGAGACCTGAAACACAATCATGAATATGTGGCATAATAAGGGAACTGACGCTATAAGAAAAAAAGTTTTTTTAAGTATTAGAAAAAATATTTTTTTTATACTAACTTTGTAATAATTTTTTGGCATTATTATTATTCAAAATCAATTACCTTGGTACGTTTAAAGCCCTCCCATTATACTGGGGATCGTCGAGCGTTGCGGCAACCAAGTGCGAATAGCCGTGGTGCGGCGGTTGCCTGCCCATCACCTGCCGGACGAAGAGCGCCGGTCTGGCGAACCAACTGCCGAGCCAATCAACGCGAAGCTGCAAATGAGTTAATGCGCATAGGCTGATTGGTGAAGTAAGGACTCTAACTTTTGTAAATTCGAAGCTATCTGGCTACAATTTCCCACGTGAAATCATGATAAATGATTATCAAAGATGATTTTAGTCCAAGGAATTTCACTTGCGTAGCTAAACTTCGATTTTATTCGGAAAAACCGAAGATATTCCTGTCGCGAAACAGAAAATTTGAAATTTTGTTTGCAGATTCGGATGAAGTTTGGTTCACGTTTGCATCACCCTACAACAAGAATTACGTACTAATTTGACGCCGATCGGCCAAGCAGGTAAAAATTGATGGCATTTAAAAATTTTTTAAAACATGACGCATGTTTTTCGGGTTTGCATTCGCGCACTAGTCTGCGCAAAATACAAGACGTCCGGCAGAATTTGTTTATATAACTGGAATAACATGAAGCCATGATTAGTTTTAAAGCTTGCGAGAATCTACCCAGTTGTTAAAACTTTATGAGAATTTACATTTTTTGTATACTTTAAACTTTATTTTGGGTAATAATTAAAAAGTTGGCATTTCGTAAAAATGTTGAATATTACACATAAAAGTTTCTGCATTATTAAACAATGATCGATTTACGAGATTAACCACGTTATTTGTTATCTACAAACAAGTATACATGGTTAGCTAATAAAGATACTTACCTTCCTTTAAAAACTAGAATACCTGAAAAAAAAGAATAAAAAAGAACTCGTCGAGCTAAAATTACTTTCCTTGCTTAAAAATTTGAAGCACCTGTAAAGAAGAGAATTTAAAATTAAAGTAAATTGTTTATTAAGTAATATTTTATTTACTTAAAATACTCATCTTCTGTTAAAAATCGGAATACTTAAAAAAAAATAAAAAATGAACTAGTATCTATAGATAGGTTGGAATGAATTTTCAACAAACTCATCAAACCAAAATTACTTACCTTGCTTTAAAAATTGGAATACCTGTAAAGGAGAGAATTAAATATGAAAGTAAATTGTTTATTAATTAATATTTTACTTACATAAATTACTCATGTTCTGTTAAATATTGAAGTACATAAAAAAATACGTGTTTTATTTATTAATTTATTTTTTACTAAATAAAAGTTACTCACCTTCTGTAAAAAATCGTAATATCTGAAAAAATCATCTAAAATGAAAGTAAACTGTTTATTAATTAATATTTTACTTACTAAAATTACTTACCTTGCTTAAGAAATTGGAATACCTGTAAAGGCGAGAATTAAAAATGAAAGTAAATTTTTTGCTAATTAATATTTTACTTACTTAAATTACTCACCTTCTGTTAAAAATCGGAATACCTGAAAAAAATCATCTAAAATGAACGAAAATTTAGTGATAGGTTTGAATAAATTTTCAACAAACTCATCAAATTAAAATTACTTACCTTGCTTAAAAAATTGGAATACCTGTAAAGGAGAGAATTAAAAATGAAAGTAAATTGTTTACTAATTAATATTATACTTACCTAAATTACTCACGTTCTGTTAAAAATCGGAATACCTGAAAAAATCATCTAAGATGAATGTATATTTTGTATATTAGTTAAAATTTTACTTACTAAAATTACTTACCTTGTTTAAGAAATTGGAATACCTGTAAAGGAGAGAATTAAAAATGAAAGTACATTGTTTGCTAATTAATATTTTACTTACTTAAATTACTCATGTTCTGTTAAATATTGAAGTACATAAAAAAAATACGTGTTTTATTTATTAATTTATTTTTTACTAAATAAAAGTTACTCACCTTCTGTAAAAAATCGTAATATCTGAAAAAAATCATCTAAAATGAAAGTAAACTGTTTATTAATTAATATTTTACTTACTAAAATTACTTACCTTGCTTAAGAAATTGGAATACCTGTAAAGGCGAGAATTAAAAATGAAAGTAAATTTTTTGCTAATTAATATTTTACTTACTTAAATTACTCACCTTCTGTTAAAAATCGGAATACCTGAAAAAAATTATCTAAAATGAAAGTAAATTGTTTATTAATTAATATTTTACTTACTAAAATTACTTACCTTCCTTAAACAATTGAAATACCTGTAAAGGAGAGAATTAAAAATGAAAGTAAATTGTTTGCTAATTAATATTTTACTTACTTAAATTACTCACCTTGTGTTAAAAATCGGAATACCTGAAAAAAATCATGTAAAGTGAATGAGCATTTACTGATAGATTTAAATAAATATTCAACAAACTCATCAAACTAAAATGACGTACCTTGCTTTAAAAATTGGAATGCTTGTAAAGAGAGAAGAGAATTAAAAATGAAAGTAAATTGTTTATTAATTAATATTTTACTTACTTAAATTACTGACGTTCTGTTAAATATCGGAGTACATGAAAAACAATACGTGTTTTATTTATTAATTTATTTTTTACTAAATAAAAGTTACTCACCTTCTGTAAAAAATCGTAATATCTGAAAAAATCATCTAAAATGAAAGTAAACTGTTTATTAATTAATATTTTACTTACTAAAATTACTTACCTTGCTTAAGAAATTGGAATACCTGTAAAGGCGAGAATTAAAAATGAAAGTAAATTTTTTGCTAATTAATATTTTACTTACTTAAATTACTCACCTTCTGTTAAAAATCGGAATACCTGAAAAAAATCATCTAAAATGAACGAAAATTTAGTGATAGGTTTGAATAAATTTTCAACAAACTCATCAAATTAAAATTACTTACCTTGCTTAAAAAATTGGAATACCTGTAAAGGAGAGAATTAAAAATGAAAGTAAATTGTTTACTAATTAATATTATACTTACCTAAATTACTCACGTTCTGTTAAAAATCAGAATACCTGAAAAAAATTATCTAAAATGAAAGTAAATTGTTTATTAATTAATATTTTACTTACTTAAATTACTCACGTTCTATTAAAAATCGGAATACCTAAAAAAATCATCTAAGATGAAAGTAAATTGTTTATTAATTAAAATTTAACTTACTAAAATTTCTTACCTTGCTTAAGAAATTGGAATACCTGTAAGGGAGAGAATTAAAAATGAAAGTACATTGTTTGCTAATTAATATTTTATTTACTTAAATTACTCACCTTCTGTTAAAAATCGGAATACCTGAAAAAAATTATCTAAAATGAAAGTAAATTGTTTATTAATTAATATTTTACTTACTTAAATTACTGACGTACTGTTAAATATCGGAGTACATGAAAAACAATACGTGTTTTATTTATTAATTTATTTTTTACTAAATAAAAGTTACTCACCTTCTGTAAAAAATCGTAATATCTGAAAAAATCATCTAAAATGAAAGTAAACTGTTTATTAATTAATATTTTACTTACTAAAATTACTTACCTTGCTTAAGAAATTGGAATACCTGTAAAGGCGAGAATTAAAAATGAAAGTAAATTTTTTGCTAATTAATATTTTACTTACTTAAATTACTCACCTTCTGTTAAAAATCGGAATACCTGAAAAAAATCATCTAAAATGAACGAAAATTTAGTGATAGGTTTGAATAAATTTTCAACAAACTCATCAAATTAAAATTACTTACCTTGCTTAAAAAATTGGAATACCTGTAAAGGAGAGAATTAAAAATGAAAGTAAATTGTTTACTAATTAATATTATACTTACCTAAATTACTCACGTTCTGTTAAAAATCGGAATACCTGAAAAAATCATCTAAGATGAATGTATATTTTGTATATTAGTTAAAATTTTACTTACTAAAATTACTTACCTTTTTTAAGAAATTGGAATACCTGTAAAGGAGAGAATTAAAAATGAAAGTACATTGTTTGCTAATTAATATTTTACTTACTTAAATTACTCATGTTCTGTTAAATATTGAAGTACATAAAAAAATACGTGTTTTATTTATTAATTTATTTTTTACTAAATAAAAGTTACTCACCTTCTGTAAAAAATCGTAATATCTGAAAAAAATCATCTAAAATGAAAGTAAACTGTTTATTAATTAATATTTTACTTACTAAAATTACTTACCTTGCTTAAGAAATTGGAATACCTGTAAAGGCGAGAATTAAAAATGAAAGTAAATTTTTTGCTAATTAATATTTTACTTACTTAAATTACTCACCTTCTGTTAAAAATCGGAATACCTGAAAAAAATCATCTAAAATGAACGAAAATTTAGTGATAGGTTTGAATAAATTTTCAACAAACTCATCAAATTAAAATTACTTACCTTGCTTAAAAAATTGGAATACCTGTAAAGGAGAGAATTAAAAATGAAAGTAAATTGGTTACTAATTAATATTATACTTCCCTAAATTACTCACGTTCTGTTAAAAATCGGAATACCTGAAAAAATCATCTAAGATGAATGTATATTTTGTATATTAGTTAAAATTTTACTTACTAAAATTACTTACCTTGTTTAAGAAATTGGAATACCTGTAAAGGAGAGAATTAAAAATGAAAGTAAATTGTTTACTAATTAATATTATACTTACCTAAATTACTCACGTTCAGTTAAAAATCGGAATACCTGAAAAAATCATCTAGAATGAATGTATATTTTGTATGTTAGTTAAAATTTTACTTACTAAAATTACTTACCTTGTTAAAGAAATTGGAATACCTGTAAAGGAGAGAAATAAAAATGAAAGTACATTGTTTGCTAATTAATATTTTACTTACTTAAATTACTCACCTTCTGTTAAAAATCGGAATACCCGAAAAAAATTATCTAAAGGGAACGAGCATTTAGTCACAGGTATGAATAAATTTCCAACAAACTCATCAAACTAAAATTACTTACCTTGCTTTAAAAATTGGAATACCGGTAAAGAAGAGAATTAAACATGAAAGTAAATTGTTTATTAATTAATATTTTACTTACTTAAATTACTCACGTTCTGTTAAAAATCGGAATATCTGAAAAAAATCATCTAAAATGAAAGTAAATTGTTTATTAATTAATATTTTACTTACTTAAATTACTCACCTTCTGTTAAAAATTGGAATGCCTGAAAAAATCATTTAAAATGAACGAGCATTTATTAGTGATAGGTTTGAATGAATTTTCAACAAACTCATCAAACTAAAATTACTTACCTTGCTTAAGAAATAGGAATGCCTGTAAAGAAGAGAATTGAAAATGAAAGTAAATTGTTTACTAATTAATATTTTACTTACTTAAATTACTCACGTTCTGTTAAAAATCGGAATACCTAAAAAATCATCTAAGATGAAAGTAAATTGTTTATTAATTAATATTTTACTTACTAAAATTACTTACCTTCCTTAAGAAATTGTAATACCTGTAAAGCCGAGTATTAAAAATGAAAGTAAATTTTTTGCTAATTAATATTTTACTTACTTAAATTACTCACCTTCTGTTAAAAATTGGGATGCCTGTAAAGAAGAGAATTAAAAATGAAAGTAAATTGTTTACTAATTAATATTTTACTTACATAAATTAATCACGTTCTATTAAAAATCGGAATACCTAAAAAAATCATCTAAGATGAACGAGCATTTAGTGATAGGTTTGAATGAATTTTCAACAAACTCATCAAACTAAAATTACTTACCTTGCTTTAAAAATTGGAATACCTGTAAAGAAGATAATTAAAAATGAAAGTGAATTGTTTATTAATTAATATTTTACTTACTTAAATTACTCACGTTCTGTTAAAAATCGGAATATCTGAAAAAAATCATCTAAAATGAAAGTAAATTGTTTATTAATTAATATCTTACTTACTTGAATTACTCACGTTTTGTTAAATATCGGAATACCCGAAAAAAATCATCTAAAGCGAACGAGCATTTAGTGATAGATTTGAATACATTTTCAACAAACTCATCAAACTAAAATTACTTACCTTGCTTTAAAAATTGGAATACCTGTAAAGAAGACAATTAAAAATGAAAGTAAATTGTTTACTAATTTATATTTTACTTACTTAAATTACTCACCTTCTGTTAAAAATTGGGAAGCCTGTAAAGAAGAGAATTAAAAATGAAAGTAAATTGTTTACTAATTAATATTTTACTTACTTAAATTACTCACGTTCTATTAAAAATCGGAATACCTAAAAAAATCATCTAAGATGAAAGTAAATTGTTTATTAATTAAAATTTAACTTATTAAAATTTCTTACCTTGCTTAAGAAATTGGAATACCTGTAAGGGAGAGAATTAAAAATGAAAGTACATTGTTTGCTAATTAATATTTTATTTACTTAAATTACTCACCTTCTGTTAAAAATCGGAATACCTGAAAAAAATTATCTAAAATGAAAGTAAATTGTTTATTAATTAATGTTTTACTTACTAAAATTACTTACCTTCCTTAAACAATTGAAATACCTGTAAAGGAGAGAATTAAAAATGAAAGTAAATTGTTTGCTAATTAATATTTTACTTACTTAAATTACTCACCTTGTGTTAAAAATCGGAATACCTGAAAAAAATCATGTAAAGTGAATGAGCATTTACTGATAGGTTTAAATAAATATTCAACAAACTCATCAAACTAAAATGACGTACCTTGCTTTAAAAATTGGAATGCTTGTAAAGAGAGAAGAGAATTGAAAATGAAAGTAAATTGTTTATTAATTAATATTTTACTTACTTAAATTACTGACGTTCTGTTAAATATCGGAGTACATGAAAAACAATACGTGTTTTATTTATTAATTCATTTTTTACTAAATAAAAGTTACTCACCTTCTGTTAAAAATCGAAATACCCGAAAAAAATCATCTACAATGAACGAGCATTTAGTGGTAGGTTTGAATAAATTTTCAACAAACTCATCAAACTAAAATTACTTACCTTGCTTTACAAATTGGAATATCTTTAAAGAAGAGAATTAAAAATGAAAGTAAATGGTTTATTAATTAATATTTTACTTACTTAAATTACTCACCTTCTGTTAAAAATCGGAATACCTGAAAAAAATAATCTATAATGAATAATAAAAATACTTATCTTGCTTAAGAAATTAGAATACCTGTAAAGAAGAGAATTAAAACTGAAAATAAATTGTTCATTAATACATGTTTTATTACAATAAAAAGTACTCACCTTCTGTTAAATACCAGAATACCTGGAAAAACCTAGGACTTCAAAATATAACGAATAAAATGAATGTGAAGTACGTTTCGTACTTCGAAACGAGAAACAACTAGTTCTCTGTTGAATGGGACACTATATCGAACTTTCGCAAGCAACTGTTAAAATTGAAGTGTTTATAAAAATTGTTTCTTCGGAGCTCCAATATTTCAGGCGATTTTTCGCGTCACATCATTGGTCAAGCAGTTCATCCCTCTAGGGTGAACGTTAAGCCAATCCCGTCGGTCGCCACTGCCTCGACTCTCCTTCCCCTAGGCTTGTTGGCATCCCTTACCTGCTTAATGTGGTGGGGGGAAGCATCCACCGGGGCCAGCGACGCAGGGCCTGATGGTCAGCACGTAGGCCCGTTTTTATTACGTCCAAGTGCTGGGTTTTCCCCAAGTCAGAAAAAGGTCCAAAAGTCACGACGCTGCGAGGCTCCACTGGTGGTAAAATAATTCTTGTTGACAATAACCAGACGCTCGTTCGCAGGTATTTGTTTGCCGAGGCGTCCTTTATGAGCAAAGTTTTATGAGCTGCCCTCATCCGGTGATCCTTGGTCCGCGTTCAGCCGCCTCAGGGTTGTAAAGGAGAAGGCCTTTCTCCGTCCAAATGCTATTTTCTCATGTGACCATTTCTATCTCTAAAATACGCTTTCCCGTTATTTAATATTCTGTTATTTATCTTTTTTTTAAACTAAAAACCGGACGGCTCGCTAGATTCTTTTTTTGAATTCTATTATTGTAACTTATTGGTCACAAGAAAATTTGATATTTATTGAAGCATAGTTATTGACTCTTACCTTCGCTAAAATTGAAATCTTACACGCAAAGGGTAAGCGAAATTTTAGCAAACGAGCTAAATGATTTTTCACACATAAAACAATATTAGAGGAAGATCGGTATTGATTTTTAGCTGAATCTATAAACAAGTTCGATTTTTATGGAATTTTGACTTTTTCTAAAAATTTACTTTTTGCTCTAATTCACGTCAACTCCCACTAAAACAACTCGAATTTTTTACATACAAAAAAGAATATTCAGAGGTATTACGTACCAAATTTGGTGACGTTTGATAAATGGGTTCGGATCTTATAGGAATATTAAATTTTTTATGTATCAACAGGCTCTACTTTCTAAATATCTAACAAAACGGACTAAAACTTTAGACACGTGCGTAATATTACATACAGAAATATTTTGTACCTGAGTTAGTGAAAAACGAGAACGCGATTCCAATGTTAGAACACTAGATTTTTATACTCACAATTGTACTTTGATTTTAAATATATAAGAAATAGTGAACTTTTTATTGTAAAAATATTGTGGAAAGTAAGCAAGAAATTATATACAAATATAACATACTTTTTAAATTTTCTTAAAACAAGGATGCAAAGTAGAACTTTAGAATTTAGAATTTCTACAAAGTTTCCTCTATGAGGAAACAAAAATCAATAAAAATACTTTCTCATAAAGGTAACTTTATAAAAATTTTAAAAATAATGTGGAAACTATGTGCAAAGTTCTACTTTGCATCCTTGTTTTAATTTCTCTTACGTTTCAAAGTGACAAATTGTTGTATGCCACGGAGATTGGCTTGGAATCGGTTGCAATGCAAACTTGTTCAACGTATAAAGTGAATTCTTTTTTCTCACCGATTCTTTTCGAGGATTCAGCTTTGACTTTAACATCTCAAATATCCTCTTCGTGTTGTCGAACGCATCTAAGTTCCAAGCACTATTCAGTTGGCTGACACACACTTAACAAACAAACACACACTTAACACCAAACCGTGATATCGCGAAGAAGTTTTTTGTGATTAATGAAATATTTAAGTAGCTGACTCGGCTACAAAACGCGGTTGTAGGTCGAAATGACACGGTTGACACTTTGTATATAACAATTTAAGAACATTCACTTACAAATCCGAACTAGGATAGTGATGGTGTTACTTGGGTGTCTGAAGACTGACTAGCTTAATTTAGCACAAGGGAAGCGTTTATAATGAGGGTTGGAATAGGAAGGGCACGAAGGAGTAGGGATGAAATTTGAGAGAAACCCAAAGCGGTGGAAAGTTCCAGTCCAGCAGTGGTAGGTATGACCGGGAGATTATTCTAGGAAGGAAGCACGCTAATAGCCTGTCGATTAAGGATTTTCAAGTGTAAAGGTAACAATGGTTTTCGGAAAACCGGTAACAAAAGTAAAGTCCAGGTAAGCGCTCGAACGGACGCCTAGCCGACGTGAGTTGTAAAGGTCTGGAGACAGCAATAAACGCCCGAGCCGACGCAGCGTCGCCGAAGGACGACAGAAACGGTACAAAGGATTAAAAATCTTTAGGACGCATGAACAGTCTTAGAAAAATACAAAATGTGACAAAAGCTGGACTTTCGTAAATTTTCCATGTCTTGAATTCTCATTAGAATATAAATAAAGCAAATGATGAGAAACAAAAAAAAAATTGAGTTTCTATCAATTTTGGCTATCTTCGCGAAAAATTCAATTTTGTTGTCATTGGATTCACGGTGGTAATTCTAATTTTCATTAATAAATGAGAAAATTAGGTAATCTGTATATATCAACTACTCATATCAAGTACATCAGATAAGCGCGCGAATTTAAACCTCGGGTACCAACCCAGTTAGGCACATTCGAATAAGTTGAAAGCCCCACTGCTTGCCAAAGTACAACCCTTCTCTCCCTTCGCGTACGAAAATATCGCTTCTCGAGCGATTTTTCGTGACGCGCGTGGGAGCATGCACAATCGTAAGGTACCCGCAATGTAAGCATGCGAAACTGTACGTCAAATATTTAGGAAACTTTAATAATTATATGTACATAAAGAATATTTTATACATAGAATAAATATATACATTGTTGTTTTAAAAAATTGTTGAGCATTTATTTCGCTGATTACGTATAGAAATGAAACTCGAATTTTAAAATGTGCAAATTGTTACGATTTCAAAAGATGGTCAATTTTGCAAAGGATTTTAATGCTTTATATCAAACAAGGAAGCTTAGATCATAAATTCTCCATCAAAAGTAACATTTGTTTAGAAGATATCGGTTTTGAAAAACAAAAATGCCAAAATGTCAGTAAAAATATAGTAAAAAAAAATGTTAACAATTATGAAAGAAAACTTTTTTTTTTCTTATGACATGAATTCTCAATTTTTTTGGATTTATGGTCTTTTTTTTTTTAATTTACTGATGATTCTGAAATTTTTGTTCCAATGAATTTTGTAAGGTTTTAATAATGGAACTCTCGTTTTAAATATCTTGTTTATGTATTATATAAAAAAAATATATATATGAATATATAAAAAATTCGCGATATTCTTTCAAATTTCACTGAATCATTTAAAAAAGTAAAAAAATTAGTAAGTCCTAAAACAATCATGTATATACGGAATAATCAGCACCATAATCTGACGCTATAAGAAAAAAATATTTCCATCAAATTTGTTGAATAATATTTTTCATAGCAATTTTTAAATAACTTTTTGGCATTGTTATTATTCAAGATCGATGTCTTTAGTATTATTATTCCTTCAAGGCTTGTCGTCTAATCTCCAAAAGCAGCCTGAAGTCTTCACGAGTCTGAAATTTCCTGAAAATGAACAGCAAACGATTATTTAAAAATAAAATTACTTGACCAACATTCTAGAGGCATAAATATCAAACTTGACAGCTCTTAACTCGGATCTATGGCATGTCGAGTATATAATTACATAGATCGGAGTATAAATTGAGATACGATCGGGTCACGTCCTATCATTTATGTAGGTCACCCATTCTATTCTAAAAAGGGCAACGTAGACTGAACAATCTTTCCGTAAACTAAGCCCACAAAGCAGACCATTAAATTTGCATGCGGGACGATCAATATTTGATGAGACAACTTCAAAACGGTCTAAAAAGAAGTTATCTATATAATCTATAACAACTTAAAAAATCGATCCTCAGCCCTCATTGTTTCAAATAGGTAGCACAATTTCTGCTCACTTCTTGCCCGAGCTTTGATTAATACGTTGTTCTATACCGATGTCACTCTTAATTTATCACTAAGACACCAATTTATACGATGATGTGCTGGTGCGAAATTATTTTTGCGATTCTACTTATTCGTATATCAGTCATAATAGCTGATAAGAGCAATTTAATGGTAAACATTACCTCAACGGAATCTTGGATATCGATGGAAAATCTTGCGACTGTGATAAACGTGTCGTTCACTACATCAAAGTGCTGCAATGCTTTTATTTCCGGTATGTTATTAATGTAATAAGTGATAACAGAGCAACGGCTCTAAATAGCAAGTAAAAATATTGTGGCTTTTAATCAGACGGATCTGCTGGGGCTCAGAATATTTTCAATGAATTTGTAAGGATTTACCCATACGAGTATACCTTAAATAACAGGACTTACGAATGTGACAGTTATTTCATGATCTTCACGTCGGCTGATAGAATAAAAACTACTTTGAGAAGGCAAGTCAATAAAGACATTACATTCAATTGAAATTGTATAAAGTAATACAGTATGACCCCGATTAACCGCACAGTAGAAAAATCTAAAATAAAATGTCTGTAGTATAAACAAAAATATTTGTCCACAAACGTTGACACTTTGTTTTTTTTTTACAAAGAGAAGTTTGTAAGTTTTTAAAATAGAAAGTATAACATTTGAAATATCTTTTTTACTTCAATTTTTATGTAATAAATATTTTTTGTAATACTTATAAAAAAAATATATAACTTTGTAAAGTATACAATTTTTTTCGACACGTTGATAATTTATCAAAAACGATCGTAGAAATGACTGGTTTATTAATTTTTTTTTTAATCTGATATTTAATGGCTATTGATTTACATTACAACCTCAAATCTTTAAACACATTTTACTTAAAAATAGGCGTATTAATTTACAGTTTTTAATTTTATTTACGCCACAGTTCTGATATCGCTTGTCTTCATTTTTTTATTGACATTTATCGTCTCGAATATAAATGTGTTGGAAGTTTTAATATGGGAATCGAATAATATAAAAATACTCGGTTGTGTAAATTCAACACTTAAACACTAAAAATTATTATTCATATCAAGTTGGTGGAAACTGTTTGAAAGTGATTGCCAATCACGATTAACACAGTTAATTTTTAACAGTGTAAGTATCATCACTTTAGAATCTTTATTTTGAGATAAAATTAACTATTCTGAGGAAAGTATTTCATGGAGGCGAGAACTCATGATTTAAGGTGCATAAACATTGCCAACCAAAATATTGATTCTATTAAAATTTTAGTACTTTTAGATATTATACTTTTAGAGAAAATTTGTGTAGAAGTATTTTTTATTTTTATAATATAAAATAGATTCTCAGATTTTTCCGAATACATATGATTTTATTTTAATTTTCTTATCATTGCAAAATGATTTTTCAATTTTTATATTGAATAAACAGATTTAAAAAAAAAACAGCCTTAAAATATTATTAAAAACAGAAGTTTCACAATTACAAAAAAATTCTTTAAAAAATCATGTTTTCGGAAAAATTGTAATTTTTAAAAATGTCTACCGAATTTACTAAACAAGTTGTGTTCTTACTAATTTATTAATACATATTTAATATTATTACTATTGTTAAAAACCAATGTTATAGGAATCTTCCTTGATGCGAATTCTTACCCCAGATTTTCTTCTGGTTTAAAAGTACTTTCTAATCAAATAAAATTTTCAGTTAGGAATGCATGTGTAATTTGCATCCTTGATCCACGCCCCGGATGTCCTGAATCCGATTAATCGGGGTTCTGTGTACATTGCCAATAGTGGTCCTAATCATGTTTGTGACTCACGATTGGTCTCAATATTTAGAAGCTGATCAACATTATTAATGTGTTTTTACCTTAATCCAGGATACCAATGACAATCGCCACAACCGAACTTTTAATTATTGTCGATAACGACGTAGAAGAGTCAATGGAAATGTTCAACGCTTTTATGTACGAAAATGCAAACGTCAATATCGTTGCATTTAATGGCCTATGGGTACTTACAGAAAATTTTTTGAAGCCGAGGGTTTTTAAGAGAATATCAAGGTGAGAAGAAACATGAATATCCTCGAATCATAAATAAATATAATAATCGTTAACAGCCATCTTGAAATGGAGCGCAAGCAAGGTTTAGTGAATCTTCAGGGTCGAGAATTGCAAGCCATGGCATACTTAAAACCTCCGTTCTGCTACCTCAAGACAACTGCCAGTGAGACAGTAATGGGCATTGAGCAAGAATACTTTATTGCGAAAGATGGTATAAAAAATCGTAATTCAATATATCACACGAATAGAAAAAGGATTACAAATAATTCATGGTTGACACCAGAATTATTTGAAACGGTACTTGTACAATTGTGATCGCTTCAGTACAGTGAACCTTATTTATGCAAATTTTCATTATTTTACTGAAAATCATTCGTTCGAATCGTAGTTTTACCGAAAAAAAAACATTGCCAAACCTAAGAACGAAATGTTTGAAATTCCGAAAAACAGTGTCATATGAAAATACTGTTCACCATATTTTCAATAACTTGGAAATTAAATTACAAATGGTGTCAAACATTTCATTCTTAAACAAAGACTTTTCTGTAAAAGCTTTAAAAAACCGTAAATCTAGTCGTTGAGCAATCCAATTTTTTTGTGATTAAAATTTGTTATTTATCTTTTAACTACTGGCCCACGCACATTTTCGGAGCAGCCTCAAAAATGTTATATTCGAACAAAGAATTTACTGTAAAATTTCAAAATAATTGTCGACGTAGTTATTGAGAAATAACATTTAGGGTGATCATAAAAACAAAGATTTTCGAAAAAGTCTGAAAAATGTTCTGGAGTGCTTTTTCATGTTGCCCTGCAACATCCAAAAAGGGGGAAAAATGAAGTAATTCCGGTGTGTACCTGTAAGTATTGCGATTCAAACCAGAAATGCTGCACAAACCCTTACTTCATTGGAAAAATCACAATTATTAAATCAACATTTAAAATTACTCTGGTTTCAAACCATAGTAATTTTAAAACTCAAATTAAAGAATAACAGTACCTTGAAAACTCCTAGAATAGTTTGCAATTCATTTTCTCCGTACATGCAATACAAATGAATAATAAGAAAATCAAATAGCGTTTTATACAAATATAATAAAAATCTAATAACACTAGAACTGCTTCTGAAACAAAATTGTCTCGCAGATACCGAACTGGATGGAGTGGAGATGAAGTTATTTATGCTGATTGCCGAGCAATTGAATTTCACATGGAGAATCCAAGAAAGCAAGAATGTCGACCGGTTTGTAAACTCCACGAACGCTGTATTATCGACAAGATCGAAAATCTAGTGACATTCAATGATCTAGGTATGGACGTCGAAACGGAACGATTTGGCAGGGCGGTATGATCAGTCAAATTATCAGAAAAGAAGTGGACATTGCATTTACCAGTATATGGCTAACAGTGGATAAACATGCATTTGTAAATATGACACAATCGTGGTCACTGCTTCATATACACTTTATGGTACCGAGACCGAAGCCCTACACAAGTTTTTGGGCTTTAACTAGGCCATTGTCTCCTTTAGTTTGGTGTCTAATTGTCGCTACGCTGATTATTCAGAGCATTTACGTTCACACCAAAGCTAAAATCAGTGCAACTGTTCCTAAAAGTAATAAAAACCTAAAAAAATAAAATTAATATTAATAATGCAATGCACATACATTCCCAACCTAAACTTTGATTTTATTAGCACTCATGCTTTGGGCTAAAAGAAATATCTACAAAAAAAAGAACAATATCATTTAAGCTACTAAATGATTTTCGCTTAAATGACATAAAGTTTTATAAATGACATATTGACATAAAGTTAAATAAAGTATTTTATAAAATTTTCTAACGAGTTAAACAAAACTTCACTAATTTATTAATACCTATTCTGCATTACTATTATTATTTATTAAAATCAATGTTATCTTTATATGTGCAAAGACGTTGATTTTTTCTATTCAAACTGAAGGTAATAAAATTCTAATCAAGTCGAACCTTTCGTTGGCAGTATACGTGCAATGTAACCATAAGATCAGTGAGTCATCTGAAAAAAGGCATAATAAAATTTCTTGTTTTGTTTTGTGAAACTATATTGATAAATAAAATCTACAAAAAAATATAAAAACATAGTGTTAGATTTTCGTGAAATACTATAATTTTACAATTTTCATTTGTCGTAACTTTCACATCAAACCAAGATCGATGGATTTTAGTGTTTAAAGTCCCATATTTTTCGTAGGAGAGTGCTTTCCAGTCCAAGTATGATAACTCAGGATGCTGTGGCAATTGGATTCCCGTTATTTATTTATTTGGTCAGTCTTTTTGAAAACACACATTTTGTTATATATTTCATGATTACATAGCAGGGGTTAGAAAAAAAAATCTCTCCCACAAATAAGACGTTTTTTTCGTAATAATATCTTGAAACATCATGAAAATTTTGTTAAATGCGGCCTACAAAATCTTGTCTGACTGACAAATCTATGACACTACGAAATTGCAAAATAATAGTAGTTGGTATATATTTTATTAGGCTTGAATGCTAGTTTCTTTTAAGGGAGTCGAGTCAGCTAAATTAAAAGAATCAATGTTCAATACTTTTTAAATTGTCTTTTTAGATTCCAAATTTGAAGTTCGAGGCAATAAATAAGTTACAAGCGAATAATTAGCATTGTTAATGAAACATATTACATTCCACCTCACAGCATTCTAATGAAATTTTAAAACTGAATTGTCAAATTAAAGTGCTCAATATGTATGTTCTTTCACAGCAAGTCTAATCAAGAAAAAAATGTCCCAACGTCTTTACTTAGACGACTCGGACCCATTAATAAATAGTTTCAGCATAGAACATATTTTATCATGCCATTTTTTACATAACTCAGTATCATTAAAAAAAATGTATTAAGCTTTCGTTAATACATTATTAACCTACTTGGCAGGATTTCGGAGCTTTGCCATAACCTGGACCGAATTAATGGGACGTCTGGTAGGTACATGGGCACCCAAAGATATGCAAGGTTTCAGAACTCAATTTCAAATTTGGCATATGATGGGCCTTCTACTGGTGACTGCGTATTCGAGCACTTTGGCAGCAAGATTGACGACTTGGCGTTACGAGAAAAGGTGAATCACCAGTCGCATGAACTACACATGATTAGGGTACTTCACCAATTAAATAAAAATCTAATAAAACATAATTGCTTCTCTACTAATAAAATTAATGAAAAAAGACATTACATTGTGTTCAATTTATTTAGGCTCGAGTTAAATTTGTTTACCAGTGTTATATTTTTGTGGTGAATTATATTCAATTATGCTCGAGAGTGGAAGATGAAATTTTATCTTCTTATTTTTCTTTAACGAATTTTTTTTTATTGAATTTTTAAGAATGGGTGCCACCCTAATACATGTGCACAGACTTTTTAATAAAATATACAAATGATTCGAAGTGTCTTCACATTCCTAAATCCAACATAATAAAGTTTTTTTTATATAAATAAAAATTACGAATCCGCAGAGAAAATTATGGCTTTTCTCTTCAATAAACGTAAATTTATTCGTTTATTATCTCAGGATCGACACTGCTGAGGACTTCATTAAAGCAAATTTAACGTGGGGTGATGAATATTTTACGCCCTCAGTTTCAAACATATTTGACCATTCTGTGAGTATAAATAAGTAGATTAATATTCTACTGAATAATACAAGACATAATAAATATTTGAGTTTAAATTATTTGATTCAAAGGATCCGTATGCTAGACAATATGCCTCGCATTTTGAAATTGAAATTGACGAGGAAGATCGTCACAGAAAAATGTTAAAAGGAAATTACGCAGTACTTGGCAACATCATTGGCTCTAGCTTCTTTCCATTGCAACATGTTAGAAATGAAGATTTGAAAGTAATTATAGTCAAAGTAAATATTCAAAAAAATGTAAAAATGATTTCGCAAATAACAAAAAATCGAATGTTTTCGTTAGGATTTTAGGGTTATGAAGGACTCGATTGCCCATTACTACTCTTCTTTTGCAGTCCAACCTTGGCTTGTAGAATCCGTGAATCAGGTAAAATCTGCTAAAAAAAAAAGCCTAATCCAAGGAACAAATAAAATGAAATATCATATATTTAAGTAACAATAATGCATCTTTTAATTTTCCAAAAGCTGATGTTCCGACTTCAATGTGCTGGCTTGGTGAAGTATCACCTCGAAAATGTACTTCACAGACGTACGGGAAGTGCGCTTCGCGAAGTTCTTCTCGAGCATGACAATAACGAGGGAATACCGAGGGTACTCAAGCTGAATCCACTCGGCGCGGGAATTGCGGTTTTTATTACAGGCTTGACTATTTCAACTGTCGTATTTTATTTTGAGCTAAAATCCGTCAGTGGTAAAAAATCAATCCGCGAAGTATTGCTTGGAATAAAGAAGACACGTAAAATTTCGCATGTTCAACCACTGAATAGAAAAAGACAACATTCGAGAAACTGAAAGAAAAGAATTGTTTTCATTTTTCCATTAATAAAAAAGGCGTTGATATTATATGAAATTGCGGAACTTTAGGTAAGGCGGATAAGGTAGAAAAATTGGTTCTGTATACCCTTTTAAAAACAACGCAATTTTTCAGTGCATGTTTAGCATTCAAAGCGTTGTCTTTTTACACTTGACGTCAAGTCGCGACCGTGACTCTTGATTCCCTACTTAATCAGGCTTTCATAACATGATTCGATCAAATTCGGTAAAGAAAAAATATGCATAAAATAATTATCAGTATCGTATTTCATATTACGATCGGTGAGGCATTAAAAAACGTTATAACGTTTTTACTGCATCTCGTAAGCACGATCTTTGCATACGAAGTATGTTACCTCATCAGAGCCCCAATTCTCGAACCGGTTGCATAAGTTTCGCATGCGATCGCTTTTTAAATGTGAATTCGTATACGAGAATCCTTAGGGCAGATTTGAAAATTAGGCCCCCGATGTTCAGGAAGCGTGAACTCAGGAACGAGAAATTATCGCAGGGAAATGTGAAGTTTTTAAGGAGGTTCGTTGATCAGGTTCGTTCCGAGTAAAAAATTAATCAGTAAGGTCACTGAATTTGTTACGTGTTACGGATTTCTCGTACATGATTTTTCAGATCTCAATTTGTAGCTATCATTTAAAGCCAAGATGTTCAAAAAACATAGGTTTGCATTTATTGAATCATTCTGAATATTACGAAAGCGTAAAGTGCAAAGTTTACCGCAATCCCCTGTTAAAAAAGACATGGTCTAAATATCCCCAAATTATCGAAATTACGAAGGCAGTTTATAAGTTTGTTGCTTGGTCGCTATGTCGTCTGTCATGAACGATGTTCGACCTATGACGGCCAGGTTTAATCGCAGATCTTTTGCTGTGTACATTTGCTTTATTTTAGTACAACAAATGTGTTTACAATACAATAACATGCGGCTCTTAAATATAAGTTTACAGTCTACAAGCAAAATAATCAATATGGAGCGCCCGCAGCGCGCAGGTTATTGCTAGTAATAAGAAAGGAAAGTACAGTTAAAGATAAGACGAGCACCGGATATAGCTTAACGTTCAACAACGTCGCACACCCGCGCAGATTTCAATAGTCAACTAATAAAATCAACGAATTTTTTGCGTGAAGTCGAAATGTCATTGTGTTCGCATTTTAAAATACTATAGTATATTATGTAACAAGTGTGTAAAGTACGTTGTTTTCGCACGAATTGCACATGCTATTTTTTGTAATAGCGTCGTGAAGCGAGCTCTGAGGCGTTGACCGGAGTAAAGCGCGAGTTTTGCAGAAGTGAGCGTAAAGTGAACGGAGTGCGTAAAGTCTCACTTCACGCACGGCGCGCTTGCGCGTCATTTTTTTATCAGTCAATTTCTGCTCGATCTGAATAAAAACTAACACGATGTAAATTGAAGTTTCCGAATATATCGGGGGAAAAATATATTACGTTGGCGGTCGAATAATAAAATGAAATCGGAGATACTCAACGTTGAGGCCTTCAATCATCACTGTGGGTAAGAAATTGGCAACGTCACGACCCCTCCGCGTTCAATTTAAATGGCGCATTTTGCAAATTGGTCAAAGTGCTGTATTTCGACGTTCCCTCTGAAAGTAATTGTATGCAGCTACAAAAATTCAATTTATCGCAAAAATTAGTAATTGATAGAGCACTAAGACAATAAGCGAGAAGAGAAGGCATAAAAATAATTAGAAATATACAGCAACTGAAATAATAAGCTTTTATAATTTCAGCTCAAGAAAACCCCCGCCACTTCAGCCCCCTTTCGTTCTTTCCAAAATTCAATACAAAACATAAATCTGTGTATGCATAATGGTTGCATATTATTTAAACATATTATATTACAACTGGACATACTTTATAAAGAAATTTTTTTACAAACTTCTTGACATGCA
Source organism: Perithous albicinctus (assembly GCA_964016905.1). Taxonomy (NCBI): domain Eukaryota; kingdom Metazoa; phylum Arthropoda; class Insecta; order Hymenoptera; family Ichneumonidae; genus Perithous; species Perithous albicinctus. The sequence goes on along the minus strand of OZ024695.1, from coordinate 12,851,416 downwards.
ATTCTTAGAATTATAATCGCTCATGACAGTACCCTCATTAAAAGTTTTACACTGGCGACATAGATGTGATTTTTACGGGATTGAGTCTACTCGCCTCTGACCCAAGTAGCTCTCATCGCTCCTAATGTACATATAGAAATAAATATAAATGGCTAGATATTAAGTAAGATTACATTGTAAGTTTATAATAATTATGTAGTGAAAGCATTAAAACTATATTTATATTGTCATACTTTTGCGTTCTCCAAAATTAATTTGCAAATTAAATTCTGACCCTCAATATATATATTAAAACTTGATACTTTATATTGTTCATCTGCAAGATACTTGTAAGTGAAATGATACTTCGGCAATGGGCGGATAGCTTAGATTGTTAGAAGTCGTTGATTTCTATTAGACACGTTTCAGCTCATAGTCCAGAGCCTTCTTCAGTATTTTTATTAATTTAATGTCCTTTAAGGAGACCAGAGAGGCTTCAAATATTGAAAAAAATCGACATTTTTTTTACACAGGCACCTAGTTTTGGAAATATTTGACGTAAAGTATAGTACGAAATTTGCAAAATTAAGGATGGAGCGGTGAGCACCCCGAGGCCTCTCCTTCGACCCCATCAGCGACACTCTACTGCACATTGAGAATTAGTTTATTGACTCATAATATTTATTTTAATATAATATTTAATTAATATTTAATATTTTTCGTTTTTTTTTTCATTAATATATATTAAGATTCTAATGGTCGATATGGAGAATTGCATTATTCTCAGATACGAAACATATAAGTTCAAAGTTTCATAACACGTCGTACCTAAAAACTGCATCTGAAATTGAAATAAAATGACGAAGAATTATTTTTTTCGTTCATTAACTATTATTGAGATTACAAATTTCGAACAAAAAATGTATTCCTGATATATGAGACATTTTACACCAATTCAGCCACCCGACTTTTCAAAATTACCAGAAAATGTAACAATTTTGCGGTATTATAATACTACATTCCTTCAGAAAAAGAACCAAATTTCAAGAGCCTACGGTGTTCCGTTTACGAGATAAAACTTTTGCTTATTTTTTCATTGGTTTGATGATATCCCCAATGATACCCCCAAAGCGTATTGTAACTTAAAAAACACTTGATGTACTTGTTTTTTTTACATACTCTGTATATACTTGCTTCCCAAATTTTTAAAATCGCATCACATAAGATTGTAGTTTTTTTTCTTCTTTTACGTACTTAAAATTTGATACTTTTTTAAAAAGAAATATAGTATTTCAATACCGCAAACTTACAAGATTTTTTGGGAACTTTAAAAAATCGGGTTGCTGAATTGGTGTGGAATGTCTTATGTATGGATCTACACTTGTATTATAATACAAATTAATGAACCGATATTAAGCAGGAACGGAGAAAAAAGGTCGCAAATTGACACTCTTGATGAGGTTGATGTAAGCTGAAATAAAACAAAAATGTTTATAAAAATGACGACTGTGAGCTTTCGATTCACAGAATAACATACAATATTTTTTGTGTGAGTTGTGTTCAATTAAGGAATTTAATGATGAAACATTTCGATTAAAAGAATTAAGAGTATGTTTTCTTCTACAACAATGATTCACACTGCGTCTGTGTAAATTTCAATGTGGTTACATAAGAAAGATGTACGATTCCTCCTCTTACTTTCGTACACCCCGTATCAATAAAATGCCCCAAGCATCATATATTTCAATTACGAGTTACACCTACAATGACATACGAACAGGGGTGCGATAACAATTTCCATTTACAATTAGACGTACCCCAACACTGAACACCATTTACTCAACGTTATGTAGTACGTAGTAACAAAGGACGAGGTGGATGTTTCTTATCGACGTAGAGGTAATGGTTCCGGACAAACATTAGAAATGCTTTTCTTCGTCGGTATTCAAACTCTATCTACCTGTTTATATGTGTGTCTATTAGAAGACAGGTGTCACTTCGATAACAGAGCAATGGGTGTTGATCACGATCGCCAGCCTTTCTCGGATCGATTCTGAAGCGTGCATTCGCCAATACTGCTCAGTCTCGTCAGCTCAGTAGTATTTATAGCAAGAAACTTCCGATAATTTGCCTCAAAATGTGAATCAGGATCGATAAAATAAATTATTCAGGACTATTAACAATTTCTGAGTGGATTGTATGACACAATTTTTTTTAGATAACACGGATGACATTTGTTAATTACGTGTATAAAAAAGAAATTAAGACGCTTATCAGTTAACAGTTTTATAATAAAAAGAGTGAAGTATCGATCGTCGTTTATATTGCCTCACAGCAGGTCTTAAATAAATTGTCCACGCTTAAATTTTCACACGTTGTTTCACTCGTTTGAACGACCAACGACATGTGTTGGTACATTATCATTCTCGCGAGTTCCCTCGTTACTTTCCCCATGGTGTCAAGTGACAAAAGTGATATTCTCATGAAAACCGCGAGAGCATCGTGGATATCGATGGAAAATTTTGCAACCATGCTGCAAGTTTCGCTTAATGTATCGGTGTGCACCAATGTTTTTATATCCGGCGAGTAAATTAATAACAATATACAAAATTTGTTAATAATACTGGCAAAATAGCTTATTGCTTCCTCATAGAGGAAGCTTTGTTATGGTGATCTTTTTTTTTCGAGATTTTCATGAAGACATGTTCAGAATGTCCCAAAATGTCTAGAAAACATATTCAGAAAAAATGTCCGGATGTATGTGTGTATGTGTGTGTCAGGCCTCCAAAATTCAAACCCCTATAACTCGAAGATGATTAGACCGATCGGGCTGAAATTTGGCATAAAAGTGGAATGGTTGGACCTCTATATTTAGGACAATTTTAATTGGGACTCCCGTTCAAATTTTAGCAGACTTTGAATTTTTCCCAAAAAGTTTCTTCGCGCTCTAGCTGCCACAAATATTGAGTTATGGGGCTAAAAAAAATGTCTAATCGTAGACAAACATCAAACGATGAATGAGTTCGAATATGGTGAGGATCGGTTGAAAAATACGATTTTTATGACATTTTGAAATCTTCAAAAAAAAGTGTGTTTGCGTTGCACAGCTGGTTTATTATTTCGAGGAGTGAAGAAGTTATTCAATGGTCAGTAAATGGTCACGGACTATTAGTCTTTGGAAAGCTGTAAAAAAAAAAAAAAAAATACCCGTTTTGCTTTCCCATAAAGGAAATTTTATTGATATTTATAATTTACAAAGCTTCCTCTATGAGGAAACCAAATACAAACCAATGTACTTCGTCCAGTAATCCTCTATGGGCAATCTTGACCAATGAGGAAGCAAAATGCAAATTCATTTGCACCCTTTTTTTCTTTGACACTTACGTAGTTCCCACTATTAGAAAATACGTCTACCATTTTTCGCGTCCACTCAAAGATACATCTTTGCGACGAGCAAAAAAAAATCGGAATAAGTCAAAGATACTAAAAACATTGATTTTGAATTACAATAATAATATTAAAAAGTTGTTAAAAAATTAGTTCAACAAATGTAATAAATAGCTATATTTTTTTGAACATATAAAACAAATTGTCTCATTTACCTGAATATATATAATTTTTAAAAGAATTTTGTAACTTCTTTGAAATGTCGGTTTTTCAGAACTTCAAATCAAATAATTGATTCAATGACGTGAAAACTTGTTATGTCTAATGTTGAAACTTGTTGCGAAAACTTCGCCTCGAGAGAGAAAACTCGACAGAGGTCAGAGGAAATCGTAGTAAAAAATTTTCAAGTAATTATATAAATGTTGTGTTGTCCTGTCTTATATAGGTAGAACTCCTGGGACTGAGAACCTCTTTAATGAATTCGTAAGAATATATCAATACGACTATACCGTAAATCGCAGAACTTACAATTGCGATGGTTATTTCATGATCTCCCCTTCCGTTCGGAGGCTTCTATTTGCCATGAAGAGGCAAGCTGATTTTGTTAGATCTCCTTAGTAGACCAACCTCACAACCTTGGAATCAAAGTAATCTAATTATTGTTGCTCAGAGTACCAACGAAAATATCGACAACCGAGCTTTTAATCGTCGTCGATGACGAAGTGGAACAGTCGTCGGGACTCTTCAACGTCTCAATGTACGAAAATGCGAATGTCAATATCGCATCGCATAATGATCTGTGGACACTTTCGGAAAATTTTTTAGAACCCAGAGTTTTCAAGACGGTTTTAAGGTAAGGAGAAAAATGAAAAGATCCTGTAAAAGTACAAGTAAACAGTTCTCTTGTCATGAGAATGGGAAAAAAAATCTTGTTTAACAAACAGAAAATAAATAAACTAATAATATCATTGTAGGCACGACCAGATGATTCACAATCGGGGAATAGTGGATTTTCAAGGACGAGAATTGCAAGCAGCAGCTTTCTACAACCCACCGTTGTGTTATCTACGAACTGCAGGCAACAAGACTGTTAATGGAATTGAGGGAGAGTTCTTTGTCGCAAAAAACCGTAAATAAAAATCTTAATTCACTTGTCTATTCACAATCTAAAAGTATGTGCGAATTTTAATATGATCAACTATTACATAATTGTAAACAGAATCAGAACTTGATGGAATGGAGATGAACTTGTTTATGCTGATCGCCAAGAGACTGAATTTTACGTGGGTCATCAGAAAACCGAACCATCATTATCGGTTAGTGGACCAACAATAAACAATTTTGACCACCTAGTCATTTAGAAATATTTTCGATATTTCGCTAAATGTCCGAATTTTGACATAGATGCTTTGGTAAATAATAGATTTAACGCTTTAAAATTAACATTTAAACTTGAACCTGTTGATAGTCATGGCACAACCAGCGGCGCCGCCAACAGTAATTTGTTTTCCCAATGATCGCAGATACGGCAGGCAGAATGGATCGGAATGGAAAGGCGGTATGATCGGTCAATTACATCGAAAAGAAGTGGACATAGCGTTCACTGGTATATGGCTAAAGCTCGATCACTACAAATTTGTGAATCTGTCACAGCCATTGACGCTCTTCGACATACACTTCCTGGTACCAAGACCGAAACCTAACTCCAGCTTTTGGGCGTTAACGAGACCACTTTCACCCAACGTGTGGGCTGCAGTTCTCTTTATGCTGTTTGTTGAGAGCATTTACGTTTACACAATGGCGTGGGTCAATCCACGAGTTGCAAACAGTAACGAATCTCCAAATAAATAACTAACTACACAGACAAAAGAGATTGGCTGATTCAACCAAATCCAGCGGACATTTTTTTTTTTTCCATCAGTATATAGTGACATTTTTGAATACCTCAAACATGGATTGGTCTGCTGAGCCGAATAACATTTAAGAAACCTATAGTTTTCTTAGTCTAACTAAACATTCAACAGCATGTGTATCACCCGGATTTAGTAGAACCAATCTCTTATCTCATGTTACAGGCGAGATTACTGAATGAAGATCACCTACAAGGTTCCACATTATATAGATGTCGCCTGTATGTTTTTAAGTCATTAATTTAGCTACACGACCATTTTTTTCAGGATTCCGGAGTTTCGCTATAACGTGGACAGAACTGATGGGACGCTTAGTCGGCACGTGGGCGCCAAGGAAAATGCAGGGCCTTGAATTGCACTTTCAGCTCTGGCACTTGATTGGAGTTCTTGTGGTAACTGCGTATTCCAGTAGTCTTGCAGCCAGGTTGGCTAGTTCAGGTTATGAGAAGAGGTGAGCCACTTGCACTTACACGAAGCGCATCAGTCAGTATTACATCATCACGAACACACAGTTGCAAATATTGGTGTCATTAGATCATCACTTTCGATAATACATTATGCAACGACATATTCTTTTTACTGTGCCGTCTTGTAAAAAGCGAAAGTCGACATGTTTCACGGAAACTGTCTGAGATCTACAACACTCACTATCCAAATCTGGTTCACTTAACATGGAATATCCTAGATCAAGCTGTCGATGATATTCTTCTAATCAAGCTTATTTGGCACAAAATGCCTCTTATGTATCGATAATTTACAAGTTGCATTTTCTAAGATTATGAAATGTCCAAATTTTCAACGCCAGATTTCAGTAACAAATGGCAAAAGTAAAAAAAAAATTATACACCTCTGTTTCGACCTTCAATACTTTAGAAAGACCACTCAAATAGTACATTTCAGATTTTTGATTCGAAGAAATATGCATTTGGTTGGATACCATCAATATTTCTATTCGTCATTCTGTTCTGTCTTATGCACAATACTGGAATGCAAGAATTGTAAATGTAGGGCGTATTAAATCAACTGCGCTAAAGTAGTAGCTATGAATGAATGTTGCGATAGCAATTAGTAATTTCTTCGATAACAAGTCAAAAAGTGTAGCGCAGCGGTACGTAACTGTCGTAAAATATTTGCTATGCATGAAGGCTGCAATAGCAGATAGTATTTGCATCGATAGCAAGTCAAAAGCACAGCGTTTTTGTTGCGTAAATAAATAGTTATATTGCTACTGTATTACAAAACTAAATTTGCTGAGCGTTGTTAGCTAATAATATCGTAACAATGACTTATTCTATCATCACAGGATCGACACTCTTCGAGATTTCATTGAAGCGAATTTAACCTGGGGCAGAGAAGGGCCTGAACCAATTTTTACTGACTACTTTGACGACACTGTAAGCATTTTTTTTTTAAATGACTATGGTATAGCGATTGCTAGGTATTCATCGAGCTACCTTCTTGTAAAATGGCCGTTTTTTTTGGTTTATTCGTAGGATGATTACGCCAGACAATTTGTTCATCGTTTCGAGCATGAAAACGGTCAGGATGACAGACACAACAAAATTCTGAATGGAAATTACGCAGTTGTAGGGAGACTTGTCGGCGGTACCTTCTTTCCGGAGAATGAGATTTCGCCTGAAGATTTAAAAGTAAATATTGAACAAATCAAAATTGAACGGCTCGGTTGAGAAAACTGTGATGAGTACACGGCCACTTTTCTTACCACCTCGGAACTGTTCCATAATTGGTCATATGGTAGAGCTACTTAAAGGTACTCTCTGTGAATTTTTTTTACATTTTTTTATTCACATACCCCCGTTCTCAAGATGTGTTTCGAGGGAAGAAAACTGTGTCATAGTGTTACAATTATTGAAAAGAGAATTGAAAATCATAGTATGATTTTAATATATAATTTAAAACATGTTTGCTTCATCAGCATATTTTTTTTACACAGATGGTTTTCTGAAAGGTGGAAAATAATGTATAAAGAAAGAGATAATCAAGTTCTACGTTGTTTTTTTTATAAATGTGACATAACTTCGATTTATTACAAGTGGAGTTTCAAAAAATTATATTTTGAAAACTTAAACGAATAACACGTGAAATCTTTTCGAAGGGTCTCAGAGTTATGAGAGAAGCCACAGCCCACTTCTACTCGTCATTCGCAGTTCAACCTTGGCTGTTAAAATCTGTGGACAAGGTAAGATTTACAAACACCAATTAATGACGTATCATTAATGAAATGCACGCAACAGGTAATGCTGTGGCTGCGTGAAACCGGTTTGGTGGTCTACCACATCCGCGATGTCCTTCACAGACGCACGGATAGTGCACTTCGCGAAGTTCAAGTGGAGCACGACGGCATTACAGAAGGTCCGAGAGTCCTAGGACTCACACCATTGGGCGCTGGTTTTTCAATGCTGTTTGTAGGCCTCTTCATATCGACGGTCGTATTTTATCTCGAGCTCAGATCTGTCGGTGGAAAGAAACCGATCCGCGAAGTATTGCTGGAAGTAAAACGGAACCGTGTGATCTGGAATGTCAAAGAACGTAACAAAAAATATAAAAATTCGATGATCAACGAATTGAAACGCAAAAATTTCACTTTTACACCCAAAAAAGGAGCCTCTGGCCGAGAATCGAAGATCTGGTCCACATTAAAAAAATGATATATATCCCATCATTTATCCTCTGAAAAGGATAAATGTTTATTGTCAGGATTTTTTTATTGTCACTGTTAAAATTACAGTTTATGGAGATAAACTTGAAACAAGATTATTTATGAGCTTTTGGAAAATGTCGATCTTATTGATCTCAACTTATTTTTTCTCCTACAATAATAACGAAGTTGAAAAAATTAGAAATAAAAAATATTTTACAAATCCAACAATAATGTCACTAATTTGTAAAATACGCTGCGTTGCGTGTGGAATTAATGGAAAATGTGTTGAACTTCATTTTTTTTTTAACACTTCTCAACAATTTGAGTAACAATTTTCAAAAACGATGTAAGGCATAGAGAGCCGGGGACTCTGTGAAGAAAAATATATATTAGCAATTAGCATGTATAGTATAGTATAGTATAGTATAGCAAATATCAAGGAAAAGTTACTTAAAAAACAGTCACTGTTAAAATCACACCTCTTTAAACTAGATTTAGAACAAAATAATTTATTGATATAATAAAAATATAACTCATGACGAACTCAAATTATCTTGACTCATACAAAGAAATAAGAAGTTAAAAAACATATACATTTTAAAAAGTTGACTTTTAAGACCAACAATAATTGTAATTCACTAATTTGTAAAATAGGTTTTGTCGCATGTACAGATGATGGAAAACCTGTTGAGCTTCGTATTTTTAAGTTTGGAACAAGTTGTGCAAGAAATTGCGAAGATGCTGTAAGTTATAGTACATTATGATACAAGGAAGGGAAGAGTGCGACTTTCACCGAGTGCGAGGTTGGCATGAGCACGAGGTGAATATCCCGCTCCCTCCCGCGTAGCATACGATTCTTTTCTTCCGATTGCGTTGAAATATAACGTGATTTCTGTCGCTTAAAAGCGAGAGGAAATTCGACGATACCTGGCCGTGAGCCGTGTGCACGCGCAGCGGACAGATGTGCGAGGCAAGACTCGTTCGGGCATCGTGTCCTTCGGCGAGCGCCGCGGTACGCTAGGATCCTCGAAGTGGGCAAAAATAGGGGGCAAGATGCCCAAGGGAGTTTTGGCTCGTATATCTTGCCCACTGCGCATGCGCACTGCTCGCAGTCAGGTATCGGCGACCTTTCTCCAGCTTTTCAGGGACGGGATCACGTTATTTCAGCGCAGTCAGGAGAAAATTTTGTTGTATTAAATATACATATAAATGTAACCTACACTACAACTTTTTTCTGTTGCAAAGACGATAAAACAAATATGTTGAAAAAGAAACTAACATTTCTATTATTTTAAGATACAAATTATTAGATAAGATTAACATTTGTGATTTTTCTTGTAAAACCAAAAACTCACTAACTATACAAATTTTAAATGTCAACAAGAATTTGGGAACGTTTATGGGGAAAAAGTTTCTATTAAAGACAAAAATATGTAAATAGAAAAATGTAATTTTTTCGTTTCTATTGTGATTGAATAAAAATAAATTTTCCCAAATATAATAGGAAAATATATAACATCTATATTTAAATTATAAGTTCGTTTGGTAAAAACATAAGAAATATATTTCGCATATTTCAGGAATATATTGACTATTTATCAAGAGACTCATTCTACGCAAAAGGTATTGAAAACAAAATTAGATGTCATTCCTTTTTTTTTGACGTAACGAACGACGCTGAACAATGATTAAGCGTTACTTAAATCGTCTGTGTCATGTCTGCGGTGAATTTCACAGAATATAAATGACTCTGATGTTATCAATCCGTCGTATTGTTCGAAAAGGGACCAAGGAATCTTGCATTACAAAGCTGTTAAAAGCATACAGATCTTATCGAATATACATGCGGACATAGTAGCGATTATTGGCATTTGTAACCAGTGTTACACGTGTATTCCCTCGATGCACTAATTGCTTCGTGTGCACGAAAGGAATCCGACCTTGTTACGAGGTGAAACGATATATAGCGGATGCCCAATTGTAGCGTCCTGCCCATGATCGTCAACTGATTCTTCGCCGTAGATCCCCCCTGCGTTCACCATGGCAATAAAAAATACTCCAAAAATTGTAACTTTACTTCACGAGCATATTTCATTATGGTGAACAACAATGTTTTTATAGTTTCTAATGTGAAGCGTTTGTCATATTTTTCCCTCTTCAAAAAATCGGTGACTCAGATAACACGTATTCTCCATATAATATATTCGTTCACACTAATTTTCTTTTCTACACTTGGCGCCGAGTCGCTACCGCGACTCCTGATTGTTGCCATTCTATAAGTTCTCTGTTTGGCTGTCGTATGTATAGCCGATACTCATGCTGTTCAATTGACAGCTTCAGTCGTGCTATTGTATTGTGACAGTTCTTGGACTTGCGCGAGGCTTGAACGTTGGTAAACATTGTTTCGGAATGAAATAAATAATAAGTATTCAATGAAATAAAATATAAATCGCTTCATGACATTGGTTTTTGACTGCAGTACATTGAGCAGAGAAAAATAGTGGCAGAGAGGTATTCGAGGCAGAGGCTGAGGCAGAAAGGCAAAGCATTGTTAAAAAAAACTGTGAGTTAATGTTCGTCACTGAAAGTTTATACACATAAACTGTCGTGTTCAATTTAGTATAGTATTGTGATGTAAAATTGAAGTACTTTACAAGTTGTTAATATACTGTAAATTAATTGTATATCACTCATGTGTATAAAATGCACTACACCATTTTATGCATATGAACTTTCAGTTTGAAAAGTTGATTTTTTTTCTTTATAGCGTCCAAGTTATTTGAAAAAAAGATCAGAAAAATATATTCTTTTTCACAATACAATTTTTGCAAACTGAAAATCGCAGCTTATGACTGCACATAGAAGATAAGTTGAGAAAAAAAATTAATACACCTTTCAACAAATAAATCGAGCTGGAAGTAAAAGTGTAAAACCAAACATTTGAAAGAGTTAAAATTACGTTCTCAAATTTCATCTGTTTGGGGTATCAATTCTTTCACCAGCTTAAAAAAAATGGAAAATCAATACTTTTGGTTTAAAAAAAATGACTCTACATCATCATTTCAAGGCGCGAACGATACGTGAGAAAAAAAATCATAATATTAACTTTTCTATAAAGAAATAAAAATGACGAGAGGCATATCCCCTTGAAACGTTGTGCTACCATTTTCAATGGTATCTCACTTGCATTGATGACGCTTGAGTCAGTGTAGCACATCACCTTAAGTGTCATTTAAAAAGTGTGTGCAAAAAGACGGTGTAAAATACCCACTTGGAATGGCAGATTTATGGTAAGACGACATAGATCACTGATTAGGTCTTTAATAGGTCAGAATAAAATATACGCGATTAAATAGTAGGACCCTCATAGTCGAACCATTTTCTTCGGTGTATATAGTTGCAAAACAATATCTCTAAACATTGAAAGATAAAAACACTATACTCGTTTCAATTCATAAAAACTCTTAACTTTCTTAGACTAGTGAAAATTATATACTTTTCTACGTTTTTAAACAATCTTCTTTCCTTTCCAATGTCAATAAATAATGTAACCAGCAATTTCATTAAGGCATAAGTAACTATTTGTATAGTAGGAACCATGACATTCTGCATTCAATTCCATGAATTTTTCTAAGTCTAGACAAACATCACAAAAAAATTCTAATCCATGAAGGGTCGAATTTTTAAATTTAATTTCCAACCTAAGATCGATCTTAATTTTAAAAATACCACCGTAAGACATTAATCGTCATTTAATTTTGAACAATAATCTCGCTCTTAAACCAAATCGTAAAAAAAAAATAGAAACTGAAATAAAAAAAAATTATTCTGTGGTAATAAAGGAGGATTATGATTGTACTGTAATATTATCGCGTTATGTAATGTTTACGTCATCGAGACGTCAATTGTGAAAATCACAATAATTACGGAGAAGATAAATCGCGAGGTGAATGCACGCTGATTAAAAATTCGCTGGTGAACCTAACGCGGACTCGCCAAATGCGTCTCGTCGGAGATATCACGATTAAGGGGACCCTGAAAGATGCGCGTAGTACAACGGAGTGCTTTCAGTTGCGATTTAGACGCCGCGAGACGAACACGCTACACTTAAAGTCACTCGATTAAGGAATTGCTAAGGCTTAACTTTCGCATTTTTATCGTTTTTGTAAAAGATTTATTTTCCTTTTTTTTTTTTTGGTTTTTAGTTTTTGTGTAAACTATGGATTATCGAAAGAGTATCGATGGTAAGTATTCGACGTGTAAACTAATCGTAAAAAAGCTAGAGCAATTCCTAGCTAGAGCCAGTATTGCAATTATTCATATTTTAGTCTTAACACACTATAAATAATTACAATACTTCATACTCTAGTCTTAACACCCACTATGAATAATTCCAATACCGGCGGCTCTTTTGGCGCTCTCAGTTGCTATTCATTCATAGTGATAACAGCCTGGCTGCACGACTATCACAAAATCGTTCCAATATTTAGATCAATCACCGATAGAAAATACCGATAAAGCATGAACACTAAACATTAGTTCCGTATACAATAACAGTAATGGATTTAGAATACACCTGGAAGCATAAGCACACATGTAAGTGTACTATTAATTTCTCTACCAAAACTCAACTCCATAACGATTTTATTTCGGAGTAACGCCTCTTGAACTATCCCTGTCATTTTACACCAATATCAGATTATAACCTCATACACAGTAGAAAATAATTTAGAAAAATCAAAATTAAGCAAATTTGTTAAATTGGAAATTACTAGATTGACTTGTCGTATTTATGCATTTCTATTGATATCACGTTAAAAAAAATGTGAACCTTGAAAATGTTGCCCCTTTTTTATAATAAAAAAAAATGTTTTACAAATTAGTTTTGTAAAAATAGAAATGCATGATTTTTTTTGGTGTAAAATAGAAAAAAAAACAATTTTTGGGAGTTTTTCGAACAAACACTTTTTGCTAAAAAAAAATTAGATTCATCTTTACTGTGTACTACGAGACATCTCTATTTTTTTGGCATTTGTAGCGAAATAGAATTGTCACGTTAAATAGTTATTGATATTTTTTGGAAAAAATGTTTTCTAAAATTAAATCATGGCTTAGTGGTTTTTTTTTTGGTGGAAATTGAATAGTAGACTTATAAGTGTGGCGGGAAAAATAAAGACTACTATAACTAAGCCAGTATTGATTAAAGCATACGATGGTAGATGACCTGGAAACGTCCATGCAGCCTTATCTATTGCAATGTCAGTTTTTCTATTAAATTTATACGATATTTGTTGTATACATTTTTTTGCTACTTTAATACTTTTCGTTTATTACAAAAAAGAAAATTAAAATGAAAAATTAAACCTTATTTTTCACAAAGCCACCTCTATGAGGAAGTTTATTTATTAATTTTGGCTTCCTCATAGAGGAAGCTTTGTGAAAAATGAGATTTAATGAGGAAGCAACGTGCAAATTTCCACTGTGCATCATTTTTCATTTTAATTTGCATTTTTTAAATATCGTCACCTCTATACTTTTGATAGTTGCTTGTGCAACAACACAAATTAAAAGTTAAAAATATATTATCTATAAAAAAGAAAATAAATTACGTTACACATGATACGAAAATTCCGTAATTAATATCGTTGAATTAACGACCCCTTAAGCTCGGATACCCTCGGGGTCGACCGCCGCGTACCAACCAAGCGCGACGGCCGTCTTATCGCTGGCGCACTGATATCATAAGGCCCAAGACAATGGGACCAAACGTCACTTCTAAAGCACTTCTTTCCGAACTCCCTCCGAGCTTGCACTACTGCAACGATCACTCCCTCGAATGTCATTCAGAAAATATATTGAACATTCGTACACATAAATCGTTACAATATTAAATATCGAACATCCTGACTGTTACAGCAAAAAATGCAAGGTCCTCATTATTGACGTTGATCAATTTTGGTATTTTCATAGAGAAAGCTTTATAAAAAATTCTCTGAAGTGAGAACTCTTTGTTGGATTCTTACCAAACTCAGTATCAAATGACAACACATTTTATTCAAGTTTTATACAAAATTACAAAAATGCAAATCTCTATAAAAATTTTAAATACTTTATCGATTTCACCTGAATCTAGTATTAAACATTGACATTCACTATTTAAGTTTTATATTTAAATCAGTTACTTGAACTGTTATAGTACGAGTAATAGCGTTTTCAAAAAAATTACGAAAAAGCAAATTTCTATAAAATCTGAACTGCTTTGTCGATGTCGCTTGAATTTAATATCAAAGATCACACCACTCTGATAAAGTTTTGTGCCAAGTTTCAGTCAGATGACTGGAAATTTATTCGAGATTAGAATGAGAACAGACGCTTTAAAAAAAACTTTAAATCCAATAAAATCAAAATCTTACTCAAATTTTGAGTACTCTGTATATCTCGAAATGAAAAATTTCATGAAAACAAAGTTTCTTCTATGAGAAAGCAAATATGTTGCGGAAAAAAAATTTGATTTGTAAATGTTTAACATTTTTTTTCGAACACAAGCCTCGATACTTTGTTTCTATTTTGCTTCACCGTAACTACGTGTGTTTCACATTATACGATTAGATATGTCGTTATGCAAATTCAACTGATATCAAACATTATACAACTTGCAGAATCTTCTCCACGTGCAATGAAATTGAAAAGAATACACATCGACGATGGTAAGTAATAGTAATTATCATTAAACGAAAAAGAAAATTACTGGCACATTTGAAACTCTCCCAATGCTTTACCGATGAAAAACTCAATTGTACGACAATTTGATTGCGAAACACATTCCAATCAGATTACAACTCTATCACGAGATAAGTTCAAAGCAATTGGACTCCAAAGTAAAAAAAAAAATTGATATAAAAGCCAAATGGTAAAATAGTCCAAAGTATCAATACATCCAGAAAAGAGCTATTGGTTGTTTCACCTAAATTTGAAAAATGCTGACTGGCAATTAAATGTGACGTTAGAGCAAAAATCTGAGCGTTGTTTCACAGAGCACAATAAAAACGAAACTGAAATTTGGGTACTTTTAGCAAAAAGTTTTTGTCCACATAAATCCACAAATACTTTTTGTTAATATTAATGAGTTGTACAAAAAAAGTACACAAATAATTCGTAACAAAATCGTGTTTCTATTTTATAAAAAAACATTTGTAAACGTGAATTATTTTTCTTATCGCGCCTAATTTAACAAATAAATTCATACAAGGCAAGAAAGTTTATTGAAAAATCAAACGTGTTTTTTTACATCCGCAAACTAACACTCCTGTTCTGTAAAATTATTTTTTTAATGTGTAGAGTTATAATTTGGCAGTGTTGATATTGGTAGAAAAATTAATGGTAAAATTATACGACAAAAACTATTTCTAAAATTACATTATTCTCAGTTTAGAACATAATTTCTTATATATTTTTGATCCAGAAATTGTACTTGCGTAAAACAAAAAAGTACAAATTTGATTCATAATGTTATTGAACAAAGTATTTTGATAAATTGATATATCGTAGAGACATTTTGCGAAATTTAATTGCGGCAAAGTTTTGATTTCTAAGTGAAATTAATGATAATTTTATAAAAATATTATGCTCGTATGTATGAGTTTAAATGAATAATTTGATTATTGCAGCGCAGCCAACAACGGTCGACAAGCACTTCGAATTTATATTTAACGACGATAGTGCAATCGATTCAGAGCATTCTGAAGTGGAGCTCAAAGATTTGCCAGAATGGTACGATGACGAGTTGTTTCGAGCGTAAGTACAGGTATTAACATGGACCGATAATCACAGGTCATGTGATAATATAATGTCACTGTTCACACGCCACTTGGATGACTAAACATATTTGTTAATTACAGAGGACAGGATTATTATAATAGGAATCTATTGTCCATGGGCCTTACGTCGTTAATCGGACTACTAGCTGTCATAGTCGTGCCTAGTATTTTAAAGGTACAAAACGAAGATAACGATTTACCTTAAACTATGTAAAATATGCCCAATTCGATATAGAATACAAGTACAATCGATGAATTTACATATAATGAACGTACATATTTTTGCAAATTCCAAATTTGGCATTTTTAATAAATATATTATAATTTAAAAAACACTGCAAATTTTGATTTTATCTGGTATTTAAACAATTAACACTTTACAATACAATATTATAAAATAAAAAACTGCTGTTATTATCATTAATTTAAAATAGGAAAGTCACTTTTCTCGTGTTATTTATTTATGAGAAAACCAAATTTTTATTCCAATTTTTCAATGCATTGGCACATCAATAATCAAACGCGCATTTAAATTCTGAAATTAATTTCTTCAGCACGAGACACAGCGCTGCTGATAATAAAAGAAAAATATGCAATACAACTCTAAACGTATAGAATAATTAAAATAATCCAACAGACTAGGAATAAATCTCCGCTATACATTTGCGGAATTCGAATACCTGAATCAACGTATATCCCTCGACCCCAACAGAGGTTTTTTCCTAATCGGATTATTTTATTGTTCTTGGAGATTAAAGAGAAAAAATTCTTTTTATTAGTAGTGAACAGTACGTATTTAAAAAAAAAAAAGTATAATATCAGTAGTCAAACTAGTGACCTATTCATCAACAAATATCAGCAATTTATATCTGAGTCGATCCCTTTAATTCTAGTAAGTTATCATTTTTGTTGTTGCTGCTAATTTAACAAAAAATGTGTAAGATATATTCGATTTTGGGCTAAAGTTATAAACGGGCTTATTAAATGTTTAACAAAATTATTTCTTTACGACTTTTTTTTTGTTCTACTTAATGCTGCAATAAGGATAGAGTTTAAAATTTATCGTTTGTAACTTTATGGTTTCACGTAGGTCTTAGTCTTCACAAAACAAAGTGGAACAGTCTGTACGGCCTACAAGAGGTACCTAGAAACAGTGTTACACATCTACACGCTTTATACAACAGACATCAACGACAAGGACTCTGAGTATGATTTATGACTCTTAAAAAAAAAAAAGAAAAATTAAACAAAAGTAATTTCTTGATCGAAAACCAAAGGTAAAAAATCAGAAAACAAATTCAATTTTCATATTTAATCTTAAGCTGGTGGAAATCTATGAACGTAATTCGCTGGAAGCACTCGACGAGTAGCCGCAGATCAAGTAAAGCCGATAGTGGCGCTATAACACAACGTGACATGGCGATAACGCAATTTGGATTTATTGGATACGCTTTAATTTGTCCAACACAACTGTCACTCACGAATGAGCCCGAAGCAGTCGAGGGTTTGAATCATTTCTGGCGAGTGGTCGGATACACTCTGGGAATTTCCGACAGTTTTAATATCTGCAGAAAAAATGCCGCGGAAACAACGCAACTGTGCAGAAGACTCTTGGACGAAGTATATGTCAAACACATGCAAGACACCCCGGCGCATTTTGATCACATGTCTTCGGTGCTCATCGATGGAATATGGTCCATCGATCCGAGTCTCGACACCGGCGCTTTCATGTACTATTGGTACCAATTAAGTGGCCTGGAGTGTAAGTCATCTTTCATTCGCAAGAATTGTTATTTCTCTTTGCCATTATTTTTTAAATTGAATTAATTGCAGATACGAAGCCCTTGAGTACCTATAGCCGACTGAACTTTCATTATCGCAGCACAGTACTGTATCTCTTGAGCAAGTATTTATTTTGTGTAATTTCAAAGAAAATATATCATCGTTAAATTGTAAGAAACAAGCTTGCACAGTAGATCTACTTTGCAAATGGCTTCTTCATTATTTTATGCGTTTGGCAAAGCCACTTCTATGAGGAAGTATTCTGATAATTTTTGGCTTCGTTATACAGAAAACTATAATACTTTACAGACTTATTTGTGCAGATATTTAGTAGATCAGCTGCTCTTAAAAGAACTCTAAATTTTTCGCGATCGACAATCACTGTTTTAAAAAATATTAATCTAAAATTAGAACCATTTGATCGATTCTCGTTCAATTTTGATCCAAACCTACGGGGAAAAAAATGAATTTTATTTCCTCGTAAATAAAGCTGTATTTTCGTTACAAAAAAAAATTTCCAGATTTCTTTATCTCGATATTCAAAAAGGTCCAAAACGTCGACAAAAGTGGTTTAGAATAAAAAGTCTGTATGTGGCATGCTAAGTGTCGCAATTTCTTAGATTTCGTACTGAAATTTGATACACAACTTGACTATCAAGTAACAATATATTTGATTGAATTTGGTGCGAATCTATCAAAGAGTTACAATTGTTTTGACATATTCAAATTAAAAAAAAAACTGTTTTCCTCAGAATTATTTAACACGAAGACAATCAAGTCATGATGAGTAAATTGCATAGGATTTACCATACGATTTTTACACACATTTTCTATAAAATTCATAAAATTACAATTTTCATTTCAGGAGTTCCTTACATAGGTCATGTCGTGCGGAATGGATTCAATGTGTACGTCAGGTTTGCTTACTGGATTGCTCGACATTTCCCCGTGGTTGCGTGGATCAGACACGGCAAGGCTCAGTCAACTATCAACATGTATCCAAAACTGATAAAATCATAGTAAAAAATAGTTACGAGAATTTCCCTTCCCTTTTCAAGTACAAAGAGACTATTGATGTGAAGTGATATTTTTTAAACTTCAAAATGCGTCAAATATTGTACTTAGAATAGCGTAGAAACAGCAGACACGAGGACAATCTGTTTTTATAGCTATAATTCGTTATTTATCACTATAATTTCGCGCGAAGCTTCCATGAAATTATGTGTGCCGTTTTTATTCTAAACAAGGTTGCAGCGTTAGCAGTAAAATTTGTGTTAAATATTTTTATTGTATTTACAATTTTTTAGTGATTAATTGACCGTCCTGACAGGTGATTTTTATTACAGTATATTCTCGTAATTCAGAGAAACATTCGAAGATTTGTATAGAATATTAACAGATACATGACAATTTCCGAAAGGATACATTTTTCCTCAATTATTTTTAAGAATGAACCTTAATTTTTTTATCAATTTCAATGCGGCATCGCTCATACTGTATTTCAAGCGATGTTAATCACTTGATAAATATAACCGTTCGTTTATGAAGGAAATTTTCAAAAAATTTTAATCCAAATTTGCTAATTTAATTTTTTGAAACTCATTCGGTTTCTTGAAAAATGCTTTACAAATTGACTAACCAAATATTTGATACTGTACATGTTTTAAACAGTTGCAGACTGTTTGCCTAGAAAAGGAATCTTTCATAAACGAATGACTATAATATAATTGCATTGTATATTTCAGCAATTCAGCTATTTCTGTTTACATATTGTACCTGAATATACAATTTATTAAATTCAAGAAATGGTCGCAAGAATTATTTTATGGTACCTACAGTTTTATACAAAATAAACAAAAAAAAATCTAAACGAATTTGTAAATTATTACAATTATTCATTTTAATAGTTGCAATAACCTACCAGAATTCAAGTGACAAAAAATAAACGAAAATCGATTAGTTTTACAGGTCTACAACTTACTGCAATTATGTTTAATTCAAATCCGTACTTTTTAATTAAAAGTTTCTACATGTATCACCCAATATGTACTTAGTCGTTTTTCGTTCAAATTTGCACATTATGTTATCTAATAAACTGTGCGATATACAAAAACGCAAAAATCTAAAAAAGAAAGTGTTACTATCCTTAGCATTTCCATATAAATGTTCGTAGCAGTTTTTTAATTTATGTAGAATATCCCGTAGATTCGTGATTTGTTTTTTTTTTTAGATTTTTTATAGTATATTTTTATTTTTTGCAGAACTTTTTCCGTCAAGGTTTAAAAAATTCTAACAATTTTTATTTATTTTTAACCTTTTCCACTCAATAATAATTTAATATAGATACAGAAAAATTGTTGATTTTTTTAAATTTCCTTTCGAAAATTCTATGGAACTGTTTAGGCAATCTTTAAGTGACGCTAATATTTAAATATTCTTCCCGTCGGTCTTCCTGTGTTGGACATGTGACTAACATGTGTTTTATTGATGTGATAATATTGCAAAGTGGAAATGTTGGGTTGGGAGTGTGGTTTAATGATATTTATGCTATTATCTAAGTCGGGAATAGAAAAATGACTTTGTCCATATTTGAATATTTCTTTCGGTTACTATGAGACCTTTTTAACAGGGATCCCAAACTTGTAAGTCTCATGCATTAAAAAATGTGTTCATATTCTAGGATTCTATCCGGATCGAAGTAATTTTTTTTTCAAGAAGGAAGTTACCACTTATTTATTGGTAAAAAAAAGTTGAGTAAATACTTCGTAACTGTCATTTAATGCTTTACAAAATATATTATATTGCTCTTGTCATAAGCATCAATACAAAATTCCAATGCTTGATTCTAAAATAAAAACTCGTAATTTATAACTATACGGTGCTGCTATCTGTCAACTTGACCCTAGCTAACTGTACTAAGCAGCAATGTTTCAGTTTATTTTCTAAATTACCGACGTGTAAGATACACCTGAAGAACGTTTCTGGAAGGTAACTCAAGTACAAGATCTGTTTTATCCTGCGTTGAAAATAATGTACATTCGTTAGAGGTCGCCACTATAAGCCCAAACAAGCAATGCCAAAGAAAAGCGTGCATCATTCATCGAGTTAACGTCAAGAGAATCTCGACAATGATACCATAATCTCTACTTATTGACACGATAATCGTCGCCATCATCTGATCTATTTTGCAATAAAAAAAAACAAATGTTCTACCGTTCGTTTGTGATTTTTGTGTTAACTTTTCAACACCTATCAATCAGACTTCGATAAAAATGTGTTTCACATCTATTGGCATGACATTTAACACTAATAATCTTTTTTTTAATCGTTAAAATATCGACAAAACACGTGGAGAGAGGGCATTAAGTTCATAATAATGAGAGACCACTCGACCGAACAATCATCAAACGCGATGCCCTCACCTCCTCGTTGCATATAACGATGTAATTACGTGGTTCTTACGAACGATGTACAAACATGTTTCCCCGATGGTTCACATGTATTTATATACGGACGCAAACACACAGATGGAAATCAAGCTGCGTATAGCATTCGAGTGTGTACTCTATCTACCTACGATCGATAGTCCCTTCCCCCTTAATCTCGAGCCCGAATGAGAAACGCATGTTCCCACTAACCAGCGGTTTTAGTCGGATCCACGACTTGGTGAAAATAAATTTTCACTAATGCTCACGGGGACGAGCAAAGCCATAAAACATAAAAATGCATGCAAGCATTTAAAATGAAATTAAAACTGCCAACCAAAACGATATTATCCATTCATTAAAAAAAATAAATAAAATATCCCCTAAATGAAGTTTGTCTATAATGTTAAAAAGTCTCAATTTGCATAAGATGTTTCATGGCAATTGCCTGCGTATAATTAGTTTTTTTTTTTTTAGGATAGCCCACCAACTTCACTCTTCCCTTTCGTCATCTCTTTTGTCGTGTAGATTAAAAACAAATAATGTAAATTTCTTGTAATATTTATTTTTACCATTGCCCTCTTTTATGATTGTCGAGAAGCCTCAGTAGTAACTTAATTAATTGGCAATTAAAAAAAAAAATTTTAAATCATCAATGTTTAAGAAATATGTATATAACGAAAATGTTTACATTTCATAATTGATACAAATTTCATATGTTATTAATTTTTGTTTTTCGTTCAAGGAAAAGACGCAAATTTTATTGTACTTCTTTCATTGTGAAATTTTTTTTGTCGCCGCCAACGAATAATTTGATATCTTCTAATGATCGTTCCCTTTCATTCTGATAATACTTTAGTAAAAATTAAGGTTGATGACCAAAACAAATCTTAACATTTTTTATTTATATTTATATTTAATTAATCTTTACAATTTTTGTTTTTCAATCCTGCAAATCGAAGTAGAAACTATGTCTCTTGGGTTAAACCAAGTGTTTACGTTTCATTAGATAATTTATAGAAATTGACTAGTTATGTTATCAACGATTTCGTTTCTCTTCAGGTAAAAATCGCAAATTTCATTCCACTTCGTTCAATCCGTAGTCGTTTTGTAAACCAGGATTAGTAAATTTTTTTTTTAATTTCTTTGTAAGCCTTAAAATAATAAAGGAATCCCATTGATGTTTAAAAGGAAACTGTTTGCATACAAAAAGTATTTATATCTCATAACACGATTCATCCATGCATGTATAAAATCTACGTATTTTGTCAAACGAATATATTCGATATCTTCTAAAGCTCATTTTTGCGAGTCTAGGAAAAAATAATGTCCAAATAGAAAGTAGTCGCGGAAAAAAACGTAAATAGAAAAAGAGCCCAAAATCAAGTGATCCTAAAGAACCTAAAACCGGCTATTTTTCGTCAGCTACTTTTTCCTGACAATCATTTTTTACAACTCCTGCCGTTTTATCGTTCACTCTCGCAAAGTCGCCACGAATATCTGTGGACGTTGCCACTGACTCGCAGGTTTCCATCTCGCGTGATATTCCGTACGGACATCTTCGATTCTCGAGCTGGTTACAGGAGAACGAGGAAAGAGGGTCGGGTAGAGAGGGGCGGGGGGTCGGGACGGTAGGCCTTGCGTGCGAATCGCGCGTCCCCGGCCTCGTACCGCCGTATACGTACCATATATATATAATACGACACGTTAATGTGCGTACATACAGTCGACGGTATCTGTATCTACATTCATGCACCTCCGTACAGAGAAATACATATAGTATATATATATATGTGTATATATATATATATATATATATATATATATATATATATGCATTTACGCTTGAACCACTCTCGCGCACACTCATCACCAGGGCAGGCTGCAGGTGCGAGCGTGTGTGACAGCGTGGCGTGATGACGGTGACCAACAAAGCGTATGCTTCGAATAAGAAAACTATATACCTAACTATACTGTTCTCTTCGTATACGGCGTTGATGCAACTACGCTTGAGATACGTGCGGGCTCTCGTTGCCACTGGCGAAAAACCTCAGACGAACGCTTTCACGCTGATGCTACAGCGAATATCCTGTATCCAAGCAGATATTCCACGTGTACAAAGAGCTTTCCGACATAATCGATCGACTCCCTCCAATGTTAGCTATATATGAGATATTCGTTATCAACCGGGCCACTATAATTTTTGAAAACCTTTTTTTTTCCACCCCATAAATGTTTTGCCTACTCTGCGAATGATTCTACAGGTTCTGTATATATCACTGCAGGTGATGTAAAATTAAGGGCTGAATAAAGCAGTATAGGAGTCACTGAAAAAAATGTAATAAGTAAAAAATATTTTTAGAAAAAGTAGGGCTACTATAACTTTTGAATTTTTTTTTTTTATCTCCAAATAGGGTCTGTCTACTTTGCCAATGTTTCTATAGGTTCTTTACATGTGTCTGTAGGTTATATAAAATTACGAGGGAAATAAAAACATGTCGAATTTAGAAAAAAAAACAATATATATATAAAGAAAAAAATGTAATTAGAAAAAGGGAGCCGCCGTAACTTTTGAATTTTTTATTCTTTTTCCTCCAAATATGTTTTGCCTACTCTGTCAGCGTTTCTACAAGTTCTTTATGTACCACTATAGGTTATTTAAAATTAAAAGCAAAATAAAAATTGTCAGAATTAGCGAAAAGAATAGCATCATTTCCTATCGTTAAATTGATGTGATTAATGTGATAGTAACTTAATATACTTAGATAATTAAGTTCGTTAAATATTTAAACGCCTGCTAATTTCATTACAGTCCAGTGTTTAAAATAATCGCAGCTTTGCGTGACAAAGCGTCATTAAAGTTGAATTATTAAGAAAAAGGTGTTACAATAATCCGTGATCTACACGAATTTATTAATAACACAGAATTCAGTAATTAAAATTATTATACTATTGTAGAATATATATACTTATCAGCAAGAATGTAAACCTCGTAAATACTGAATTGTCACGCAATTAATAGATTATCATAGAGATAGTTATGACTGTGTAATTGATATCTTCAACACGATATCAATAAAATTGTAGTAAATGTCATAGACACAGGTAATTAAGTAGTTAGTATATTTTATCAACCGGAAACTTAATTAAATTTTGTCAAATGAATGTTGAGAACCAACAAATTATTTTATTTATTTTTGTAAACATTATTTCAGTGTAATCATCGTAGAAAATATGTGAGACTCTGAAGAGGGCTCAGATCCAGAAGTTAAAATGTAAAATAGAAGAATAGACCGAGAATATTGTCGAAATATACCAATATTACTAATATCGGTCACAACCCTCACATTGAATAAATTTAATTGCTGTCCTGCTTTGAATATGCTTACAAGTCCTCGTGATAAAGTATCATTAGAGTTAAATTGTTACCGGTGTTGTAAAGAATTACAGAATTACCTTAATGTATCGTTATTTCGATTATATAAAAGGGAATTAGTTACACTTGTCCGTATTGCCGTTATTAACAAAAATAGGCAAGACCGTTCATTACCGAGACAAATTCTTCGGTACAAGGAGGCTCAAAAGAGTTTATCAACAAATTTTAAGCAAAATTATGTGCATACATTGGCTTGTTTGATCTTATCCATTTCGACCTTTACCAAAACTGAATAGAATAAAAATCGGTAGTTCATTAAAATTGAACACTAGATTCAATTTTGTTTCCTCTTAGAGGAAGCTTCGTTTTCATTAAATTTTTTTTTTCGAGATTTTCAATGTCAGCATACTCAGAATCATCTAAAATCATCGAGAAAATGGTCTAGAAAAAAATGTCCGTATTTGTATAAAAATTACAAATTATATAGAATTTTGAATTTTTCGAAAAAAATAAATATTGCTCCAAATCACGTCGAATCTCGACAAATGAACTGAAATGTTCTATAGACGAAAAAAAAAAAACATACATCGCTGCTACGTACAAAATTTGGTGATGATCGGTAAAGTCGGTTAAATTTTACAGCATTTTGAATTTTTCAAAAAAATTTAGATTTTCGCTCTAACTTCTGCAAAAGTTAAGAAAATAATCCAAAACGTTGTACTTGATGGAAATATGATACAGCGGTATTAATTACGGAATTTTCGTTGTCATGTGTAACATAATTTGTTTTTGTAGGTAATATATTTTTAACTTTTAATAAAAGTGATCATAAAATTTGAATTGGCCATAAGCGTCGTCATGATCGTAGTAAATTTTAATCGGTTTGTGATTTTACGAATAAACTACTCCCTCCAGTAAAAAAAAAAAAATTGCAAAGTACAACTTTGTACGTTACTTCCTCATAGATAATTTGCTGAAATGATAAAAGTTGTAAATTTGAAAATTTCAATTTTTCACAAAGCTTCTTCTACGAGAAAGCCAAAATAATAAATATCTTCTTCATAGAAGTAGCTTTGTGAAAAATTGAAGTTTTCAAATTTCCTCTTTACAACTTTTATAATTTTAACAAATTTTGTATGAGAAATTAATGCGCCAGGTTATATTTTACAAATTTTTCGATTTTTTACGTGTTTATCAATTGGGAAATAGAAAATCCTGTTGCGCCACCTCTAAGCAAATTCGTACAAAGTTTTACTTGAACGAGGCTCAATCTCATGGTCCAAACAATAGTTTTATGATGTACGAGGTTAAAAATACTTTTTCTTAGATAGTTAAGCTACATGTAATGTATCAATTCTGCCCAGAAAATCAATTTTTTTTTATTCCACTTTTTTATTTTTTCTTTTGTGTACATACTACACAAATTCGTGCATTCTTTCCCCTTTGCCTAGGATAAATGACTCCGCAGAAATATTTCGTGAGCTTCACCAAAAATCGCCGATACAGTGCATCCCAACATATTCTATACATCACAGCATTACAGAGCATATACATACATACATATATATATATATATATAGTTGCCTGATTTCTTCTCGCTTCTGTACGCGTTTTCGAGTGCTGCGCGTGCATTGCAAAGAATCCCGAATGAGCAAGAGCAGCGAGGCATATACGAAGAGCTGAGCTGTCGCCTTCTCTCGATTCCACGGCGGACGTCCACCGCCTCTTCCCTTCGCGTCCCGTCGTCGTACATTCGGTCCGGGACGCCCGACCAGCGCGCGAGCACGAACAACCACGATCAGCAAAGGCAGTCAGTCAGAGAAGGACGAGAATACATCCCAAGAGAGAAAGAGAGATAGAGAGAGGAGAAAGAGAGAAACGCATGCGAGTGAGAGAGAGACATGAGAACGAAACTCGCAAAGCACTCCTTCCCTTCCCTCGTCGCCCTTCTACAGCAAGCAACGACGCCGGCACGGCCACCGAGCGATGCGCGCCGCGTAACGCGCACCGAGTAAAATTTCACCGCGTGCTGGCTTCTCTCGCGCAATGCCCCGTAGAGCAAACTCTCTCGCCGCGCCTTGCGCCTCTTTCTCTCTCGCCCTCGTCTCGTGTATAGCGTTTCTTTGCTTCGTGTCTCTCGCATTGCGGTGACCCGACAGCACCGAGAGAGAGAGCTCGATCCTATTCAGGATGACACGAGGCGCGGAAGCGGGGGGACGACAGCAGGGAGGGCATGGCCAGGAGAACGACGATGACGAAGAAAACGAGACTGAAGAGGGACGAACGAGGCAGGGGAAACGCGGGTGCGTCAGCAGAAGAGCAGCAGCAATGGAAACGATGAGCGAAGTTCGGAAGAGCGAGAAGCTATCTATGCGAGTGTGTTTCTCGAAGAGCCCTCTTTGTCTATATATATATGCTATCCTGGCCGAATGTATAATGATGCTGAAGCGATTATAATGGGACAGGGTATTGTGGGGACAGCGAGGGAAAATTTTGAATGCACCTGTCTATAGGTTTAAAAATATTAATCGGCTAATCTAGTATGAAGATTTTTAGGGGAATTCGAAGGATGGAATATACTTCGAAGTTATTCTGGAATTCAATGGAATAGAGGGTTCCGGGAATGAGATATACATAGAGACACTGATTTAATTAATTAATTGCCGATAATTATTTATCAAACCGACAATTTAACTCCGATAACACTTTGTCGTGATTTAATTAAGATGACAGCTGATTGTATATTTCAGCAATTTAAGTATATAACGTTTCGTTACCATCGGTTAAACACTGTATGTGCATTGACAATGTTTGTACATTTAAAACACGTGTAAGGGAAATTTCACGGGAATCCGGACATATTTTGGCTGATTTTTTGCGAATGATAGATATCGCTTGCAAAAAAGAAATGTTAACATTTAGTTGACGGTGAATAAAAATTCATTTTTGCCCTATTGACACCTCAGATATAGGCCGTTTAGGGATACTGAAATAGTTTCTTTTTATAACGATTTTTATCGGGACTCAACAGTGATCTACAATCCACTGGAACCCATAAATAGGATGATGCAAATAAAGGAAACTCTGGACGTGCGCTAGACTTGATGCCTCTGCCAAAATCTGTCCTGATTACCGTGGAAGACCCCATAGGTTACTGTCATGTTGAATATGTCAATCGAATAGTAGGAAATAATGCAATTAGAGGCACGATGACTATTACTATAATGCTCTATTGACTGCGTAACAATTTCGATTTTACAGGTTTATATTATCGTTCATAAATATATAAACTTGAAAACACGTTTTTATCCAGGAATACGTGAGATGGACGAAATTACTCTACTTTCATTACTTAATTGACACAAAACGGACATTTATTTACAACACCGATAATCATTCAACTCTAATGACAATTTGTCACGAAAATCTCCGATAATTTCAAACACCGAACCGTATTTAATTATACGTTAATTAAATCCTATAGCAACTTAATTATCTTAGTATATATAACGTTTACTGTCATGTAATTTATATAATGTTGAACGTATTAACTTAACGGTAGCAAATGATGCTGTTACATAACGATAACGATGATACATTACGAAATGAGCGTCAATTTCGATTTTACGAGATTTGTATAATCGCTGATAAGTATGGGGATTCAATCCGGGTCAGAATGATTTTTTTTAGTCGTTTTTTACTAATAAAAGATTAACATTAAATAAGAATGAAGAAAAACAGCTAAACAAAAAATTTCATATTATTTTCATTATTTCTATGCCCGATATTAATTCTGGTTTGTCATAAGAAAGTTGTTTTTGCAAAAAACAATAAAAATATATATGCGAAAAGTTTTCAGGGTCAGTTGAAATTGTCCAAATGGTCGGAAAATGTGATTTTTTTTAGCTTGTGCCTGGATGGGATGACTTTTGAGTGTGTCTGTGTGGTCATGGATCAATATATTATTTATGGGAATTTCATTATAGTTTTGGAATGATTGCTTACTGGTATTTGTCTGAGTTGGAGCGAGCGCAGACTCAATTTTTAATCAAACTTTCAGTGAACAAAGGTTGTGCCCACAGGACGTGACCATTTACCAATTGTCAAATCGCCAGCGTAAGCCGCTTATGAAGTTTAGTGGTTTTTTTATGTCATTTACATGCACACAGGCACACACCGATCCGGGTACGAGCTAAAAAATCACATAAAAAATCGACCATTTGGACAATGTAAACTGACCCTGAAATCTCGCATATATTTTTTTAGTGTTCTTTGCAAAAAGTTAACTTTTTTATAAGAAACCAGAACTAACACCGAACATAGAATTATTGAAAATAATATGAGATTATTAATAATTGGCGGTTTTCGTTCATTTTTATTCAATGTTGATTTTTTGTTGACATAAAAAAAACGACAAAAAAATCGGTATAATTATTTAAAAACCGGTGGTACATACGAAAATGTTCTAGTCACAGGTGGCAGTGGATTATGGTCAGCTGTTATATCTTTAAAAGTTTTTTCATGTTTAAAATTTTTTTTTTGATTTTTCCTTTCGAGAAAAACTCCGAATGAAAAATAAAAGGAAATGTGAGCCCACTCTGAGTCAAGGGTTTATGTTCATATCTGATACGGGATTTTTAAGAAGTTTTCCAGATTTTTCAATTCGGGATAAAAATATTTTCATATACAAAATCGCAATGAATTTTTTTTTTAATTTAATTTTTTTTTATTTTATCGGTGTAGAATCGCCTGTATATTTAATTTTATCGGTGTAGAATCGCCCGTATATTTTTTTTATCGGTGTAAAATCGCCCGTATATATAATCTTGTTAAAAGCGAATTTTTCCAACCCTTCTTTAGCCACAAAAACGAGATGTACATGATTTGCAACTTTCATTAATTAATTGCCTCAAAACTTTTTTGTTTACAACAATAGCAATTCAACTCTAATGAAAAATTTACACGAAAGCGTGCAGTCACATTTTAAACACCTAATTATAATTAAGTTACAGGTTGATTAAGTTGCCTCTAGCAACTTAATTATCTCAATATATAACGTTTACTTTCATGTAATTTATATCATGTTGAACGTATCGCACTTTAATGGTAGAAAATAATGCCATTATAAAGCCATAGCTATTACTATAATACATTACTAATTGCGCGTCAATTTCGATTTTACGAGGTTTATGTCAGCGCCGATAAGTATAATATAGTATTCATATATGAGGCAAAACACGTCAAGTCGGCCACCCCAATTTTTCATGTCAACAAAACGTCCTCAAATTTATTCAGGACGTTAGTCTGGTTGAAGAAAAAACGTAGGAATTTCTTCAGATTTTTTTATTGCATATTCCAGCCATTGAAAATCGCTGAAAACAATCATTGTTTATTTTTTAACGCCAGTACTACGGCTCGCAAAAAAAAATCATAACAACATCAAATTTTGGATTTTCAGCGTACTTTCCAACAACATTTTTCGTAAAATTCTCCGATTTCATTTTATGTCTTTTTTCAATTAAATAAAGTTTGCCACTTTTTTCCCTCTGAAACGGCATTTCGGGTTTAGTTGAAATTTTCACATTTTGTTCGTTGAAATGCCTAGAATCTTTGAAAAAAAATAACGAGATGGGCGTCATTTTTGCTCCAGAGTTACAGCTCTTCAAACTATTAGATATTCTCAGCCGTCCTAAACGCAGAGAGCAATTGCACATTAGATTACCGCGATGTTCCATCGTTCGAAGAGCTATAACTCTGGGGCAAAATTGCCGCCCATCTCACCAATTTTTTCTAAGATTCTAGATATTTCAAAGAACGAAATGTGAACATTTCAGCTAAATCTAATATGCCGTTTCGGAGTGGAAAAAGTGGCAACTTTATTTAATTGAAAAATAGGATAAAATAAAATCGGAGAATTTTACAAAAAATGTGGTTGGAAAGTATGCTGAAAATCCAAAATTTGATGCTGTTATAATTTGTTAGTGTGAACCGTAGTTTTAGCGTTAAAAAGTAAGCAATGATTATTATCAGAAATTTTTAATAACTGGAATATGCAATAAAAAATCTGAAAAAATTCCTACTTTCTTTCTTCAACCAGACCAACATCCTGAATAAAATAGAGGGCGTTTTGTTGGGCATGAAAAATTGGGGTGGCAGTGTTGACGTGTTTTGCCTCATATAATCATCTGTATTACTGAAAATCTTAGTTTTATAAATTCGTGTAGAACACTTATTTTTAGAACACCATTTTAGCAAGGGAAATGTAAGATGTACAAAGTTGCCACTTTAATGAATTAATCACCAAAGAATTGTAATAATCACAGTACGTTGTAATAAAAATCTAATCAACAAAACACGAGAACTTATGACAAATTAAAAAATCTTCGAAATGACCGAAAATATGTGTGACCTGAAATTGTTAATTATCTCAGTATATGACGTTTAATATTGTATAATTTATATCACATTAAATATGTGTAAGGAACAGTGTAGTTACAGAGACGTAATTATTACTATGATGGACTATTAATTACGCGACAATTTAGATTTTACGAGGTTTATATTACTGCCGTTAAGTATATAATCTTCAATAGTATAATCATCTGAATTACTGTATTCTGTGGTATAGTAGAGAGCATGAGTAAACGAAGTACAAAGAAACCTGAGCGAGCAATATTGCAAGCAGCAACAGCAAGCATTGCTTGGCTCTGCGTAGAGAGTGTGCTTAGTGTGTGCATAGTCTGGGGAGCCCTGCATCTGCTGATGAAATGGCTCGTGCGAGCAGGCTTGCCTGCGATATCCGGTATGTCTAGAAGGAGCTATGTATAAAATACTACACATGGAGTATTGAGAATTACGTAAATACCGAGATAACCGGAAGAGGAAATGACAGTGTAAAAAATCTAATTGTGAAGTGACTTGATCGATTGCACCATTACATTTTATTATAAATCGATGAATGATTTTTAATCAACGAAAAAAGACTAATGACAAACGTTTCGATTTCTTGTTATTTTATTTTTTCATAAAGGGCAGATGTAGTAGTTGTGACTACCCTTTGAATATCGCATTTTTTCACATTTTAAAAGTAATTCAGGGCGTATACTAATTTAGTGTGTGAATTCTTTGTATATAGATCCAAGATTTTTTTTTTTCAAAGGTTATAACGAAAATATCTATAAACGACTGCCCGTACTTTTTTTTCTGTTTAACAAAAAAGTCACGTGGTCATATCTGTACATCCAAATGGTAAAAAAAAGACAACATTTTATTATATGTAGGATTTCAAAATATGAAGGAAAAGTCAGGAGGAATCACTGAGAGGGTCAGAAGAAAAAAGACCTGAATTACCAGAGAATGTCTCATACTCGAGCTACAGATTTTCTTAAAGCATCGCTGTAGGTTATAACTATACTTAATACTTATTGTCTTATTCAATCCAAACCCTTTAATAATTAAACGTGAAGAAAAAAAAAGTCATTTTGTCACATCGGTATATCGTAACGCAAACATTAAGTTTCAGATTGCAAATCCCAGCAGAGAGTTCGAATGCACAGACGAGAGCTGCGGTGCATATACAGTACGATCTTTGGCCGCGTATATATCGCTTCCACTCTCGTACGAACGACGTACAATACTATATATCTTTCGTTCTTTCTCCCTCCGCCCTCCTGCCGATCTCTCTCACCCATCGTCGGCCTCTCTGGCAAACCGACGTATACCCCTTTCTTTTATTTCTTTTTTTTTTCCTTCTTGACTCTGTCGCTACCTCTCTCTCTCTCGCTCTCTCCCTCTCTTTCTCTCTTGTTCTTTCTGTATTCCGTTTCCTCGGGTGCGCGCGCGTCGTTCCCGAGCTACGCGGTCGAGCGACTCTTCTGTCTCTGTTTTCTCGTATTTTTCCCTTTCTCCCCTAGCCCCTCGACTGACGGTTACAGTCGTCCCTCGGCGGATGAGAAACCTCCGCCGACGCTCACCGAAGCACCAGCGAGAAACAACTAACGCACGCATGCAGAAGCAACCGACGTGCCACGCCGTTTATATCATATATCTTACGAATTTGTTTGTATTATAATCATCATAATGTCGATTAAACAAATGTTCAAGAAATTGGCACGTTTCTTCTTCATTCTTCGCCTTCCCATAATAACTTACAATTACTCATTCATTCGATATTCTCAAGAATCTTTGAAATATATATATATATATATTTTTTTCTTGAGTTAAAAAAAATGTGTAAAACGTCAATTCGTCAGTTTAGTGATTAAAAATCTTCAATAGTTAAATCATCAGAATTGAATGCATCTGAAAAAATGAATAAAAGTTAAAAAAGAGCAGATATATCAACGTTTTTCTAATTTTCGAAGAAATAATATAATCGGGTTGAAAACGATTTTACTGCAATGAGCAAAAAACGAGACTTAAAGTAATTAGAAAAAATTCGATAGATTTGTTTTTTTTTTTTTAACAAATTAAAGTGACGAATTGACGTTTTACTCATTTCAACACAGAATGTTATCGTCACTGTTATAAACGCGTACTTTATAGATGTAATAATATGGATGGAAGCGAAACGGAGAAAAAGGGTAACGGAGCGAGGTGAAACACCGTTGTAACCGTATTTCGAGGTAGAGTATAGCATCCGCAGTGTGCAGTTGAGGGAGCGCATACTACTGCCATTCACGACTTATGATTATTTCATGAATGGCGTTGGTACGCTGGGTTAGTTTCTGTTGCTGTTATTGTTGGATAACTCGTATTTAGGTACATGCACTTTTCGCTCTCCTTGAGCCGACATTACAGCCCTCGCAAATCACGTCATTATTCAGACTGCTTTGTATTGACGAGAACGAGACAAAAAAAATCCTCACCAGTTACGAAAAAAAAAATCACAACGAAAAAGTAATTTGAATTTTTTTTTAAATCTCCACAGGAGACTTTACAGATATGTGTGATTTACAAGAATTTATATATTAACGGCGAATTTCAATTTTTTGGCTAAAAAATAGTTTTATAGTATATTATAGTATAGTACTAGTACGCTTCGCACCCGAACGCTATATTGCTTTATTTTATTTTTATTTGATGATTCAATTGGGGCGAGGCACGATATCATTGTAATGGTATATTTTCGCACTGACAGTACCCTCAAGAAATCTTTTTACAGTCATTTTTAGGAATCAAAAGCTTTTGGCCGATTTTCGGAACCAAAACTTGGAGAAAAAGTTTCCGAAACGACCACTTTTTACGAAAAAAATGAAATATCGAATTTTTTTTCATCGCCATTCGTTCTAAGTGGTATATTTCCGCACTGAAAGTACTCCCAACAAATGTTTTTAGAGGAATTTTTCGAGCTCTTGTATTTGCATTTTCAATTACTTTTTCTCTAGTTAGTATAACTATTTTTCATTTTTTTGTAGATTAACAATTTTTCAATCCTGCTTTTTTTTACAAAATTTTAGTATATTTTTTTAAGTCTTAAAAGGTACCAAAATGGTATTATGATATAATTGCTAAAATTAAAGAAGAAACTCTTAGTTGATATTTTATTACGAAAAAAAATACTTCTAGATGAAAATTGGAAAAACACACTACGAATTTAAAAAGTGTATGCAAGTTTCGTACTCAATGGTTTACAAGGGTAAAAAATTCAAGAACCTTTATAGCCTAGAAATGGACTTCACGCCAAATTTTTGTTTTTTAAATTATAAAGTTATTAAAATTAGAAAAAAATTGACGTGAGAAATTGAACAACCGTATTTGAATGAATATTTTTCGATTGCTTAGGAATTGTAATACAAAAATAAGTGACTAAACACTCGCCTGCTCGTAAATACATAAAATGTTCCGTAACAAATTATTTCCTATCGCATAATTGTAACAACGTTACTAAATTATGTGCTTTCTGAAATATTGTACCTCACCTCTTTTTGCGCCTAATTTCCCGCCAAATTACATTTATTTTTGGCTTATATACGTGGCATCTTCTTCAAAATATAAAACAGCATACAGAAAAAGTAATCAATTTTTTACGTCGGTAATTTACTATATCCACAAAAGTAAAATTAAAACCCGATATACCGATATCGGTTTACATCGTCCTTTATCATAATAACCCAATAGCCTCATCCGTAAAAATAAAATCAATTATAGTCCCACTATCAAAGCCGACTAATATCTGTATCTCTCTCAATCAAGGTGATAATAAATCACGCTAAAAAAAAAAAAGAAGTAAAATCAATAAACCAGAAAATTATCATTAATTATATGCAGCGTGTGTATTATGAATAATGCAAAGTTGCGACAAGAATAGTCGCGACATTGCCCTGTTGCATTTAGCACGAGCCTAAACGAATATACATCGTCAACGCCTCGCGATAATAAACAAAAGCCAAAGTTGAACGTATATGAGGTTTATATGACGACCGCGCTACACATGGTCTTAATTTTTTTTTTTATATTATTGTTTTACTATTTTTATTATACAATAATTTATAGTATATATATTTCGTGGTAATATATTAATATATTATTCGTTGAGTTTGAATTATGCATGTACGGTTTAAAGTGGGCGCACAATAGATTCGGAAGCAAATCAGAATGACGAGTTAATTCAGTTATGCATCGTTCGACGACATTTCGTGACATCTATTTTTTAAAAAAGAATTTTTTTTTTTTCATTCATCCGGTCATTTTTTATTTTGCTATCGATTTTACATAACCTACAGTAATATTTAACAGAATCTATAGATAAATTGGCAGAGTATGAAAAACATATTTCGAGGGAGAAAATAGGTTTAAAAAAACAGTTATGGTGGCTGAACTGACGAAGAATGCCTCATATAGCGTTGAATCGTATAGTTCGTACCTATCGATGGAATCGAAGCTCTCTGCGCCAGCTCAACCTCTACGGCTTTGCAACGCTCTCCACTCCTATAATCTCTCCGTCCCTGTGCGCGCCCGGCTTTCGTACATCTCTCTTTTCTCTCGCTCTCCCTTTCTCTCTCTCTCTCTCGCTCTCTCTCGCTCTCTCTCTCTCTCACTCTTCTGCTTGCTTTGGCTGTCGAGAACGACGACGAGGACGCTAACGTTCCCCTTGCCCCTTTCTCAATGGTTGCCACGACGCTGCTCGACGCCCGCTCTCATACTCTGCAAACCGCGTCTGCCTCCCTTCGTTCCTCCTTTGCTATATATCTCTTCCCATCTCTATCCATCTTTCCTATGCGAACGTTATTCGCCTCTCTATTCGCTCGCGCACACGCAGCAGCAGCAGCAGCGGCAGGTAACGCGGCATCCATTGTAAATCGTCGTCGTCGTCGTCGTCGTCGTTGAGTTCCTCGAGCTGCCTCTGCGCTGGGTTTTCGAAGGAATGAAACGAGCTAACGCTGCTGAAATTGCCAAAATGTTAATCCTGAAAGAAATGCCTCAGTTTCTGCTTTAGCGAGTAGAAAACAGCAGTACTAAAGCTTCGGAACGTTGTTTCATTAATTGATTTATAAATGAGAGCTGTGATATTATTGTAATACGACAGTATGATAAGAGCGGAAAAGTCCAGTGACCCACTGCCTCGAAGAGGGAGCACAGTATATACTACAAACCATGCGGCATCGATCTCTAGGGCTCGACGCGTTTATGCTACTACTATTGCGTATATACCCCTCGACGCTTTTAGTATAGGTACACGAACTGCTATGGCACATACTATTGTACCCGGTGACGAGAATGTGTATGTACTAACAGGAAAATCGAAGGAGATGGTGAAATCGTGGGAGTCAGGGGAGTAAAAGGGAATCGACCGTTTCCCCTATTGTAAGGGTTTAGTGTGTCGATACTAAGGTGAAGAGTCCAGTTATTCTTTATTCTCTACGACGTATAAAAAAAGCTTCCATATGCAATGCCTTAAATATAAAGCACAATAGGAATGGTTTTGGCATTGGATACCTTTGGATTTTTTTACGTCTCTACCGTTTTTGGCATAACTACACGGGTACTCGGATCTATTTTCATTTGTACAAAAATAATGTATAAATGACGCATCCTAAGTCAGTTTAGCCGCTATAACTTTTTTTTAAGCCTTTTTTATGCCTCGAAATGTAATTTGCCTGTTCTGCCAATTTATCTATACGTTCGGTAAATAAAAAGTGACCGAAAGAGTGAAAAAAATATAATTAGAAAAAATGTGGCTGAATTTGACGGAGAATATCTCAAATAATGTTGTAAGATAGAATAATATTGATTCCTTATATTTTTTAACCTGCAGTGCTTTCTGTATAAGAAAGTACGTTGTTCATTAACGGATTCCTCATAGAGGAAACTTTATACATTTTGTGAAGTAGAAAATTGCTAAACTGTAAAAAAAATTAAATAGTTTTACAAATCAAGAAAAGGTATCCACTACAATTGGAGAACGCGAATACGCGAATTGAACGGATGTTCCACCCGACTGCGGCGGATACTTTTGCCTGGTTCGTAAAATTATTTAATTATTTTTGTAGACTAACAATTTTTCGGTCAAGGCTTTTTTTTACAACATTTTCGTTTTGTTTTCTATTTTATCATTTTTATTGTGTATTGGATATTCCCCTCTTTTCGCCGAATATTCTGTTTAACTTTGTTCTTATTCCGGTTATTTAAATCCTTTACAAGTCATAACGTTCGAAAACGTGCCGAAACCGGGCTAAGAGCGCTATGGAAGGGTCAATGCGCTGGCACGCTATGAAGGGTTAATAATCTACCAACTGTCATTGTTCTACCGATCGTTACGAAGTTGAATATGTTACAACTCTAGATACGTCCCTGCAGTAAATTGATGCTAAACTGATCAAGTTGACGTAAGTCAGAGCGACAACGTCGATTTTACGGAAAATTCTAAATCTTATATCATCTGAACTTATTTACAGATTCCGCTCAAATTTAATACCGAAAGTCCGTTAATACAGTCTTATTTGTAAATAGCTATTCAGCTAGATGGTAAACAAAATTGCGGTGGCTAGAGCGCGAAGTCTTTTAGTTTTTTAACACAGTCTAATAAAATCTAAACAAGTTTTTCAATTATTGTGCAAATGATTGAATAGTCATTGAATAACAAATAAGCTTCATCGCTGTTCCTACGTGCCACATTTTCTTGTCTTGAGATACAGAGATTTTAATTTTGCACCTTTTTCAATATCCTGACAAGAAAGTCTAGGAAAAAAAAAAAAATTTTCACGAAAGCTTACACCAGAACAAAATTTATTTTTATAATTCTTTTACAAGACAAATCTATAAGGAATTTCTTTTTTTAATGTCTATATTATTTTTTCTAGAAATTGAAATAAATCTGATAAATACTTTGACATTGAGCCAAAACGTCTGGCTTGCCATAAAAGTAGATCGTTAAGTGTCGAAACAATGTTTAATATTTTAACACGCGGTCAGAATAACATAATCAATTATTTAGATATAAAGCCTTCATTATTTTCTTGAGCTGGATTTTGAAAACAATTAGAAAAAAAATACTATTGTTATTGGTTTGTTAAAAGTAATAGTAAAAATACTATTACGTGAACTTACGTTGATAATCTTTGAATGATAAAGTAAATGAATAATGCAGAATTGTTTTTTTGAAAATATAATAGGATTAGTCTAGTTCAGGTGCCGGATTTGTATAGCATTTTTCAACTCTTTGAAAAGGTCTCAACTACAGTAGGGTCTTATTGGCGTCGTAAACGATGAAAAAGCTGCGTATAAACGTTTCTTGCAATAAAAATAACAGTTGAGCTAAATTCCTGTTGTCAGTATCTACAGAATCTATTTTAAATGGTATGTTTGACCTTTATAACCTCATAAAACTAATGATTGAACCTAAAATCAGAAATTCCGATACCTTATTTGCAGATATCATTACTGTGGTAACAGGGAATTGAGCTTCCGGGAATCAAGAAAAAGTGAGGCTCTCAAAAAATAAAATATAAAAGTGCAGATATTTTTATTGCAATTTCGAAATATTCGAGTAGCAATTTGAAAGTGTCCACTAAATAATCGCGTCACTAAAAAAAAAAGTATTTTGATTTAGTGATCTCATAAAAGAAGTTTTGTTTTGATGACATATTATCTTCGAGATTTCCATGCCAGAGTTCAAAATGGTGCAAATCATTCAGAAAATTGGTATTGAAAAAATGTCCACATGGTGTTTCTGTGTGTTAATCCAAAATTAAACAAAGTACATTCTCGAGTACTGCGGGATGCAAGAAAATAAGAAAACAATGTGCAATATTCCACGTTACAATCTGTTCATAAACAGCACTTCAGTATTACAGTTTTCACTTTAAAATAACTGAAACTTCCGCTTTCCTTCAAAACCTGTACTACAAAATCATAATATTCAAAGTCTCGTATCTGACGCCAAAACAGTTACTATAAAGTTACGTCTCTCCAAAAGTTCCATATTGTTCGATCCTCAAACCTTTGGAGATCCCGACGAGTGCTGTGAACTCTCTTTGGTAACCGGCGAGAGCTCGAATGGTGCGCGAGTGCAAGGTCGAGGCGAGAAAGCGAAATCGTTCGGACACCCGTTAGGTATTGCTCGCTGCTGCTCCGGCAGAGCACACACAGAGAAGTATAGTAGTAGCATATACAGAAACCTAGAAATACACACCAGCATAGTGAAAGAGGCAGAGCACATCATACAGTATACAGAACATATACAGTGGAACCGAGAGAGAGAGAGAAAGAGAGCCTGCGCGAGCGCTTTGCCAGAGCCAGGTGGTCCGTCGGTGTAAATATCCATTATACACGTTCGTATGCGCAGTGGGTGCGCTGGCTCCGCTACTCTACACTGCTCTCTCTCACTCTCTCTCTCTCCCTCTCGCTCTTTCTCTCTCTACGTACACTCACCACATACTTACAAAAGCAGTTCTACCAACGAGAAATCATCCAAGTATTGGCGCATTCACCGGCAGCCGGAGTGGGACTCACTCAAACCATACTATCGGATTGGTACTGAAGTCAGTGTGCGACACTACTGCGCACACTCACACACCCGTAATATCTACATTGGTGTTGTCCAAAGCGTGCGGCGCCACCGTCGTTTCACGGGGCGCCACCGGTTCATTCCGCCATCGGCGCTCGCGACGCACGGACGTTAACGCGACGTTTTCCAACGATTCCCGGCACACACTGTTAAAAGTTTAAGTTTTAACCCTCGAACAAACGCCAAATACAATCGTTTAAAGCCCGGTTTACAAGTGACAAAAACTTAAGTCGTGTGATTATGTATTTAACGGCGGTAAGTCCCGCGAGTGCCCATTGGTTTTCTCGTACAGCGTGAAAAAAAAAAAAAAAAAAAAAAAACTAACGGAGCCCAATCGCGGTTACCTTCTGTGCTTCGTGTGTCTTTCCGTTGTTTTTCCTTTTTTTCTGTCTTTCGTTTTTTTTTTTCTTTTTAATCCGAATTATCTCCGTTGGCTTTAGTGCTTCGCATTCAGCGCCCGGAAGCGCAAACGTGCTGCGTGTGGAAGAAGAGACTCAAGTGGCAGCTTATCGGTAGCGATATTATTGATATAATAATAATAACGGTAATGAAATACATAAACAAACCTATGTAGGAGGATGTGTGATTGTGAAACGTTTTGCTTTACTGTGTAAGATTTTTTGTTTTTTTTTGTTTTTCTTTCTTGGATTCGTTGATATCCGGTGAATTTTTGTTTTCGCTCACTTTGATGATTTCCTCGATTGTTGGAACGGTGAGCGGCATTTCGGAGTGAGAGGAGCGCGCGGTCAGTCCCAGAACGCTTCTCTTCCAAGCTTCGGTCTCCTTCGCACAGGGATATGAATGCCTTCGTTCTCTATCTCTTTTCTCTCTCGCTCGCTCTTTCTCTCCCCCTTTGATCTTTATACCTGCGCGTCCCCGGTGCGAGAGAACGCGAGTGCTGTGCCAGAAGCTTTGCTACGTTTCGTGCTGACGACGCTCTCTGACGATTGAAAAGAGCGCGAGTGAGTGAGAAACACGCCAATAGTGCGAAGCCATCGCGGAAAATAAAATTGCAGTTGGGAGTTGTGAGAAGGCCGGGGGAACGAAAAAATAAAAACAAAGCTGTGCGACAAACGAGGTACGATTAAATATGGAGTGAGATATGTAGCTTTTTCCACTTAAGAGAGGAAAGTAATTTTAAACGGGCGATTCGGTGTTTCGATAATTTTTGAAAATTCAATAATAAGTTACGGAAACAGTTTTAATTCAATTTTAATGTGCGGAGATGTAACGAAAAAAAAACTGCGGTTGAGAGTTGAGAGAGGGAGAAAAAAGAGGCTGTGCGACAAAAGAGATTTTCCGAGAGTGAGACAATTGAGAAGTGAGAAATATTTCGAAATCGAGGCTGTTACGACAATTTTTGAAAATTCAAATGATTACAGAAAATGTGAATATATTATTTTGTCTCCGAGCCGTGAGAATAATTACAACTAATTTATAGGTTGTTTTATCAAAAGAAAAGGTTTTGCAATCAATTTTGAGTGATGCCTAAATAAATTTAACACAACATTTATTTCATTTAGGCGACACTTAAACTGCATCTGCAGAGCCTTCTTTTTCTTTAAAGCAACGGTAAATTAACTACATTTTTCTGTAACAAAATTTTATTCAATTTTCAAAAGTCGATCAAACTCTCAAATTGATAATTCGATTGGATCCTAAAATAAATCATTCATAAACACTTATCGAGCTACAAACAAAAGAAATTAAAAAAAAAACTAATGCGTCAAAGACAAAATTAAGAATAATCGAAAGTAAGCAGAAAAGTGATGTAAATCAATGAACTTGATGTAATTTAACTGGAAAGTTGTAAATTTTTGCGATACTTCTGTTGCTTTGCGGACAGCAGCAAACGATATTTGATTTTCGATGCTTTATTTCTTGGATTGAATCGTATTGACGAGACAGAGAGAGGACGGGAGTGACGCGTCGGTTATCGGTTAGGTAAGACGCGAGCGAGTCTGGCGGCCGAACGACGCTTTGCAAAACAGCCTATATGACTGTAGAATGCGACTGCTGCGACTAGATCGACGCAGGGTAAACCGCGTCGAAAAGATACAATAGAGAGTAAATGAGATAGGAATGAGTGAGCGTTATTTCTTTTTCTTCGTATAATATCAAGTGCGAGGGAGCGAGTAAGTGCTATTATGATTCCATCTGTATGTGTGTTTTGTGTACGTGTGTGTGTGTGTATATAAGCGTGCACGATTTCGCGAGCATAAACGTCGGACGTTTACCGTTAACGACCTGAATCGCGTCTCGCGGTAACCTCGAGGTTGGATTCTTCTTGCAACTCTTAAAGTTTCTTGCTCGATTATTTTATATCTGCTGTGTTTCACTGCGTTGCAATATTAGCTCTATGACTATTGATTTAATTACCATACCAATTATCGGAAGATTTTTAACGATTAATTACGCGAATAATTCAATCGTTGCGAATTTGTCGTTAAGCTTGCTATTGAATTAAATTGTATTTGTTATACTTTTGTGTGTTGTAAAATTTCAAGGTTGTCTGTCGAGTCTCGAGCGTGAATTTGAATTATTAACAAATTTGACTAATCTCACACGATGACAAAAGTGGCGGGTTTGTACGTCAAATTCATAAGATTATAAATGAAGATTGCGTCAAGAAGAACACTTAAGCAAATTAATTTAAATATCATAGATTATGAAAGGGGAGGATAATCGGCTATTTGATTACCACTTATTGAGTTAAAATCGACGGTCTTCCAATAAATTCACCCAGTATGGCGGCGTTATTGAATTCTTGGCAACGCCGCGCGTTACCCAATCTGTTTCGGGATTTATCACATTCGTTCGGCAATAAATCTTTTGTTAAGGATAAGACGATAGTGAAATTGCTAATTCCGGCTAATTTCTTTACCAATATAAATGCGCATCCACTTATGGTTGATTCAGAAAATAATTAGAATTACCGTCTTGCCTATCAAATATGATTCGTTAAGTCACGTATAAGTTGTCGTAATTTTCATCATCACTCTCAGCATATAAATAGAATACGTAAAACATCGTATTGTAAAGCTTTTCAAAGCTTTACCTCGGGAGAGCGAGAGAGAGAGAAATCCCAATCATATTTTACTTTTTTCGATAAATTTCACTCGCTATAATTTTCTGATTTAATCAATGTAGAGTATTTATTTGCACAATATTTGGCACGACAAACCTAGTATTATCATGACAAATTGGCAAATCGAAATAGGAATGTGTTAATAAAAAGCTTTCATTGTGAAAATTATCTGCTTTGTAATATCAAAGTGTTGACCGTATTTTGGTTTACAATGTTTAAATTGACATGAAACACGCGGGCGCTTAAACATCCTTAATCGGTCTATCAATTAGTCTCTGAGTGACGTCGGTTCTTCATACGCCAGTTGAAAACCCTTCTTTCGCATTTATTTTATTGCTACATTGATGTATATAGCGCCACGGAAGTTGAGAATACCGAGGGTTCGTTTCTAACTCTTCCCGAAAGAACCCGACCAGTCGTGGCTCGTTCGGCATCGTTCGTGCATGACCGGTGATCCCTCTTGCAGAGGCAACGGTTCCTTTGTCGGAGATATTCCGTGACGATGGTGTGCATGCATATATATGTATGTATATATATATATATATAGGTGCATGTAACGCTGAGCAGTGTAGCAGTGCATCGCTAAACAAGACAAAGAAAAAGAGAGGCACAGCTTAGCTTTACATCAAAGACGACAATGTCGTCGAGTAAAAATCTAGCAGGCGACATATCCAGTGAATGAACACTTTACAATTTATATTACTGATGTATTTATGCTGATGAAATACATTTCTATCGATCACTAGTTTTATTGGACATTCCGGAAAGCATAGTCAACATAGTTTTTAAATAATATACACTGGTCGTTCACTTATCGGTTTAACCTATGCATCGCATTTCTTTTCTTTTGTCTGATAATAAAATCCTCAACTTAAGAATTCAAAATATCCGAATTTATGATAAGAATGAGGAAGGTTGTTAAATTATGTCACGTTTCTTCACGATAACATGTTTAATTATCGTTGTCGGTGACCCAGTGAGTTAATAAACACGATAAAAGTGTGAACTGAAAAAAATACACTTCCAATACTAATTGACCAGAGGTCGATGACCGAGACATTGAATTTTTTAAATATTCATTTCATTTTTTAACATTCAATTAAAAATCGTGACTAGATGAAAAAAAAAATACTAACTTTTTTTTGTTTATATTTTGATAAAGAATAGGGTGTCGTAATTTTTTTTTTTTTTAGTGCTATGTGAATGTTCAGCTCCGCTGTTAAAATGGGTTGCAAATTCCAATTACTAGAAAATACATTTATCAGCTGTTGTATTAAATTTAATACACAATTATTAATTATTTATATTTATATTAAACTTCATAACTTTTGAGATATTTAGTATAAACTACTTTTATCTCATTTATAGATACAATTTTAAAGACCAGTTCGTATCTGAAACGTTTTTATATACGTATGGAAACTTTCTGTTAAGTTTTTAGCAGTGTGCTCTCATTTGAATAAGCAAAATACAGAGATGTGATTTATTTGAATAAAGTACACATTGTACTTTTAACAGCGTTACACTCTGTGTTACAAATGGAGAGTTGGACGAGAAAGATCGATAGAAATTCGGCTTGCGAAATCGATGGTCCCATGTCGGTTGTGTGTGTGTTTGAGGGACACTACGTGTGACTAATCGCGAAGACGACAGACATGGCGGACGCGCAGCAGGCAGGCAGGCAGGGCAAGCAAGTACTGGGATTGCTGCGGCAACGAGAAGGACGGAAAGCAGCAGCAGCAGCAGCATCAGCTCGGCTGGCTGGTGCGGGTTTCCATCCTCCTCCTCCTCCTCCTCTCTACCTCGCCACCGTCTCGCTCGCTTGTCGGAATGGCCGGGGAAACCACTGCGAACAGAGAGCCCTCTCCTCGCTACTTAGAGACCACGGCCTCCGCGAGATTATACGTTACGATGTTGAACGATCCTCGATTG
Organism: Perithous albicinctus; assembly: GCA_964016905.1. Classification (NCBI taxonomy): domain Eukaryota; kingdom Metazoa; phylum Arthropoda; class Insecta; order Hymenoptera; family Ichneumonidae; genus Perithous; species Perithous albicinctus. Next base: position 12,807,051 of record OZ024695.1, on the reverse strand, counting down.
TTGTTATTGACGGGGCAATCAGACGAAAATAAAAATTGCCCTCGTTTGTCATTGATGACGACAATTACGACGAAAGACCCAAAAACTTGCTTAATCGTTGAAAAAAAAAAAAAAAACGAAAAATAAACGACTTCTTTAATCTACATTCATTTCTTCATTGTTCTAGTAAATAACAATAATAAAACTTACAATTCAGTTTAGTTGATCCTCGTTGCAGATAAGCACGTGGAATTTGTACAACCGACTGTCCCGGTTGAATTCTTGGTTTAAAAGTATTAAAAAAAAAAGTGTCAATGAGTCGGTTATCTATAAAAACTGACATAAACTGAAAAATCCTCTTTGAGATCACGTTTCTTTTAAGATTTTTCAATCGGGGAACCTAATTGGAAAATTTTAAACTTCCTCTTAAGACGATGTGCTACACTTTTCCGTCGCTCTCTCTCTCTCGGTCCACCGCGGTCACCGGTGATGTCTCCCTCGCACTTACGGTGACTCAGGCACTTTAAGATGATGTGCTACACCGACTCAAACACTATGAGCGCCAGTGAGACATTGGGCCATCGGCGGTTGTAGTCGAGCGAAGGTGGATGACGAAAGGTGTAGCACATTGTCTTTTTATTCTACTCATTCAATAAATATATGAAATAAATATATTATTTCAGGATTATAATAAATTATTTTTCTGTCAGTATTAAAATCAGTTTTGTTGACAGATTACTGCTGTGAGTCAGTTTTTCAACTATTCAGGTCTATAGTGTCTCATTTTCTTTGTAACAACATTCTACATCAGCTAAGCGGAGGAAATATTAAGAAAAGTCAAAACTTTGAGAGGCCCATGCCACCAACATTATTTTCTGATTTTCTAAATAAGGTGATATCTTTGATCTGGGGTCATTTAAATAAAAAAATTCCCCACCTTCGTTGTCACTTATTAAAGCTCGAATTATAATTATAAATTTGTCTTCTAAAAAAAAACTGCGTAAAAATATGTCTCATGGATTCCTGACCTAAATTTAGTTATGTTACTAACGTAACTTGAGTTTTATAAACTTTTAAAAACCGAAGCAGGTATCCATAAATTATGTTTCACCTGGTTTAATATTAGTTTGATTTTGAAAATGTGTACAAACTATTTTCGTGATCTTGGCTCTCGAGTTACCTGACTACTGCTGAAGTCCCTTAAATTAGCTAAGCTATCACAGCATTTTCTGTTTTTATCAAGTTGAAGTTTCTATAACGGATACTATTGTTGTACAAGTTCTACGACTACGTTCGGGTCCCGCATTGACGTTTATTTCGGTGTCGATGGTTTCGGTTTATATATACCTTTAAAAAAAACGAACAATTATCGAATTGTCCCCGATTCCGTCCATCGATAGAACCGAGATCGCAGATCTGTACACGTATTTAGAGTGCTATATGAAGCTCCGAAGCTGTACTCTCGTGTCAGAGAGGTTAGCAGTTTATTTGAGGTCGGTTAGAAAGAGTCGTCAGTCGACGGACGACAGTATTTTCATCAACAACTTGCATTGTTTGAGGGTTGATTCCGTCAGCGACGCGATGAGAGAATCTTGATCGACTCTTCAGGATTTTTTCTTCTTATGGTCGCTCATCTGATACAATCCCCTCATGTACTGTAAGTTGATGTGCTAGTGGATGATACATCGACATGCAAGGTGATAACAATAGCTCTTTTGGTGGCTTGCAAATCGAAGGTTCAGTCCTTATCATTGACAGGAACATTGGATACCATTACAGATTACAGATAAAAATATTTTACAGATAAAGATCTATTAATTATTCTAATTCTCTGTAACTTTTTTTTTTAGTCGGCAAGAATATCGAGTTCCACGACTTCACTTTTTTTATATAAAATAAATAAATGGTATCACATTGAAACAAAAAAGAATCAATTTCTTTTCACTGGAAATAGCCCTTTTGATGCCACCAAAAATATAACATATATATTCCATTAAATAGTTCAGGGAAAAATATAATTCTCTTTTGTTTAGAAATTTTTTTTGCCCGACCTCAATCTATCATGATATATGAGATTTAAAAAAAAACTCTCATTCCCGAAACGAATGAATTATAAAATCTGAAAAAATTCATGGAGTACCCTTAAGTAGTACTACTATAGAGCCAATTATGGAACAGATCCAAGCGGGTAAAAAAATGGCCGAGTTGGTGGAGCATACCTCATAGAACCCGTAGAGCCAGATTTTTCGTTCCTCTGTGAAATGCCATATTTCTCTATCATGACACATTTAGGGAAATTTGTTTATATAGGAAATATCATTGAACTAAATTGTAGTTTACGATGAAAAATATTTAAAAAATTGCTATTCCGATAAAAAGGAACGACTTCTCGTATTAATTTCTTCGTTAGTCGGTAAATAACTTTATAACAAAGAAAATTAAAATTTAGTTAAAAAGACAAATTATAAATGCGTAATTATGAACGGATTCAAAAACTTATTCATTAAAAAGTAAACATTTTTTATTCATTATTTGAGAAAGAAAGCATCATAATACTCTTTATTTTTAATTCAGTAGATTAAATACATTATAATTTTCTATATTAAAATAAAATTTCATAAGTAAATTACGGTTCTCGTTAATTTTGTTAAAGTTCAAATTATAGTTTTATTTATTTTGAAGTTTTGGTATTTTTTAAAAACAAATTTATAATGCATCCTGCAACAGTGGCATCGTTGCATTTTTACACGAGAGCTTGTATGAAAGATCGTGATTTTTCAACAGTAATTGGAGAATTGAATTTTTTTCCCATCGTTGCGCGCAAGCTTTCTCAATCTTTCTCTATCTGTCTCTTTCTCTCGCAGCGGCGAGCTATTTCTAATTAATGTCCGTACAGCGCGAGATACGCGAGCGAGTGCGCTATTAATACTGTAATGATCGCGGCTGTGTGCGCGAGGCTGCAGAGCTATCGTACAGAGCACACGATGTCACGTGCATTGCCGGTTCTCCCGGTGAAACTGACGGTTCGTTGAATTCCCTGGGTTATAACGACGAGATATATTAATCGATATAAAGCGCGTCGTCGAGCGAGGTGATAATCGCGAGTGGCAGCAGCAGCAGCAGCAGCAACAGCGATTAAATAAATGTGTGTGTGTCTGTGTGTGCGAATGGTTTTTTTGAAAGCTGTGTATGCGAGGCGGGGGATATGCGCGTAACACTAGTCTAAATGATTGGTAATACCCATTGGTAATATGGCTGTTAATGAGCTGTCGAATGTAAAAAAAAAATTATAACAAATTTTCAAAACAGTGCAAAATTATTTCACATAGTTATTTTGATAAAATTAGATAAAAAATAGTCTTAATATTTAGAGTGCTCTATTAATTATACAGAATAATGCAAGGTCAGTACATTTTTTTAATGGACAGTTTATTTTCTTCCAAGAAAAAAAAATGGAAAAATTCGGCTGTAAAATATACGTCATTTTTTTAGGTCGTATTGGCTAAATTGGGTAACAGATTAATTATTAGATACGTCGCTAAATTTCTTATGTGCTATAAATATGCACAGAGGGGTGTAAAAACTCAAGTACAGTGATCGATTATTTACAAGGGATAAATAAATCCAAAGTTGACAGAATTAGTAGGATTTTCTTAGGAAAAAGGTGTTACAATTTAGGGAAAAAGGTGTGATTCACGATTAGATGGATAGGAATGAAAAGCGTAAAATGAGATTTCGAGTATTAAAACCATAAAAAAAAAAGAAAAATAAAAATGGTTTTACCTAATGTTTCAATTATATGTCGTTATTTAATGCCAGTGATAATCTCGCGAATATACGACTCACTGTGTACCAATATGACAACGCTCCAAACTTGGGAACACAGATTTTTTTTTTTTGTAATAATCAATAATTCGCGAATTTATTATTAATCCTGAACTACATAAAAAGTGTCAAACTTTTGGCCAATTCATATGACGACACAATCGATTAAATTTTCGCGAGTATATATTAGTTTCATGGTGAAGTGTTTTCATAATGAAACTCTAGTTTTATTAGTAAAAATGCTCAAACTACTTTAACTTTAATAAGTTCAGCTTTAAAATAAATTACAGTAGAACCTCGATTGTGCGAACCAGTCGGGACCGAGGCTAGTCCCGATAATCAAAAGTTCGGAGAATCGGAACGTTATTTTCTTCTTTGGCTTATACACGATAAATGTTAAAATAAAAAGCCACAGCACATATATATTAAACATCGAAATATACACAAAACAACAAAATATATATTAAATGTCGATCTTAACAAGTAACAATTATTTTATTGCTTCTGCTTGATAAAATCGTCTATTTTTAATACACTGTTAATGTATGACTGACGCAAGACGCGCGCGTTGCACTCGAGGCATCAAGATGCGTTTGAAATTGAAGACGAATGTCTTTTAAAATTTTAAATCATGTTTGCTGTTAAAATTCTGATTAGAAATAGTTTTATAATAAAAAATAGTCCAAAGCTTTCCCATAATTCATATTAATAATAGGAAAAAAATATTAAAGAAATCATTGAATCATAGTAATAATAATATCATATAACAAAAAGTAATAAATTCGACATAAATTTGAGTACGTCCCCCAAATGTAGATTTAATTAAAATTGAGTTACAGCAAAAAGTAATATACCACCAGTACCTTAGGCGTGGTGCGTTTATTCATTTATTTTAACATACATAAAAGTGCAATCCGAGTTTCCGATTTTCGCTATTTCGACATTCCGATACACTACAAACTCGACGCCCAATTTTATGACTTTCCTTACGTTTATTACTCAATCTGGTACTTTTAATTTTCGGTCCACCACGGATCAGCTGTGCATCCTGATGCTTGGGATCGACGTTTATGCGTAGCAGTCACGCATAAACGTCGATTATTTTGTCCAACGTGAGAACTTTACGCTTATCCATATTAGTCGTAGGACACTCTCCGTTGAGGCCATTATACATTGGAACAAGTTTTTAACAATTTTGTCACGTTTAACGCGCAGTTCTTGGATTATCGCAGTAATATTACTTCGCGACAAGATTCAGATAATAGAGGATTCGAATGATGGTGGTTCGGATAATCGAGGTTCTACTGTATATTAAATGTCCAGAACAATAGAGAACTATTAAATACGTTTAATCGACAATAATTTTGTTGTTTGCCATTTAAAAAATGAAGAAATCCGGCGTTAAAATACACAATATGACAATGGTCGCTTTAGCACGTACAGTCAAACATAAATATGCATTCATTCAACGAAATTATATTTGAAATACTTTTATAAGTAAATGATTATGGATTACATTACGCCTAGTGAACATTAGAATTCATCATTAAAGAACAATTGAAATAATTTATTACTGCAACGTGAACACTTCAAATTGTGCATAAAAATGAATCACAGTTATTTTTTTAATAAAGAATTTTAAACAGATTTTCATTGAATGAATGTCCCTGCAATCGAATGAATTTACATCGACTGTCCTGTCGGTTCTTAAAAATAAAACAGATATTTTTATCCATAAAAATATCTTGTACTAGTATATTAATCTTCAATCACAATTTTTTAACACTAATCTTAAATCTATGTAATTTGATGTTTAATAATTCTGTAATTGCGATAAAAAAAAAGTATGAAATACGTTTATAACTAACCAATTGTGTATTGTTAAGTCTACTAAACGTTAGAATTTATTTAAAAAAAAACAATTCATCTAAATTACTCTCATTCATCGATGGAAAGTGCACATTTTAAGTTCCACATAAAACTGAATCACAGTTATTTGTTACAAAAAAAGAATTTAAAACACATTTTCAATGAATGAATGCCCATATCCCTGCAATGGAATGAATTAATGTCGAGATTACGTCAACTGTCCTCAGTGCGGGCCACGTATAGCAATTTTTCATACGAGAGATCGCGCAGCTCTGGTCACAAAACAGTCTTGGCATCGTCGTTCCTCCATCTTCCGTCCCTCGTTGGTTCTACTCGTCGTTCTCTCGAGTTCGTAAAACTCGTTTCGTTCGATGGAGTTTCGAGGACAGGGCCGAGGCAACAGCGGCAGCAGCAGCAGAAGCAGAACGCGCCGCAGCCGCCACGGCGGCTCGACTCGATAGATATCGATCCTCGAGACTCTGTAGTGTAGTTGGGTTTGCTTGCTCGCAAGCGAACAGCGAGGCCGGTTCACCGAAAAACTACACTTGGTTCGTTCTCGCTCCTCCTCGATGCCTGGCATGCTTCGATAGCGAGCCGAGCAAACGAGCCAGCCGCAAAGAACGAGAGAGAGAGAGAGAAAAAAAAAAGAAGAATGAGAGAAAGAAAGACGGAGCTCTCGCGATGCGAGAGAACTGCCGGGGAACGACGAGGCGTCGTTGTCGTTCTTCGCGTCGCGTTGTCGGCTTCTCTCTGTCTTCCACTTCCCCTCGCCGCCCTTTACCGCTCTATCTCTGTCTGTAGATTCTACTGCATGGCCACGCTCTTTGCGAACCAACGTACTGTACAGTTTGTACGATTTTCGAGGGCATTGCGGGTCATCTAAACAAGAATTCAGGGATTTTTATAGGAAAATAGCAACAACACGCTCTATATTTTTCTTTTTCAGACTTTGTAGACTGTAAACTTATTTAAGTATGTAGGCTTATTGCGATTCAATTTGACCGCCATAGTTGGAACGCGCTATTTCTCGCCGTACGACGTGAAGTGAGACGTCGGGGCGAGCCGCGGAGACGCTCGTGATTGGCCCTAATAGCGGCTTCAATTTTCGACTTTCGATGTGTCATGTCTTTTTAAAGAGAGGATTGAAAGGCTTTCAATCAGCGGTTTAAACAATTATGTAGTTGGGTTCACAAATGTGTACTTGGAAGGTGAAATAATTTCGTAATGATAATATTAGAGAGGAATATAACTCGTACTTTAGTCGACTAACTTTTGATTTACTTATTATTCGTAACTTTTGTCTGATGCTTATGAGTGATTGTTAGAACTATTCAAATGAAAGTGCGTACTTTATATATAGATATAATTAATTTAAATATATATAATTAGTGTTGCGAGATTAAATAATTCATATCGGATTGTAGGTTTTGCTTTTAGAAAACTAGTGAAACTTTGAAATTATCGAATATTTGTAAAAGTAGTCGAAGATATTGAAAACCTTTTTAGAAATAAATGGGTCATCAATGCTTGTGAATATTCTGCAATGAAATATAAAATATGGATTGATCCAATTAAAATTTAATTAATCAAGTATAATAAATAATGTAATTAGTATCTTTTGATGTGCAAAAGTTCCGGACTCCGAAACATTTTTCGCGGGCAAATAACTTTTAAATATTTGACTTTTTCCTTCCACGCAGTAGGCAGCTTTGTGACTGTGACATTTTTTTAATAGCACTGCAATATTTAAACATTTATTATATCTCGAGAACGGCTTGACTCGGTGTACGCTGAAATTTACAAAAATATATCTCCCAGTACCAAATATGTAATACATATAAATTCGATTTATGTGAAATTAATTCATAATTAAGTGTATTGATGGTATACAAAAAATATCATTGAATAAAAATAATGGAGAGCGAAATATCCGTTAATAAATTTCAACAATAAACATAAAACAATAGTTTCCTGCAGTAATACATAATTACGCGTGACAAGAAAATACATTGAATTAATAACGCGAAGAAATTATTCAAAGCTGTTTGATAAGGCCGCCTTTTTTACGTCTATATTCTTAACGAATTTAATTAATTTCGTGCGTTCACTGCCCAATTTCTTTGTTACAATTATTCGTTGCTTTAATAATAATGTTATGCAAATTTTTACATCAATGGTCTTCGTAATAAAATAATTTCATTCAATTTTTCTTACACACAAATATTCAATTCACATGATGGTGTCTTCGAAATTTGCAAGATTAAAAATTTGGCTTTGAAAATAAAATAATATCCCGTCGTGACATAATATACTTTCATGGCAAATGTAACACTTTGAATTTGTTTGATGGACTAGAAGTACCTTAAGCCGATTTATAGCTTGCCTTGTAACAAGAATGACCCGCATTGCCCCACCTTGTTTCTATCTAGCATACGTAAAGGGTCTTCGGTGCTCGCTCTGTCGCTATACAGTGGCTCTATCTCTCTCACTCCCTTGCTCTCTCTCTCTCTCTCTCTCGCTCTCGCTCTCTCCACTCCGTTGTCTGTCTCTCTCGGTGTACGTGCTGGCGTGCTCCCGAAATAATCGTCGACGTGCGTATCGATCCTACGGGGCGAGTGGAGCGAGCGAGAGAGGTTATGAGGAAGCCAGAGTGAGAAAGAGAGGCGAGTATAAATTCACGCGGACGACCGCGGTGGCAACGCCGGCAGTAACAGCACTAGCAGCAGCAAGCACGAACGTCGTCGACGACAACGACGACGACGACGACGACGACGACGAACGCTTATTGCCGCTGCGTTTGCCACGCTATGCTATACAACTCTGGCTTCAAGCAAACAGAAAGCATCGCGAAATGCCGACTTAAATCCCAGCTTCTCGCAGACTGGTCGACGTGTGTGCGTCAGTAGATCGAAATCGTGAACTTATTCTTGTTATTATTACAGTTTTCTTGGGCCCCACCTAACCGTGAACTTTAATACCCGAAAAGTGTGTAACAAGAAGCTAAAATATCGGTTGTATGGAAGGATGATGAGTGTGAGCTGAAAGAGTGTGGAAAAGAAATATATATATATATATATATATATGTATGTGTGTGTTCATTAAGAGTTATTAAATCATTCTAAAATCCGTTTTGTGTTGTTTTGTTTTTCAACAGGCGTCGACGTTGGAGACGAGGAATAGTTCACAACAGTGCGGAAATACCCGTCGGCTATAATTAAGTCGGTCATTGGTGATTGGGAAGCAGTGGATTACTATTTTTAAAATCGTTACGATGACAACGAAAATGTAAATTCAGAAGAAACGTATATACACACTCGCATATATATACGTATATATATATATATATTTACGTTTATGTGGCATTGTAATCGGTGAATCGACTGAGTGAAGTTCGAAGAAGAGCGAGTATTAACATCTTTTTGAAGAATCTCAGATTCAAGATCACAGCGAGACGCTTCCGGACTTAGGGATTGATCACGTGGTAAGTATTTACCGATTAATCGTATTTTTGTTGTTGTTGTTGTAATTATGAAAATTCACAAAATTACTTGAATACATTTTCAAAAGAATGATTAATTTTCATATGAAAATACTAGAGAGGATGATAAAAGTTACTTAAATACCACGATTTTTCGGTAACAAGTGGATTATAATAGCTTAGGTGCTTCGTGTAGTCAGCATGAATTTTTTCAGAAGGCTATCTTACTTTTGTTTCATTCGATTTACATTGAAAACAATATTTATCTCGTGATTGACATGCGTGACATATGTCTCTCGGAATCGTATGTTTTTATATTTCCTTAACGATAGAATAAATGTAAATAAATGAGTAGAGCACAGAAAAATGTTCAACTTTAAAAATTCAATTTTTCTTACTTGCTCAAAAAAATGTTTCTATGAGTGTTTATGAGTGCTACGAGTATATCTGTGAGTGCCTGTTAAGTTGTCTAAAAGTGCCTGTGAGCATCGGTGGCGAGTGTCTAATGGACCTTTATTTAAAATTTGTACTTTATTATAATATATCACTGTTAAAATATTTTGCTATTAACTTCCATTACAGGTATACCAAGCTTTTATTTTTATACAATCTTTTACATTAAAGATAATATGTAAGTGAGAATGTAAAATTACAGCAATTGATGGTAAATACTTCGAAAATTAAGAGTAAACGTCTTAATATAAAAAACCTTGTAATATTATCTCACTTATGCATTAAAATTTGTAATAAAAGTTTGCAAGTATTTTTAACAGTGTAAATAAAAAATCTTATCAAGTAAAAATATATTTTAGCACAATAAAGCAATTTTGGAAAATTAATTATATAGATCAAATCGAATAAGACATACACGTTATTCAATGCAAAAACAAAATAATGTATTTACTTAATTTTACGAAATTTCTTGTATCTTCGGTGAAACATGAATTTTTGTTTTATCACTTGAATGTGTGTTTAATGTAGCAAATCGGAACAATTGAAGTTCAAACGTGAAACAGATAAAATTGCACTTCGTTTGTGCATGTATTGTACCGATAGTGCATACACTGTAGGCATATACACACAGCGTGCACACACGACGATCCATTGCAGTGCAGTAAATGCAAACACTCCTTTTTTTTTCCCCCTGTACCGAGTCTAGTGTCTGTATGAGTCTATATACACGTCTGCCTCCCGTATAAAACTCTTCATTATGCTAATGGCCGGCAGCGCGCATCCTCGTAGTCATAGCGAACGATCGCATTAAGCGAGGTATACTAATTAGCAGAAAACCTTTCCGAGAGCGCGAGCATCGCGTCATATCTGGCGGTCGCGAGACGGCGAGGAACAACAGAGCCCGCGGTGCGCGCTCCTCTCCACTCTCGACAAGTTTTCTCAGTATCGCGAACAAACGTTTGTGCCCATATTGCACATTTGTAGCCTCATTTTTCAACGCACCGCGATTATAACATCTAAATATATATACATTTATTATTATTTTTTTTTACTTGATTTTGAACTCATGGCAATTATTAAATCTTGAGAATGAGAACTCTGTAGGAAACACTGGTTGCACTTTCTATTACTCATTTTATGGTGCACTTACAGAAATTGTGCTTGAAATTATTAAATGGTAACTATTAATTATTAACGTAACGACTTTACATTAGTTTCTTTAATTATCATTACAATGTAGAATATTAATGTAATGTTAAGAAAAGACGCGTGGATTAACAATTAATTGTTATCACTTAATGTTCGGGCTACCAAAACGAATCTGAGTGTGCTCTTAGGAAAAAAAATAAAAGATAAAACTTTACGTAATGCTTTCTGATCATTTTTCATCACTCATAAAGACAGGGTATGGTAATCATAGTTACTTTTATTATTAAAAATAGAAGACAATAAGTGCAAATGTAATGTGCAAGGTTCTGATTTGCATCCTTGTTTCAAGAAAAGCAAAATTGTAATTAACGTTTCACAAAGTTTGAGTGCTAAAGAAATAAGCAATTTCGTAATGCTGTAAAAGCTTCGACATATTTTAATGAAAATTATAGCCAACTACGAAAACTTACGATATATAATCATAATGATAAAGACCCATTGTTTGAATCACTCTTACTTTTATTTTCCAAGTTGTAACAATTTTGTATATGAAAAATTCAACGTTCAATGTAATTAGAACGCCTCCGATGATTTTTGCCAAATTTTACATCAAACATTAACTTTATTACGTATTTGAATAAAGTTTTAGCTTGCTTTTTTATATCTTTTTGGAGTTACAGCAAAAAAATTACTGAAAATTAAATATCGCACAAAGTTCGAACACCTCTATCTTGTCTAAACACAATATCCGGTAGGGTTTAATTTAACTTTATTTTTGTGGACAATATTAGTTGAATTAATACAAATTTAAGGAAATCAGTGTTTTTAAAACTATTTAAAAAAACATATACGTACAGTATATAAGCAGTCCCATTAAGACCGAACTTTTTAAAATCATTTCGGTTAAGTTTAATATCGATCAACCTAAAACATAACATACATATTTTTAAAAATAACAAAAATAAAACAGGATTAACTACTTAATTTCTGTACCGTACTTTGGTCCAATTCTTTTAATAATTCATAAGTTAGAATAAAGCAATAAAAAAAAACAAAAATTTAAATTATATAAACAGAGCCTCCCCTATGAGAAAGCGTGTTGTTAAACCGGTTACAAAATCAAAATCAAATGTTTTTTTTAGAGAATATTTTTATACAAGATATTCCTGAGTGTTTATAGGCTTTAATGAATATTTCGCAAAAGCGGAAGTGTGAACAACGTCTTCCGGTTGATTTTTGTTAATAAACATTTAGTTGCGATAATTGCTGTTGCTGTTAAAACAGAGAGAAACAAAAGGCTCGACATTTTCTCTCGTTGCTTCCGCGACGTTGCCGTAACTGTGTGCAAAAACGGCTTATGATTATTTTTATTTTGCGCGTCCTCGAGTCGCATGCATATAGCGAGTGACGGAAAGAGGAAATGCGAAGGAACGAGCGATTTATCGCGAATCGTGAGCTCAACAAAATCCTCTTCGGGTTTGCTTCATGTTACACAGGTGCACAATATGTATATATATATATGTATACGTATGTATGTATGTATATAAATATAATAGTACACGGAACTCATACTACGGGTTCATCGTTGCGCACTACATTCGCCGCTCGAGAATTTCGTGTCTTATCGGTTGTGTTACGCGCGCGCGCGAACGAATGAATCGTGCATGCGTGGCTTTTATTATCGTCGCGCTCGGATGAGCCACGCTTGCTTATCGCCTACATCGAACGCGAGTCATATACCCCAATCGTCTCTCACCGATACGCATATTTATCGAGAAAACACATAGAATAATTTGTCGATCGTATTTGGTAATATATAGCTTTTGTTGCACACACGTGGGCTGGTACAGAATACATTGAAACTTGCCTCAGTACCATTTTCCCTCCTACTGCAACTAAAGAGCAACAGTAATCTGAATTAATAATGATTTTTTTTGCATTGTACAAAAGTTTAAAAAATTTTCAGAATTTCGTAGAGGTACAATTTTATTTTCACACTGAAATTCATTACACCTATATCAGTGCGGTTTTCTTGGCCACTATTAAGAAATGCATATTTCAGTTTACAAAAAAAAATCGTATAAATAATTACATGCGGTATATTGTTTGTTTACAATTTTCTGATCTTGTAAAAAAAACTCAGTTAAAAATATAAAAATCTTGGGTATTGCATTTTTTTTTTAATTAAAAATTGATCTCGCACTATTTGTGTCATTCGATTATGAGCATTTTTTTATATGATCAGAACAGAGTTGCAAACAATTAAAGTAACAGGTTTTTCATTGTAATAGTTGATATAAGTATACGAAGTTAAGCAGCGCGTGGAAATGCTGCTTAACTTCGGTAACTGTCGAAGCCACATTGTCAAACCGCATATCTATCACGCATGTACTTATAAATATACATATGTTTCTCTTCGTACACGAGACACCATGAGATAACAAAGATATACTAGCAGATATATATAGATATTTCAATACCGCTGTCCTTATATCAAGGGGCGAGAGGGGGTCAAAGTAGTGTCTATATGTAGGTCACCTTATCTCGATTCTCTTCCTCGGTCTATATCATTGATATGTACTATATGTATTATAGCAGATATATACCGACCTATGCATTTCTGCAGTATATAGCATAAATCTGAGCTCAATCACTATTTTACGTCAAAAACTGTTTAAAACCGATAAAAAAAAAACCAAATTTAATTAATTTCAATGTTATTCAAATAACGAGAAAAATAGTAATATTATTAAGTATTATATTACATGACTTGATTTTTTTTAACTGTACAATATTAAGATATAGGACGAATTTCAACTCACATTGCTTGACCAGGAGAAAAAAATGAATGAATAAAAGTATCCTATAAGATGTGTTTAAGCACAGCAAGTTTATTGATACCACTTCACAACCGATAATTGGCAAGTTCATTCTTACAAATATAAAACGTATAAAACGCAATCGCTAACAGAATTATCATTGAAATGATTTTCAATAATATTTTAATGCTCAAAATTTAACAACAAGTTCATTCCCTATAGCAATCCTAACTGTCTTAGCTTTAAAGAAATTATCCAATCCTTTTTTCGACATTAATACTTGAAAATATAAAATTTATACAGTTAAAAGTATATCAGATAGTTGTGTAAAATTTCTCTAAAAAAAAAACTACAATCTATTCAACATATTTATTTAAGTTTATTTAAAATATTATGGTGTCGATAATATTTTAAACAAACTTCAGAAAAATCTACGAAAAACGTGACGATTTTTCGTTAGAATTAAAAAATAAATTTAAAAAAATGTAATTCGTAATAAATGAAAAACAAATAGGGATTAATTTGAAAAAGTATAGGGATTGGCACCTCTTAATCGTACACCTTAATATTGAAGAAAGCAATAATGATAACGATTGATATTTCTTCTGAATTTGATTATATCGATGTGATTCTCGTATGGAGGGGACAAAGCTACCATACAGATAAACCGAGTTTGTATAGTTGGTTACTGGCAAATCCACACAGCTCGAAGTACACATGCACAGAGGATTCGTGAGGGCGGACTATACTACGCGAGCGAGACCGGAAGCTCTCCGCGTTCGCATCGATCGGCCGCCGGTCCGGGCAAACGCAACGATATACCCCGGCGTCGCGTTGCGCGCCTCTCCCTCGTTACACTCTGTCTCTTTCTATACAGTCGTGCGCTCGAATAGAGGTACGAATATATATATATATATATATACATATACATACATGTATAACCTTCTCTCCTTCTACGCTCGCGTTACGAGTGCTATGAGTGCACACGTGTACGATGTTACGCTTTACGGCATATATACGCTCGGTTTAATACACAGGTACAGTGTGTAGCGGCAGCAGATCGAGGCGGAGACTGCGCAATTCGTCAGGCAATAAGGGTCACCTTTGTTACGAGGAATCCAAAGGTTTACGGGTGGAAATAAATGTATAGATTTTCACTGTTACTTATCGACCTTTTTCATCGACACATTTCACGGCTCAATATCCATAAATAAAATTCCTTAATCACTGTGTTTGGTTATTAATTTATTATTTGAAATTAAACAAATATTGGTAAATTATATACAGCGTAGCAGCTTTTCCCAATTTTACAAGTTCCGGGGGTTGCTTTTAAAAGAATCAAACGGGGTAATCAGGAAAACCATGTTAACATTTTTTTTTGTCAATTATTTTTCGTCGTTTTTAAATATTTCTGATAGAAAAAAAAACATTGGTTTTCCTTATGGGGGTTATAAAACACAAGTCTACAGAAGAGAATAGATCAAGAAGATATTAAAAAAATTATATAAGCTTATATTTCTCTTAAGAGTAAATAAATTATTTTGGGTCGAAAAAGCACGAAAATTCAGAAAAACAAATATTTATTAAAATCATTTAATGACATTTTCGTATTTATTGTATTACAATTTATTTGCCTTCAGAAGTTACAGTAAAAAAAAAGTTTCATCGAAATATATTAATTGCAACGCCGACTATCCTCATATGCAGATTATAAAACGTTGCAAAGATATATCTTGATTATTGATATTAATCGTTTTCTGCAGAGCTAGCAAAAATTACGAGCTAATCTTTTAAAGCTTCCTTGGAGTCTTAAATATATAATAATTTGTGGTGATATTTTTAATGAGAACACTTTGAAACCTGCATTGCAGTCGGAGAACTCATGGTGGTCGTGGTAAATGAAAGTGATAATTATCAATTGTTAGTCCACACGCGTATCTTTATAATTACATTCACTTTTTCAACTATTAAATCGTTGCAGTAAATAACTATTAACGTTGATTTTACTGAGATAACATTTGCGATTATAAATAGTCAGTTACAAAAAATGTAATCTGTTTTTTGTTAGGGAAAATATATATTAGTTGAAAATAGTTAATGAAACCATAAAAATAATTGCAAGGACTAAAAACGATTAGTTGTCATATACAGTTGTCGTAACTACCACAATTTCTCTGAGTTTATGGTAACTTAAAGAACATATTTAACTTATTTCCTTCTATTAGGAACTGACAGTCGTATAGTTAAAATATCAGATTATTTTTCCACCAAATTCAATTGGAATATTTGAGAGTAGATATATCGAGATTAATGAAATTTATCACCTACTGTTAAATCATTTCACAACTGAACCTGTGATATAAAAAAAAATAGTATATAAACGGCAAATAAAATAATTATAAACATCAGCAGCACATGCAGTAATAATCGTGTACTAATAGCAGCATACTTTTCATTCGTTAACCACTTCGCTGGTAGATTTTATCCGTAGCAGCGAAGGTAGCTCGTAAACCGGTAGCTCAAAAGATACACAATGGGCGATGAGTCGAAAACAGTCTGCTCGCATAGTCAATATAGCCAGAAAAAAAAAACGCGACGTTAAGTAAAAAGCTGCTTCTGTTTCTCTCTCCCTCGATAATTTTTCTTTTCTCACTGCCTCTCATCGCTCGGCAGCAGTGATATGCCTTGAAATTTGATACCGTCTTGGTTGGTAACTGTTGGAACTGTAGTGAGAACACACGTACATTTTTGTGTACGTTGGAATTGAACACGCGCCTTGTGAATATCTCAGTAGATCTCGAGACGGATCTTAATAAGACTTAGAAATACGTGGAGATAGACGTAAATGTGTGAGGAATATTATAGTGGAGTATATGTATATATATATATATATAGTACATCAAGCCCGTGACACCATTGCGGACTTGGCGTTAGTGCGTGGGCATAGTGATATGAGAGAGCTCGATTCTAGTGCAGCTCTTATACTCGCCAGCCAGCAAAAACAGAAAGGAAACAGTTGTGGTTTAAGCTAAGAGGAACAGAGGCACACGTAGCTTTCCGTTGTCCGCATTTGAAGTTTGCGATATTTTGTATATAGTGTATGAGGCACTTCGGATGAACTGTGGAATGTCTAGAATATGTATAAATTATTTCTGATTTTTTAATCTTATATTTCTCCCAGAATTAAATAACGATTTTTTTTTTATTTTTGTGGTTTTTTCGATTCGCTGTATATAAGAAAATTATTCATTTTACAAACAAAGTGTTTTTGCATAAATTGCTGGTCTTTGAATGTAATTCAAAGACCAGCAATTTGACTTTGAGTGTAATTCTTGATTTTTGCTCAAGCGGGTATGCAAAAATGTTATCAAAAACACATAAAAAGCCGAAACTATATTAACAAAATTTAATATAAATATTCTAAAAAATGTAATTCAAAACGATGTCTCACAGGTTCATGTCGTAAAATGATAAATTTTTTTTGTAAATTGATTGTTATACATTGTTTTGAAAACTTTAAGCAGGCGTCTATAATTCGGTTTCACTTGGTTTAACACCACTTTTCTTTTGATGAAACGTGTACTTGAATTTTGATTTTCCATTTTTTTTAAGAACCTCGTACTTTATTGTTTATGTAGAAGTAAAGAATTGAAAGGTTTTATAATTTTCTTAGCGACTGTTATTACGATTATTGCCGGATAGTTTAGAATTGTTGTTGGACGAAGCTAGAAGTATGCGATAGCGTCGCAGAATAGATAGACCCTAATTACCGTAACGGGTGCATCGTTAACGCGTGCTAATGAATATTGATTCTCACTCGGTGTGTTCTATGAGATCCTCGACCTCGACCTTGTCTCGAGATCAACATACGTTTCGAGCAGCTGCTCAAAATACTGTGATGATTGCGTCAGCAGCTTCGGGTTACAAATGTAAGAGATAATGCTTTGAAATGTGGACGATTTTAGCAATTATGAAACTCGTTATAGCGTGTCTTCGAAGGATTAGGGAAACAAAACGTATATAAATATTTAGTTGAATAGGATAAATATTCCGTACATTATCTGTAAAAGATTTGAAAAATTTTATTAAAAATTTAATATAAAATAATTTTTTTTTTTTAAAGCACATATTTTTTTATCAGCATATTCTATAGTTTTCGAGTTACGTTGATTAAAAAAATGAAGTACTTTCTAAAA